>JASVEL010009435.1:0-424404 GCA_032618575.1 Nicotiana noctiflora | reverse complement strand
GCTTTGAAACATGATCTTTAGAGTTGGTTTACTTCATAAATCAGATAGGAAGTATGAATCTGACTCTCCTTGGTTGTGATCTTCAATTTCTGATGTATTTTCTTTACTTTATTTCTTTGTACTGTAATAACTTTGTAATGAACCTTTGGGGATGATTAGTGTAAATGGAGGGGTAACCATGCATGTATATGGGTACATAACCTGCTTATAGGAATCTCTAGTTTCTACATTTTTCATTAGTTACCATGCCTATAAGAATTTCTGTATTTTTCATATAGCTGCCATGCCTATAAGACTTCTACATTTTTATATAGTTACCATGTCTATAAGATTTTAGAATTTTTCATATTGTTGCCATGCCTATGAGAATTTTTGCATTTTCATATAGTTACCATGCCTATAAGAATTCCGCATCTCCTTTAGCTACCATGTCTATAAGATTTCTGCATCTCATTTAGCTACCATGACTATAGAGATCCTGCACTTTCATGTAGAATATTATGCCTATATCTCTGCACACGCACGTAGAAAATATGCCTAGAGGTATTTTCTGGTTCTTGCATACCCGTCTTTTACTAGGCAAACATGTCTATAGGTCCTAATAGCAAAATGTAATCAGATAGCACGTAACGCTTAGATATCATGTTATAGGACTTCTGCATTTGTCTATGTCTATAACAATTTTTTTTAAGGTCAATAAATACATAGAAAGCATGCCTATAAGGGTTCTAATTCAAATCTGAATAGCCTCATTCATTGGTAAGTTTAAAAACTAGCAGCAATAACGTGGTAGAACTTGTGCTCGTTTTCTTAACTGGCAACTTTCTCTATACCTGAATCGATATGCAATAAGTTCATACTCTTATTTCTGAAATACGTAGATATCGTGCCTATAAGTTTTAGTCTATCACTTAGGCAAGACTTAGGATAACATATAAACTGAATCAGCTTTTATTAACTACAACCAACAGGTAGGCCTAATTCAGAATTCCTACATGAACTATGTAATAAATCAGTCTGCCTTAACCTCTTTAAGTTTTAATTTGTCCTTAATCAGTACGTAATACATGCTAAATTATATGATTTTCTTTAATCTGAGAAGGCCTGTTAGAGACTTGTTATATGTGTTCTTGTTTGTCGCCTTAGTATTTTTACTTTTGAAACTATAATAGCTCAACATCCCTTCCCTTTAGGATTAATAGTCCTAAATGCCTCCAGGACTGATAGGATTGGGGTGGGTAATATAATGTAATAAAAAGCAAGACTATTCTGCGCTTTAATACCTTAACAGGGTGGGAAATGGTAGATATGAAAATGATGACCACGTGATAACACCACGTATATAAGTGGTTAACGGGTGTTGTATTGGGTGATCCATATTATTTATAAACCTAAGATCCCCTCTCTCTTTACTCGTTTATATTTATTGTTTATTTTCAAATTGCAAACTGTTTCCTTCCTCCAAATTTAGCTTTCCTTTCGTTTCTTTTAACTTCATTAAATTTGTAGCCATTATGTGAAATCTCCTCTTATTTGAAAATCTTACTTGATGACATGTTATTTGTACTTAAAGTCACAACCATAGCTTGACCGGGAACCACACTAGTGGATAGGGGTGTCAAATGGGGCAGGGCGGGGCGGGTCAAGTCTTGACCTGCTGATATTTTGACCTGCCCTGCCCTGCCCTGTTTAGAAACTTTTCAAATATTTGCCCCGCCCTGCCTCGTCCCGCCCTGCCCTGCCCCGCCCTGCCCCGTTTGGGTTCTCTTGTTCTTTTGTATTCTCTATTCTTGTTTCCTACTTATAGGCAACTAGCGGTAAACAATTAAAGGAAAAAAAGACGGCAAGCTAAATATATTCAAATAAGTTGTGGAGTCCTTCAAAGCCAAATATTAATATTATTATTCTATTATTAAAGAGTATATTTAATAATATTTCTGTTAATATTTACTATTAACAAATAAATATGATCCACAAAATTAATTAATTAATCGATCATTTGACCAAATACGAATCTTAAGCTGAAGCCAAGCGAATGACGGTGTGAGACTTGCTTTTTCTCAAATTTTTAAGAGCTAGAAGAAAAGTAATTGCTTATATACCCATTAAAAATATCTTCCTCTTCCAATATGAAACAATGTCCATTTGTCAAGGGAAGGAAACTTAAATTTTTATTTTCCTCCATTTCTCGTTCACCCTGTTTTATGCCATATTAATACTTAAAAACGCAACATAACCTACATTCCAATTAATTACTGTTCATTGCAATGGCATTTTATTCAGTATTCTAACTTGATATCTATTGACATCGATAGAGAGACGTAAAAACATTTTACGTCTCATTGAAAGTTCATTAAAAGTTGAAGGAATAACATTGAGGCAATTTCATTGAAATTAGAAGACATGATAAAGTTGTGGGTTCCTTCAAAGTAGAAGAGGCACCTCTGAAAACCTCAATTTCAAGCTTCAGAAGGATATGTGTACTTATTTAAGCTTGAAACTTAAGCCTTTATTGTCTGTAACTACAAGATAAACAGGAGCAATTCACCGGAATTCATCAATGAAAATCTAAAGCAATGAGGACTACAACATTAGCTAACTTCCAACAGTCAACAGAACAACCTTTGATCACAAAATCACTATGAGTTTTACGAGGAACATTTAACTGCTACAAGTAGGACGAAACCATACATAAATTCAAACAGTACCAACACCAATAATGTCACGACCCAAATCCCGGTCGTGATGACGCTCAACACATTGCTGGGCAAGCCCAACCATGTTTTCCCATACTACCAGACAATTATTAATTAACATAGATCGATTAAAGTTAATAACTTGTTTTCATGACAAAACAGCAAGAGCGGAAAGAAAATACACAAAGTACAGCCCAACAATCGCGGTGTCACAAGTTTGAGCCTCTACATATGGAAATATCCTACAAAAATCAAGTCTAGGCAAAATAGTAAATTACAAAATGATAGAGAGGAAGGGATCAGGTCCTGCGGACACCGACAGCTACCTCGAAGTCTCCTAGGAATAATAATAATGTAGCAGCTGCGATAGCTCAACCGCCCTCCTGAACACCGGAATCTACACAGAAAGTGCAGGGGAGAGGGGTGAGTATATTTCAACTTAGTGAGTAATAATAATAAATAACAACTGAAAATAAGAACACATGTACTTTCACTAAACAGTTCTAAGGGTAACCTCACAGGTAAGTCATCTCCCCAGTGATCAGCCCAATTCCAATCCACAACTGTCTCACAATGATCCCACACTGACCTAGTCCTCATTCATACTGCTGCGGGTGCAGCCCGATCCAATATATATATATATATATATATATATATATATATATATATATATATATATATATATATATATATATATATATATATATATATATATATATATATATATATATATATAAATGCTGCGGCGTGCAGCCCGATCCAATAAATATAGTGTTGTGGCATACAACCCGATCCAATATATATAGTGTTGCGGCGTGAAGCCCAATCCAATATATATAGTGCTGAGGCGTGCAGCCCGATCCAATATATATAGTGCTACGACGTGATGCCCGATCCAATATATATAGTGATGCGGTGTGCAGCCCGATCCAATATATATAGTGCTACGGCGTGTAGCCCGATCCAATATATATAGTGTTGCAGCGTGTAGCCCGATTCAATATATATATATAGTGTTGCGGCGTGCAGCCCGATCCAATATATATATATATATATATATATATATATATATATATATATATAATACCTCACACCGGGTCCTCGCCCTCATCTCAGTCAATCTAGACTTGGCCTCTCGGGCCCACTCAGCTAGAACAGGGAATCCAACCCCAGGTAGTCTCTCTCAGAGTCCACATCTAGTACTCGCTCATGATATGCTATACATCTATGGAAACGGCTGAGTGTATGTGTCCAACAAGATATAAGGGTCACTTAGCTCTACAGGCTTCCCTAATACTCTAAAGATCGGCACAAAGCCCCAAACATGGCTACTAGCCCAATTACACAGATATAAGCTCAATCTCAGTCATTATACACAATAAACTATCAGTCAAGAAGGACCAAGTCCAAATCCCCAGTCACAATACCACTACGCTCGTCACATGACGTGTGTTTCATCTCAGCATAGCACTGTATAGTGAAAGTACGGGGTTTCAAACCCTCAGTACATCATTTATTACCACCACTCACCTCAAATCGGAAAAAGTCCTAGCCCGCCTTGCGCTTGCCTTGCAAATCAACCTCCTCTGATCCCAAATATGATCCAAATCAATAAGAATACATCAACATAGGCTAAATGGACATAACCCAATCGAAATAACTCGAATTACACCAAAACCCACAAAGTTACCAAAATTCGACTTTCGGTACGCTTCTCGAAAAATTAAAAAAGTTACATTTTTGGAATCCTCATCTCAACACGAGTCCATACATATAAATATTTTCAAAATCGGACTCCATTTGCCCATTCAAATCGATAAATTTCAATATTCCAGGCTTAGAGCAAAACCTCCATTAATACACCTTAAATCCTTCAATTTTCAGAGATATAGATGAAGATTCTAGTATAAAATCATATATTTAGACCATAAAACTTACCTCCGATGACTCCCCGATGAAATCTCCTTCAAAACCCGTCACTTTGCTCTCAAAGCTTGCCCACAAATGGTGAAATTATGAAAACCCTCGCGGATGAAATGTTACTTAACAGGTCAGTCCGCCCAGGTAATTACTCTATGCGATTGCATCCTATTATTGCGATCACATTGAACGAAAATTTACTCTCCATATTTATTGCTATGCGATCGCACACCTACACTGCGATCGCATGGAATAATCTTCCGAGATCGAATTTACTACTATGCAATCGCGCTCCAGCCATGCGATCGCATAGAACAAATGGTATCCAGGGACCCAGGGCAATAATACACTATGCGAATGCACCCATAGCCATGCGATCGTAGAGATCAAGGTTACAACCCTATGCGATCGCAACCCCATCTATGCAATCGCATAGAACAACTCAGAAGCTCTAATTCATGCTTCTATGCGATCGCATCACCCCTATGCAATCGAATAGAGTATCCGTCTGCAATAAATACCAGCAACCAACAACACTTCTAAAATGCAAGAAATGGTCCGATTGGACCGCCGGATACCCCCGAGGCCCCCGGTACCCCAACGAAAACCACCAACCCACTCCAAAACACGATACGAACTTGTTCCAATCATAAAAACACACGCTTAAACATAGAAATCATCAAATCAAGGCGGATTCAAGCCTAAGTTTAAACTAAAACTTCTGAAACCAACATCCAATCAAAAACCCGGCCAAACGATGTCCAAATGACCTAAAAATTTGGAGCCGTATCTAAAATCACCTAACAGAGCTACTACAACTCTCGGAATTTCATTCCAAGCCCCAGATCAAAATCTCACCGACCATTCGGATTTCGCCAAAATTCAACCTTAGCCAATTCAAGCCTAAAACTACACCGGACCTCCAAATTCAATTCCGTTCACTCTCCTAAGCCATAAATGACCTCCCGGAGCTGACCGAATCATCAGAATTTGATTCCGAGCTTTCTAAATCGCAAGTTAACATCCGATTGACGTTTTCCAACTATGACTTCTTCTAAGAGACTATTTGTCTCATTTCCAACCAAACTTCATCCGAATAGACTCAAACTCACCAAACACACATATTGAAACATGAACAAGCATATAACGAGGATAACGGGGTGATGACTCACATGATGACGGGCAGGGTCATCACATTCTCCCCAACTTAAGCAAACGCTCGTCCTCGATCGGGTCAAAAAACATACCTGGAGATTCAAATAGGTGAGGATATCTGTACCGCATCTCCTGCTCGATCTCCTAACTAGCCTCTTCCACGGGCCGGCCTCTCCACTGCACCTTGACTGAAGCAATGTCCTTGGTCCTCAACTTTCAAACCTGTCTACCCAGAATAGCAACAGGCTCTACATCATAAGATAGATCCCCATCAAGCTGAATCGTACTGAAGTCCAACATATGAAATGGATCCCCGACATACTTTCGAAGCATAGACAAATGGAATACTGGATGAACACTGGACAAACTGGGTGGCAAGGCCAACTCATATGCCACCTCCCCAATCCTCCTGAGTATCTCAAAAGGACCAATGAACCTCGGACTCAGTTTACCCTTCTTCCCAAACCGCATAACACCCTTCATGGGTGAAACCTTCAGCAATACTCTATCACAAACCATGAAAGACAACTCTCGAACTCTACAATCCGCATAACTCTTCTGGCGTGACTATGATGTGCGAAACCTCTCCTAAATTGATTTCACCCTATCCAAGGCATCCTGAACTAACTCACTCCCTATCAATCTATCCAAACCATGCTCAAACCATCCCATGGGAGACCGACACCGTCTACCATACAATGCCTCATACGGGGCCATCTGAATACTCGACTGATAACTGTTGTTGTAGGCAAACTCTGCGAGTGGCAAAAACACATCCCATGAACCTCCAAAATCAATCACACATGCACGCAACATATCCTTCAAGATCTGAATAGTTTGCTTAGACTTTCCGTCTGTCTGAGGATGAAATGCGGTGCTCAACTCAACCCGCGTACCCAGCTCCCACCAAAATGCCCTCCAGAACTGAGAAATGAACTGAGTGCCTCTGTCAGATATGATAAACATTGGGACCCCATGCAATCTGACAATCTCCCGAATAAAGACCATCGTTAACCGCTCCGAGCAGTAAGTAGTACATACTGGGATGAAATGCGCAGATTTGGTCAGCCGATCAACAATCACCCACACTGAATCAAACTTCCTCGAAGTCTGAGGGAGCCCAGTCACAAAATTCATGGTAATCTGCTCCCATTTCCACTCAGGAATAACCATACGCTGAAGAACATCGCCCGGTCTCTGATGCTCATACTTGACCTGCTAGCAGTTGAGACATCTAGCTACATGCCTAATGTCACGCCCCAAATCGAGGGACATGACCGGCGCCTGACCGGGTTGCCCCAGTCAAGCGGACCTGGGTGCCTTTCATTCCCACGCGTTACCCCTGTGTTGATTGTTTCTCATTAACCAAATATATTACTAATCATAAATGATTTCACATTAAACAAATAAAACGATACGAGTGATTCATTAACAAGATTTCAATTTTTACAATGCCCGACATAACACAATATATATACATAAGACTGGAGTCCCACAGTTTACATGTCTATGGAGCCTCTAGGATACAAAAAGGGAAATACAATACTTGCCGGTAACAAGGCTCCAGCTATACCTTACAAAACCAAAATGAAATCTAAACCGAGTGGCATGAACCACACAAGGCCCCGAGGAAGAAAGGGGCTCACCAAAAACGGGCAGTGGAGGATGAAAGATACTACTGCCGATGAGCTGAAGTGCCTGCTACCGATCCACCTACAATCATGACACGAATGTAGCGCCCCCGGCAAAAGGGACGTCAGTACACTTGAATTGTACTGGTATGTATGGACAAACTTTGTCCCAAGTAAACTCAAGCCATTAAATTACATCAACAATTAATTAAGCCAGCTAACCATATTTCCACATTTTCCTTATTTCCAATAATTCTCAACACAAAGCACTTTCTACAATCAACCAATTTAACAATAACCAATCAATCACGTAAAGCACAAGTAGTCAAACAAAGGGGCAATCGGTGCCCCACAGGTTGCAAACTCTCCTGCTGTCTCCTTTCACAATTTCACATTATTGATTTTTGTATCAATTTTCAATAGCGATTTCGATCGCTTTCCATCCTTATTGCCCCCGACCACCCTTATTACCTCGGCCACCCTTATCACCCCAACCCACACCTTATTTCACCACGTTGCGGCGCGCAACACGACCCCGCCTTACAGGTTGAAAACACAACAATTTCAAACAGCAGATAAGGTACTACACACAATTTCAACAAGTTCAAATAAGCAACTTACACATTGTTTCATGTTCTCAATTTCTTCTCAATTCAATATCACAACCATGTTACAATATTTCCACAATTCAAGTGTTTCATCTCTTTCCACAATAAACCAATTCTCAAGTGTTTCGTTTGTTTTCCACAAGGTGCCATATAGGCCATCATAGTCATTATTCACAATTCTTTTGCCAAATTAAACTCTCATTTTTTTTTTACATCACTCATAGCTCAACAACAAACTTTGAATATCCAACAACAACATCAAGAATTTCACACAATTTGTCGATTTAACACGAAACAAACAAACTTCACACATATAGGCGATTTCACAAGAATCAAAATTAGCCATACATACCGGTGATGAGTTTTCTTCCGTTAACTTCCTACTTTATGCTTACCCAAGCTATCTTACTCTTGCCAACCTTGTTTTTGAAGACTCTTACTTCTACTCACTTCTTTTTACTAGAAATCAAGTTCAAAAATCATGCATGAGTGTAAAATTCTATTTCCAAAAGCTATTATATGCAAACCTCTCTTTACCCAATTTAAAACTGAAAATCAAAGAAAATAGTTAGGGTTTTTACCTTGAAAATATTGGGGAAGTTGAATCCTTGCCCTAGGATCCCTTGGAATTAAGTGGTTGGAACAATCTTTGAAGATGAAGAACTTCTCTCTCTAAAAACCCTCTCTTCTCTCTCTAATTTTGGTAAGATGATATGATAAAATGAAGAAGAAGTGTGTTATATTAAAGAAGAGATCGGGTCAAAATGTTAAAAAATCTGGGCCGGAGTCAATTATGCGGTGCACTATGCGACCGCAGAATCAACATGCGGTCCGCATAGTGACCGCAGAATTGCCCCAAATTTACACAGGTTCTGTTAAGGAATGCGGCCAGAATGCGGTCCGCATGTTTGATCTGCGGTCGCAAAGTGCACCGCAGATTTGACATGTGATCGCATATCGACCGCACTTTTGACACGATTTTTGGGCAACTCACTGGAACGTTTTGCGGCAAGAATGCGGTCTGCATGTCTGGTTTGCGGTCGCATTCTTGACCGCATATTTGACATTTTTCGAAAAAATTAATTCTCTACATTTTTGAAACTTAAATCACTACCAAGGGTCCGAACCGCGGCGAGCAAGCTCGCCGCGAAGAATTCTACGCATTCCTAACACATTATTCGGACCATGACACCACAACTACTAGGTTTTATGCACAAAATTTTTACGGGGCCTTACATCCTCCCCCCTTAAGATCATTCGTCCTCGAATGAGGATTTTGAAATAAATGAGTTGGTTTTGAAAGACATGATATGCAACCATCAAAATTTTGACTAACTCTTATATTTTAGAAAAATTTCGCCGGAGTTTCCTTTGTATTATGGACATATCCACCTGTCAGAGGGCCCCCAAAACACATTACCAAACAACAACATACAACTACAACACTTTTCACAACTGGTATACACTTTCTTACCTCAACGAATGCACATAAACTAGTCACTTCAATGAATTTTTACCTTATTAGACCAATTTAACACCATGTACACTCAACAAACCATTACCAATCTACACTTACTATCAGTTGTTTATTAAACACGTAAATCTTTATAAGGCTTTCATTTGTCAAGAAAGGCTCAAATGACCCAATGTGACAACACATTAAATTTATTACAAAATGAAGGAGACTTTACTAACACTAAGAGAGAAATGACTTGGACAAAATGACAGTTACTAGGAGTAGGAGAGTCACCTAATTTCTTCTAGGCTTGATCGAACAAATGGGGGTACTTTTCTTTCATCTCTTTTTCCGCTTCCCATGTGGCCTCCTCAACTTGTTGACTTCGCCACAACACTTTAACAGAGGCAACTTCCTTATTTCTCAACTTACGGACTTGCCTATCAAGAATGACAACTGGAACTTCTTCATATGAAAAATCTTCATTAACCTCTATAGCTTCGACTGGCATGATGGTGGATGGATCTCCAATCACTTTCTTCAACATGGACACATGGAATACCGGATGCACTTATGACATCTCAGGAGGCAACTCTAGCCTATAAGCAACTTGACCAATCCTTTGAACGATCCGATATGGCCCGACATACCTAGGACTCAATTTCCCTTTCTTTCCGAATCGCATGACTCCCTTCATAGGAGATACCCTCAAGAACACCAAATCATCGACTTGAAACTCCAAATCCCTTCGACGAACGTCTGCATAGGACTTTTGACGACTCTGTGCTGTTTTCATTCTCTCCTGAATAACCTTAACTTTTTCCATAGCTTCGTACACCATATCCGGCCCTAGCAATTCCGCTTCACCTACCTCAAACCACCCGATTGGCGATCTACATCTTCTCCCGTACAATGCCTCAAACGGGGCCATTTGAATGCTAGCATGATAGCCGTTATTGTAAGCAAATTCTATCAGTGGCAAGTGTTCATCCCAATTACCTTTAAAATCTAAGACACAAGCCCGCAACATATCTTCAAGCGTCTGAATGGTCCGCTCGGCCTGTCCATCGGTCTGTGGATGGAAAGCTGTGCTGAGATTCACATGAGTTCCCAAACCTTGCTGAAACTTCTTCCAAAAGTTAGCGGTGAACTGAGCCCCGCGATCTGAGATGATAGAAAGTGGAGTGCCATGAAGCCTTACTATCTCTTTGATGTACAATCTTGCATATTGCTCCGCAGTATCGGTGGACTTGACAGGCAGGAAGTGAGCTGATTTGGTGAGTCGATCTACTATCACCCATACTGAATCGAACTTACGCTGAGTGCGAGGTAACCCCACCACGAAATCCATATTGATCATCTCCCATTTCCACCTTGGTATTTCTATAAGCTGAGTTAATCCACCAGGCCGTTGATGCTCGGCCTTCACTTGTTGACAGTTCGGACATTTAGCTACAAAGCCTGCCACATCCCTTTTCATACCGTTCCACCAATAAATCTCCTTGAGATCGTGATACATTTTCGTTGAACCAGGGTGCACAGAATACCTGGAAGTATGAGCCTCCGCCATCACTCTTTCCCGAAGCTCGTCCACATCCGGAACACATAGCCTATCTTGACACCGCAATACACCATCTTCGCCGCTGAGTACAAATGCTGAGGTCTTGTCATTCATGACTGCTTCCTTCACCCGAACCAATGCTGGATCCATGAACTGTTTTTCCTTGATTTCCGCGACCAATGATGATTCTGCTCCATTATGCACCAAGATATCCCCCTCGGCTGACGCCGAGATACGAACCCCCAAACTGGCTAATTGGTAAACCTCTCGAGCCAGGGGTCTCCGATCCACACCCAAATGAGCCAAACTACCCATGGATTTTCGACTAAGAGCGTCGGCTACCACATTTGCCTTTCCTGGATGGTACAATATGTCCATATCATAGTCCTTGAGTAGTTCTAACCACCGCCGCTGTCTCAGATTCAGCTCTTTCTGCTTGAACAAATACTGGAGGCTCTTGTGGTCCGAAAACACCTCTACATGAACCCCATAAAGATAGTGTCGCCATATTTTCAAGGCAAACACAACAGTTGCAAGTTCCAAATCATGCGTCGGATAATTCTTCTCATGGTTCTTGAGTTGTCTGGAAGCATAAGCTATAACCTTTCCGTGCTGCATCAATACACATCCCAAACCGACTCCGGAGGCATCACAATAGACTACAAATCCCTCTGTGCCTTCTGGCAAGGCCAATACTGGTGCCGAAGTCAATCTTGACTTCAATTCCTGGAAACGTTTCTCACATGCTTCGGACCACTGGAACTTAACTGCTTTCTGCGTCAATTTAGTCAATGGGGAGGCAAGGGTTGAGAATCCCTCTACAAACTTCCGATAGTACCCTGCCAGACCCAAAAAGCTGCGAATCTCTGTCGGGGTCGTGGGTCTAGGCCAATCTTTCACCGCCGCAATCTTCTGAGGATCCACCTGAATTCCCTCATTGGAAATAACATGCCCTAGAAAGGCTACGGACTCCAACCAAAACTCACATTTTGAGAACTTGGCATACAATTGATGCTGATGAAGGGTCTGCAATGCTGCTCTGAGGTGAACGGCATGATCTTCCCTGCTCCGAGAGTAGATGAGAATATCGTCAATGAATACAATCACAAAGGAATCTAGGAATGGCTTGAAAACCCGATTCATAAGGTCCATGAAAGCCGCTGGGGCATTGGTTAGCCCAAAAGACATGACCAAAAACTCGAAGTGACCATAACGAGTTCTGAAGGCGGTTTTAGGAATATCCTGCTCCCTGATTTTCAACTGGTGGTACCCGGACCGTAAATCAATCTTTGAGAAGAACCTCGCTCCCTGCAATTGGTCAAACGGATCATCCACTCGAGGCAATGGATATTTATTCTTAATGGTGACTTTGTTAAGCTGCCGATAATCAATACATATTCGAAGTGACCCATCCTTCTTTCTGACAAAGAGAACCGGAGCACCCCACGGCGACACACTCGGTCGTATGAACCCTTTCTCTAATAAATCCCTCGACTGCTCCTTTAACTCCCTTAACTCTGCTGGCGCCATTCTGTATGGTGGAATGGATATTGGCTGAGTATCCGGCATTACATCGATCCCGAAATCAATCTCCCTATCCGGCGGGATGCCTGGAAGCTCATCTGGAAACACTTCAGGAAATTCATTCACAATTGGCACGGACTCGAGGGTAGGCACCTCTGAGGTGGTATCCGTTACCCGAACCAGGTGATAGATACACCCCTTCTTAATCATCTTCGACGCCTTAAGGTAGGAAATAAACCTACCCCTTGGCACTACACCATTTCCTCTCCATTCAATAACTGGCTCGTTAGGGAACTCGAGCCTCATAACTCTCGTTCGACAGTCAAGTTGGGCAAAGCACGAATAGAGCCAATCCATCCCCATAATTACATCAAAATCTACCATCCCAAGCTCAATAAGATCGGCCGTGGTATCACGACCACCCACCGTAACAACACAATTCCTATAGACTCGTGAGGCCGATTTAAGTCGACACAGAGAACGGCTCATGAGAACGGCTCATGAAGCTGTTCGGGTTCTATCCCAAAACTTGAAGCAATGAATGGAGTAACATAAGACAAAGAGGACCCCGGATCAATAAGGGCATAGCAATCAATAGTCTGAACAGACAGGATACCTGTAATAACATCTGGAGAAGCCTCGGCATTTTGGCGGCCACTCAATGCATAGAATCGGCTAGGTCCACCCCTACCCCGAGCTCCACCCCTAGCTGCACCACGCCCTGCTGCTGCTGGAGTACGCGCTGATGATGTAGCAGCTGAAGAACCGGATGACTGAGCAGGATCCCCTACCCATACCCTGACTGGGTGCACGGAAGTCCCGCTGAATGTGACCTCTCACCTCGCACCTGAAGCATATCGGAACATCAAGGTAGCAGGTCTCCGTATGGAATCTCCCACACTTGGGGCATGTAGGTCTCCCCTGCTGCTGGGACCTCACCCCAGGACGACCAGACTGACGAGACCTCCTGCTGTCTGAACCAGGTCTCGAGTAACTGCCCTGCTGATGACTGTGCACGGATGGCGGTGCACTCGCGGAGGACTGAGCATATGACTGGGATGGCCCTGATGACCCCTTCCCTGGAAGTGATCTCCCTGAACGACCCATTGACCGGGCCCTGTTGCTACTTTCTCTTTCTGCACGAATCTTCAATTTCCCGGCCTCTGTGGCCTGAGCAAACCCCACAATCCTCCCATAGTTCATGTCTGAGTGCAAAGCTGCTGTGGCGGCCTCATTCACCACCAAAGGGCTAAGGCCCTGAACAAACCGTCGAACCCGTGCATCCATGGTCGACACTAAATGAGGAACATACTTGGACAATCTTACGAACTCCATGTGATACTCCCAAACACTCATACTGCCCTGCTTAAGGACCTCGAACTCTGTGGCGCAGGCTGCCATTGCCTCAGCGGGTAAGAAGTGGTCTATAAATGCATCCACGAACTCATCCCATCTGGCCGGAGGGCTCCCTTCCTCACGGGAATCCTCCCACATTTCGAACCATGAACGTGTCGCTCCCTTCAGCCTGTAAGAGGCCAACTCTACCCCCTCTATATCTGTAGCCTTCATTACTCTGAGGGTCTTGTATATCTCATCAAGGAATTCCTGTGGGTCAGCCTCTGGATCGGTACCTGAAAATTATGGAGGGGCCAATCGCAAGAACTGGTGGACTCTGGAGCCAAAGGAATCTCCCTGTCCGCTGGAGGATGCAGGGGCATCATGGGATCTCTGGGCCTGGGCGGCTACTAACTGTGTTAACATATGGATGGCTCCCCTAAGTTCTTCATTAGAGATACCAGAGCCCGAAGCGGGAACTGTATCTGAGTCAGGAACACCGGTAGGAGGAATGGTGGCATCCTCTGCCGCAGCTGGAATAGGGACACTTGGGTTTTGAACAGATGGGTCAGGCAAATTCGGGACCGGTGGGTCATTCTCTCCCACGGCATCGGGTACATGATTAACAGCTGCACTTGGGCCGGCATTGGCCCTAAGGCCAAGTCTAGCCTTCTTCTTAGGTGCCATATTGTGAAAATTTGGGAACAAGGCGCGAATTAGACACAGATATCTCCACATTGCACTTTACCGCACGATATAGATTAACAAAGAAGTAGGTAAATTCCTAAATGCTCGTGTAGCCCCCTACTTATATGATGTGGTCGACAACACACCTATAAGAAGGGCACTACTAGACACGGCTCCGAGACATCCTAGGACACTTTAAAACCTTAAGCTCTGATACCAAGTTTGTCACGCCCCAAATCGAGGAACATGACCGGCGCCTGACCGGGTTGCCCCAGTCAAGCGGACCTGGGTGCCTTTCATTCCCACGCGTTACCCCTGTGTTGATTGTTTCTCATTAACCAAATATATTACTAATCATAAATGATTTCACATTAAACAAATAAAACGATACGAGTGATTCATTAACAAGATTTCAATTTTTACAACGCCCGACATAACACAATATATATACATAAGACTGGAGTCCCATAGTTTACATGTCTACGGAGCCTCTAGGATACAAAAAGGGAAATACAATACTTGCCGGTAACAAGGCTCCGGCTATACCTTACAAAACCAAAATGAAATCTAAACCGAGTGGCATGAACCACACAAGGCCCCGAGGAAGAAAGGGGCTCACCAAAAACGGGCAGTGGAGGATGAAAGATACTACTGCCGATGAGCTGAAGTGCCTGCTACCGATCCACCTACAATCATGACACGAATGTAGCGCCCCCGGCAAAAGGGACGTCAGTACACTTGAATTGTACTGGTATGTATGGACAAACTTTGTCCCAAGTAAACTCAAGCCATTAAATTACATCAACAATTAATTAAGCCAGCTAACCATATTTCCACATTTTCCTTATTTCCAATAATTCTCAACACAAAGCACTTTCTACAATCAACCAATTTAACAATAACCAATCAATCACGTAAAGCACAAGTAGTCAAACAAAGGGGCAATCGGTGCCCCACAGGTTGCAAACTCTCCTGCTGTCTCCTTTCACAATTTCACATTATTGATTTTTGTATCAATTTTCAATAGCGATTTCGATCGCTTTCCATCCTTATTGCCCCTGACCACCCTTATTACCTCGGCCACCCTTATCACCCCAACCCACACCTTATTTCACCACGTTGCGGCGCGCAACACGACCCCGCCTTACAGTTGAAAACACAACAATTTCAAACAGCAGATAAGGTACTACACACAATTTCAACAAGTTCAAATAAGCAACTTACACATTGTTTCATGTTCTCAATTTCTTCTCAATTCAATATCACAACCATGTTACAATATTTCCACAATTCAAGTGTTTCATCTCTTTCCACAATAAACCAATTCTCAAGTGTTTCGTTTGTTTTCCACAAGGTGCCATATAGGCCATCATAGTCATTATTCACAATTCTTTTGCCAAATTAAACTCTCTTTTTTTTTTACATCACTCATAGCTCAACAACAAACTTTGAATATCCAACAACAACATCAAGAATTTCACACAATTTGTCGATTTAACACGAAACAAACAAACTTCACACATATAGGCGATTTCACAAGAATCAAAATTAGCCATACATACCTGGTGATGAGTTTTCTTCCGTTAACTTCCTACTTTATGCTTACCCAAGCTATCTTACTCTTGCCAACCTTGTTTTTGAAGACTCTTACTTCTACTCACTTCTTTTTACTAGAAATCAAGTTCAAAAATCATGCATGAGTGTAAAATTCTATTTCCAAAAGCTATTATATGCAAACCTCTCTTTACCCAATTTAAAACTGAAAATCAAAGAAAATAGTTAGGGTTTTTACCTTGAAAATATTGGGGAAGTTGAATCCTTGCCCTAGGATCCCTTGGAATTAAGTGGTTGGAACAATCTTTGAAGATGAAGAACTTCTCTCTCTAAAAACCCTATCTTCTCTCTCTAATTTTGGTAAGATGATATGATAAAATGAAGAAGAAGTGTGTTATATTAAAGAAGAGATCGGGTCAAAATGTTAAAAAAATCTGGGCCGGGGTCAATTATGCGGTGCACTATGCGACCGCAGAATCAACATGCGGTCCGCATAGTGACCGCAGAATTGCCCCAAATTTACACAGGTTCTGTTAAGGAATGCGGCCATTATGCGGTCCGCATGTTTGATCTGCGGTCGCAAAGTGCACCGCAGATTTGACATGCGATCGCATATCGACCGCACTTTTGACACGATTTTGGGCAACTCTCTGGAACGTTTTGCGGCAAGAATGCGGTCCGCATGTCCGGTTTGCGGTCGCATTCTTGACCGCATATTTGACATTTTTCGGAAAAATTAATTCTCTACATTTTTGAAACTTAAATCACTACCAAGGGTCCGAACCGCGGCGAGCTTGCTCGCCGCGAAGAATTCTACGCATTCCTAACACATTATTCGGACCATGACACCACAGCTACTAGGTTTTATGCACAAAAGTTTTACGGGGCCTTACACCTAACAATATCCATCTTCATCTTCCTCCACCAGTAAAGTTTCCTCAAGTCCTGGTACATCTTTTCGGCACCTGGATGAATGAAGTACTTCGAGCTGTGAGCCTCCTCTAATATCAACTCGAAGTCCATCTACATTAGGCACACAGATACAGCCCTGCATCCTCAGAACACCATCACTATCAATAGTCACATCTCTAGCATCATCGTACAGAACTCTGTCCTTAAGGACAAGCAAATGTGGATCATCATACTGACGCTCTCTAATGTGATCATATAAAGAAGACCGAGAAACAACATAAGCCAACACTCGGCTCAGCTCATAAACATCCAACCTCACTAGTCGATTGGCCAAAGCCTGAACATCATATGTAAAGGGCCTCTCCCCAACTGGAATATAAGCTAAGCTGCCCACACTAACCGCATTTCGGCTAAAAGCATCGGCCACACCATTGGCCTTCCCCGGATGATACAATATCATGATGTCATAGTTCTTAAGTAACTCCAACCACCTCCGCTGTCTCAAATTAAGGTCCTTCTGTTTGAACATATGCTGAAGACTGCGATGATCTGTATACACCTCACAAGAAACACCATATACGTAATGTCTCCAAATCTTCAGAGCGTGAACTATGGCTGCTAGCTCCAAATCATGTACAGGGTAGTTCTTCTCATGGGGCTTCAACTGGCGAGAAGCATAAGCAATGACCCTACCCTCCTGCATCAACACACAACCAATGCCAACTCCCGAGGTGTCACAATACACAGTATAAGGATATGAAGCTGACGGCAATATCAAGAATGGTTCTGTGGTCAATATTGTCTTGAGCTTCTTAAAGCTCTCCTCACACTCCTCGGACCACATAAAAGGAGCACCGTTCTGAGTCAATCTAGTCAAGGGTGAAGCAGTAGAAGAAAATCCCTGAACAAATCGGCGATAATACCCTGCCAATCCCAGAAACTATGAATCTCACTAGCTGAGGTCGGTCTAGGCTAACTCTACACCCCCTCTATCTTCTTCTGATGCACCTGAATACCATCACTAGACACCACATATCCCAAAAATGCCACGGACTCGAGCCAGAACTCACACTTGGAGAACTTGGCATACAACTTCTCCTCCCGCAACCTCTGTAATACAACTCTAAGGTGATGCGCATGCTCCTCTTGGCTATGGGTGTACACCAGGATATTATCTATGAACACGATCATAAATGAGTTCAAATATGGCTAGAATACACTATTCATCAGATGCATGAGCGGGGCTGGGGCATTGGTCAGCCCAAAAGACATCACAAGAAACTCATAGTGCCCATACCTCGTCCTGAAGGCTTTCTTCATAATATCATACTCTCTAATCTTCAGCTGGTGATAGCCTGAACGAAGATCAATCTTCGAGAATACCCAAGCTTCTTGGAGCTGATCAAATTAATCATCAATGTGAGGCAGAGGATACTTGTTCTACACTGTTACCCTATTCAACTGTCTATAGTCAACACATCCTCATTAAGCTATTTTTATTCTTAACAAACAAGACCAATGCACCCCACGGTGACACACTCGGCAGGATGAACCCCTTATCTAGGAGCGCCTGGAGCTGCTCTTTCAATTCTTTCAGCTCAGCTTGTGCCTTACGATATGGAGGAACAGAAATAGGTTGAGTGCCTGGCACCAAATCAATCCCGAAATCAATGTCCCTATCCGCCAGCATGCCCGGTAGGTCCGAGGGGAATACATCAGGAAAATCTCGCACAATGGGAACATAATCAATACTGGGAGTCTCAGCTCCGACCTCTCGCACTAATGCTAAATAAGAAAGACATCCTTTCCCAATAATCCATCGGGCCTTGAGGAAAGATATTACCCTGCTGGGTACATAATCAGTCATGCCTCGCCACTCGATCCTCTGAATGCCCGGCATAGCCAAAGTGATCGTCTTAGCATGACAGTCCAGAATAGCATGACATGGAGATAGCCAGTCCATGCCCAATATAACATCAAAATCAATCATGCTGAGAAGCAACAGGTCTACTCGGGTCTCCAGACCCCCAATAGTGACTAGACAGGACCGGTACAAATGGTCCGCAATAATGGTATTACCCATCGGGGTAGATAAATGCACGAATAATGCAAGACACCCTCGGGTCGTGCCCAAATGAGGACAAAAATATGTAGACACATAAGAATAAGTAGAACCAGGATCGAACAAAATTGAGGCATCTCTATGGCAGACTGAAATAAAACCTGTAATGATAGCATCAGAAGCAACTGCATCAGAACGGCCCTGCAGAGCATAGCATCTAGCCTGACCACCCGATCGGCCTCCCCCTCGAGGATGACCCCCGGCTTCTTGACCCTCACACATAGCTGGTAGGGCGGGTGCTGAAGTAAAAGGACCAGAAGATAAGGGCTGCCCCTCTGCTAATATGGCCTGGGAACAAAACGGGGACACTCTGACCGAATGTGCCCAAACTCTCCGCACTCGAAGAAACTCCCAGGTGTTGGGGACTGGGACTGATGAGAACCCCTCGCACCGGAGTGTCCAACAAATGAACTAGGTCGGGAAGAACCCTGAACCGATGGGGCCTGTGATGAACTCTATGCTGGCATAGCGCTGAGAGATGGCTGGCTCTGGTGCGAACCCTGATAACCACAACCAGAAGACGACCCACGATGATCTGAGCGGGCTGGCTGTGAAGACCTGAAAGAGCAACCTCAGCTCTGCTGACCCTGGCCTCTGGTCTGAGTGCCACTAGAACTAGCTGATCCTCGAGGCCTCTTCCTCTCCTCATGCTCCCTGCGATGATCTGTCTCTATGTCGGGAGCGATATCCACAGCATCCTCAAAAGAGTGACTCAGAACCCTCTCTCGGGTCATTAGAATATGGATAGGATAAATAAGGCCATCAACAAAACATCTTATCCTCTCCCGATCAGTAGGAACCAACCACGATGCATATCTGGATAACTCTGTGAATCTAACCTCATACTCCGGCACTGACATGTCTCCCTGGTGAAGCCCCTCAAACTATCTACGCATCTCCTCTCTCTAGGATCCAGGTATCCACTTCTCCAAGAACATAGTGGAGAACTCTCGCCATGATAATGGTGCTGCCCCTGTCGGTCTACGGCGCTCGTAAGCCTCCTACCAAGTGAAGGATGCTCCTTAAAACTGGAAGGTAGTAAAGGATACACCGCTGGACTCCAAGATCCCTGCCGTACAGAGCATCCGACGGCACTTGTCCAGAAAACCTTGGGCGTCCTCGCTCGGGGCACCACTGAAAATATGAGGAGATAATCTACTGAACCTCTCAAGACGACGCTGCTCGTCATCGGCCATAACTGGGACCCTGTCCCCCTGAACCTGAATAGCTAGCTGTACTAGGACCACTGGCCAGACTGGTAGAGCCTCAGGTGTCTGAAGGCCCTGCACTACCTGCTTTGGAGTGTGAGCTGCGGGGGTCTGATGACCACCCCCGGTCCCTGATGTAGTTGCTGTGGTAGAAGCTGAAACTGCCTGAGCCATGCCAGTGCAAACCGTCAATATCTGAGCTAGGGTCTCTTGTAGACCCGGAATAATAATGGGCACAGCTGGTGCCTGAACTGGTGTTGCTGGGACCTCAGCAACTGGAGGTTGTAGGTCAGCTGGCACTACCTCAGCTGCCTTACCCCCACCATGACCACGGCTGCGTCCACGACCTCTAGCAGGTGGCAATGGTGGTCGTTCGCCTCGTCCTGAAGCTCGAGTTCTCGCCATCTGCGAGAGAATAGAATATCAAAGTTTAGTTTTTGATCAACAAAATCGCACGACAAGAATTTTAAGAATTTTAAGCTTTCCTAAAAGGTTTGCAGCCTCCCAAGGATAAGCACAGGCGTCCCCGTACCGATCCATGAGACTCTACTAAACCGGCTCATGACTCGCGAGACCTGTTAACCTAGGCTCTGATACCAACTTGTCACGACCCAAACCCTGATCGTGATGGTGCCCAACACATTGCTGGGCAAGACCGACCATGTTTTCCCATATTACCAGCCAATTATTAATTAACACTAATCAATTAAAGTTAATAACTTGTTTTCATGACAAAACAGCAAGAGCGGAAAGAAAATACACAAAGTACAGCCCAACAATCACGGTGTCACAAGTCTGAGCCTCTACATAAGGAAATATCCTACACAAATCAAGCCTAGGCAGAATAATAAATGACAAAATGATAGAGAGGGAGAGATCAGGTCCTGCGGACGCTGGCAACTACCTCGAAGTCTCCTCGGAATAATAATAATGTAGCAGTTGTGATAGCTCAACTGCCCTCCTGAACACCTGAATCTGCACAGAAAGTGCAGGAGAGTGGGGTGAGTATATTTCAATTCCGTGAGTAATAATAATAAATAACAACTAAAAATAAGAACACCTATACTTTCACTAAATAGTTCTAAGGGTAACCTCACAGGTAAGTCATCTCCCCAATGATAAGCCCAATTCCAATCCACAACTGTCTCACAATGATCCCACACTGACCTAGTCCTTACTCATACTACTGCGGCGTGCAGCCCGATCCAATATATATGTATATATATATATATATATATACATATACAAATGTTGCGGCGTGTAGACCGATCAAATATATAAAGCGTTGCGGCGTGCAACCCGATCCAATATATATATATATATAGTGCTGCAGCGTGCAGCCCGATCCAATATGTATAGTGCTGCGGCATGCAGCCCGATCCAATATATATAGTGTTGCGGCCTGCAGCCCGATCCAATATATATAGTGATGCGGCGTGCAGCCCGATCTAATATATATAATGTTGCGGCATGCAGCCCGATCCAATATATATAGTGTTGCGGCGTGCAGCCCGATCCAATATATATAGAGCTATGGTGTGCAGCTCGATCCAATATATATATATATAATACCTCACAGCAGGTCCTCGCCCTCATCTCAGTCAATCTAGACTTGGCCTCTCGGGCCTACTCAGTTAGAATAGGGAATCCCACCCCAGGTAGTCTCTCTCAAAGTACACATCTAGTACTGGCTCATGATATGCTATACAGCTATGGAAACGGCTGAGTGTATGTGTCCAACTAGATATAAGGGTCACTTAGCTCTACAGGCTTTCCTAATACTCTACAGATCGGCACAAGGCCCCAAACACGGCTACTAGTCCAATTACACAGATATAAGCTCAATCTCAGTCATTATACACAATAAACTATCAGTGGGAAGGACCAAGTCCAAATTTCCAGTCACAATACCACCACTCTTGTCACATGACGCGTGTTTCACCTCAGCATAGTAGTGTATAGTGCAAGTACGGGGTTTCAAACCCTCAGTACATCATTTGTTGCCACCACTCACATTGAATCGGCAAAGGTGCTAGCTTGCCTTGCGCTTGCCTCGCAAATCAACCTCCTCCGATGCCAAATCTGATCAAAATCAACAAAAATACATCAAAATAGGCTAAATGGACATAACACAATCGAAATAACTCGAATTACACCAAAACCCACGAAGTTGCCAAAATCCGACTTTCGGTATGCTTCTCGAAAAATTACAAAAGTTACATTTTTGGAATCCTCATCTCAACACGAGTCCATACATATAATGTTTATCAAAATCAGACTCCGTTTGCCCATTCAAATCGATGAATTTCAATATTCCAGGCTTAGAGCAAAACCTCCATTAATACACCTTAAATCCTTCAATTTTTAGTGATATAGATGAAGATTCTAGGATAAAATCATATATTTAGACCATAAAACTTACCTCCGATGACTCCCCGATGAAATCCCCTTCAAAACCCGTCACTTTGCTCTCAAAGCTTGCCCACAAATGGTGAAATTATGAAAACCCTCGCGGATGAAATGTTACTTAACATGCCTATCCGCCCAGGTAATTACTCTATGCGATCGCATCCCATTATTGCGATTGCATTAAACAAAAATTTACTCTCCATATTTAATGGTATGCGATCGTATAGAACAATATTCCAGGCTCCAATTTACTACTACGCGATCGCGCTCCAGCCATGCGATCGCATAGAACAAATGGCATCCAGGGACCCAGGGCAACAATACACTATGCGATCGCACCCATAGCCATGTGATGGCAGAGATCAATGTTACAACCCTATGCGATCGCAGCCTCGTCTATGCGATCGCATAGAACAACTCAGAAGCTCTAATTCATCCTTATATGCGGTCGCATCACCCCTATGTGATCGCATAGAGTATCCGTCTGAAATAAATACCAGCAACCAAAAGCACTTCTAAAATGCAAGAAATGGTCCGATTGGACCCCTGGATTCCCCCGAGGACCCCGGGACCCCAACGAAAACCACCAACCTACTCCAAAACATGATACGAACTTGTTCCAATCATAAACACACACCCTTAAACACGGAAATCATCAAATCAAGGCGGATTCAAGCCTAAGTTTCAACTAAAACTTCCGAAACCACCATCCAATTAAAAACCCGGCCAAACGATGTCTGAATGACCTGAAAATTTGCAGACATATCCAACATCACCTAATGGAGCTACTGCAACTCTCCGAATTTCATTCCGAGCCCCAGATCTAAATCTCACCTACCATTCGGATTTCGCCAAAATTCAACCTTAGCCAATTCAAGCCTAAAACTACACCGGACCTCTAAATTCAATTTCGATCACTCTCCTAAGCCACAAATGACCTCCCGGAGCTGACTGAATCATCAGAATTCGATTCCGAGCTCTCTAACTCACAAGTCAACATCCAGTTCGCTTTTCCCAACTATGCCTTCTTCTAAGAGACTATTTGTCTCATTTTCAACCAAACTCAATCTGAATTGACTCAAACTCACCAAACACACTTATTGAAACCAGTGTTATCAAAGGCGAAAAGCGCAAAACGGCTCTAAGATCTATTGGGGCTTTAAGCACAAAGCACAAATAAAGCATGGGCTTCAATGAAAAAAGGCGCAATTGGGGAAAACGTAAAAATATGTATATGTAGTCTAAGACAAATAATTATAAGCATGAATAACAAATACACGGTGAAAGAAATTAAAAAAAGATGACAATAAAGTGAAATATCAATAGTTTAATTATGCCTTTTCAGGATTACACTCATTGGCAAGCAAAAGTGTGCCTAAGAGCCTTGATGCGATACTAAAGCGCCCACGAAGCGAGGTGAAGCGCTCAACCTGTTTTGAGCCTCGCTTCAGGGCTTAAGCGCGCTTTAAGCGCGCCTTTAACAATACTGATTGAAACATGAACAAACATATAACCGGGAAAATGGGATGATGACTCACATGATGACGTGCCGGGTCATCACAAATAAAAACAGATACTATAAATTAAAATAGTAGCTATGTGAAACAATAGCATGTCAAGGGTCTCAAAGTTGCGATAAACCACTTGAATCCGGCTCATCCTCTTCATCAAGCAATGTTGGACATGAAACTTGATCAACGGTTGAAGTCAAGCCTAAAAGGAAAAATGCATAGTTTAATGTATCAATATAGTATTAAACAATTGAATACATATTACGACAATAATGAGAAAATTACTTACCATTTAAGTCATTCCATAACCATGTGCGAGCACATATTAAAGCTTCCAAAGTAGTGGGGTGGAGTCTACTCCGATGCGGGATAATCAACCTCCCTGCTAAATGCAGATTCTGAAGCAACATTAGACACGATAATGGCTAAGAGATCATAGGCCATTTTTTGCAATGTAGGAAATTTCAATCCATTTGTTTTCCACCAACTCAAATTATCAAATGAAGGGGTTCGAGGTAGTAGGTCTCCTTCTAAGTATATATCCAACTCTGATCTTTTCTCCACGGTAGCTCCAGTTGAAGTACAAATCTATCAAAGCTCGAAAGCTGATCACCCTGAGTAAAACTAGTGACTTCACTAGAACTAGATGCAAATGAATCATGTGGAGCCGATAATTTACTCTTATAATCTTGAAAGAGATTATAACAGTTGAATCGAACTTCTTGAATTTTAGTTGAAGCTTCTTCACCATAAATTAGTAGAAGAAAAAACTCTACCAACCTCATCTTGTACCGTGGATCAAAGATTGCAGCTACTCCCATCAAAATATGCACATCATCCCAATATTTTCTAAATTTCAACAACATCACAGATGTCATATCGCTAATCAAAGGATTAAGTTATTTCACCAAAGCTTCCAGTTATAGCTTAATTTCACAAACTTTTGTAAAGTATTGACTAGAAGTTGGATATTGAGTTCCTGAAAACTATTCAGTGATATGATAAAAAAGTTTGAGCTTATCAGAAACATCTTCTACATTACTCCATAGCTCTTCAGTTGGATACGCCTTATAATTTGTGTCAGTTAGACTCAACTTGTTAAATACCTCTTTGTATTCTATAGCTGTTCTCAATATTAAATATGTTGAGTTCCACCGAGTAGGACAATCATACTCCAACTTCTTATTACAAGAATAGTGAACCAAATGTGCGGCTTCTTCAAACCTCTCAATTCTGCCAGCTGACCCAAGCCAATACAAGACGCTATCACGCACTTTGCCAATACTATCTCCTATCACTTTTAACCCTTCTTGCACAATCAAGTTTAAAATATGTGCAGTACAACGCACATGAAATAATCGACCACTCAATAACAAATCTGTTTTATTAAGTTTCTCATCCAATAAAGTTCTAATCATATCATTATTTGTGCTACAATTATCAACTGTGATAGTCGATAGTTTTCGTTCAAGATTCCAATCAAACAAACAATTAACCAAAGCACCACACAAAGCATTTTTATCATGCGGAGCAGGGACATAAGCAAATCTCAAAATATGACTTTGAAGCCTCCATGAATCATCAATGAAATGACCAGTAATAGCCATGAACCCTTTTTTGTTACTATTGGAAGTCTACATATCGGTTGTTATTGCAATTCTACTCATGACTTTCTCCAACAACATAGAAGTTTGCGATTTCAAATTGTCAAAGATTTTTATTATGTCATTCTTGATTGTATTTATGGAAACCATCTTAAACATAGGTTGAAGACTCGCAACAAAGTTCCTAAATCCCACATGATCAACTATAGAGAGTGGATACTCGTGTAAAATAATGGCATGTGCAAGTTTTTTACGTGAAAGTTCTTGATCAAAATAACCACCCCCGGTATCGCCCTCATTTTGTGCATCTCTTGGCCTATTAGGAAACTTAGGCATGTGATCTAACATAGATTTTGTCCCACGATTTCTAGCATTTTTATAATGGCGACCACAATACTTACAAGCACCATATGGAACACCATTAACCTTCACCGGCTTGGATTGTTCCCATGCTCGGGAATATCTCCTTTTTTTTAGTTCAACTTCATCAGGTTCTGATGGCCTTTGACTCTCATCGTCTAAGGAAATATCATTAGTAGATGAAGTTGGTAGATTCTCTTTAATTTGAGACGCCATGATTATCTAATAAAACGAAGACAAGAAATCTCACTATAAACTGATATTTAGAAACACAATAAGTAAATGATATTATAAGAATTCAGCTAAACTTCTGCAATAGTATAATGTATTTTGGAGGATCGGAAATAAGATGATCTAGTTTGCTGCCAGGTTCAAACAGACAGGAGTGTATCCATCATACGTAAAGCCTTAGCCACTAAAACTGACTTCTAAATCATCAATATATTCAGCTCCACAGATTATTCTTAATGTTTTTGGATTTAGTTTCACTGTTTCTACAACTTTGTTGATCACTGTATATGCGAAAAGGAGTCTCAAGCCATGTAATTGAACATTAAAATTTTCTCTGCCTCTTCCAACCACAAACAAATTGAAGCCATGTAAATGCATTCGATGGTTCTCAGGGCTCAACAATCCTGTATCTTGCATTATTAATTGGACATTAGAATTGTAAGCAAGTCTATATAGCCTAGTCCCTTCCATTGTCCTCAAGTTTTCTGGTGGAATCCCTGTGTAGTCAAATATATATGCTGGATTTCCAGGGAAATCATCAGTAAACACTCCACTTTTATTGAAGAAATGTGCATTAAGTTGTGACACGCTTGGCATAACAAATGTGACATTATTGATAGCTGCCACGATTTGAAATCCTCTATAACATGATTCACAATGGTTGAGTCCAAGACTAATGGTGAAAAAAAGGGAACGATCAATTTTCAGTGGGACTTTTGCTGGATATTTTCTTGAATTCAAGCTTCTGAGAGAGTCCATAAATTTAATTGCAATAGGGGTGGCATTTGTAGGCGGCGGCACGGTTAAAGTTGTTGTGGTGGAAGAAGTATTGGTGCCTAGATATTGTAAAGTAGCAGTAGGAGTTCTGTTATTAACTAAGATAGGATATCCATGTATGGTGATGTTACCATTAAGTATTTTCCAGTTCCAAGATCAGCTGATAAAATGACATTGTAGTCTGTCCTGGAGTTGTTAAAATGTTGTTAGTTTTAAAGGGTTTAACATAAGAAGCATCAACTTCAACCACAGTGAGGTTGTGTCCAGCAATCTTAAAGAAATGTTATTCATTCGGTGCAGCATTGACTAGTCTCAGTGAGGAGAAACCAAGAATCATTTTCTAAAAGACTAAAACTCCCAACAGAATATAGAATCAGAGAAACCAAGTAGCAACAAAATTGAGTCCGAACCTGACAAATCAAGACCGGTAGACCTGGTCTAAGGTAGTTCTTGTCCAATAAAGGTCTGTTGATCAGTGAACCACCATTAATAGAACAGAAAAGACCAGTGGTCGTGAAAAATGAATGAAAATTATTAGGAGAAAAAAGGAAACTGTGTACTTATTAGATATTTACCTGGATTTGCTGGAGGAAGAAGAATCGAAGAAGGTTTGAGGAAGAAGAATCGCAGATTCACATCAATTCAAAGAGGAAGAAAAATCGCATCATCCCATGAGATATTGAGAGTTCTGACTTCTGAGTTTGGAAATTAGGTTTTAGGATTTTCTAGTTTGGGTGTTAGGTTATGTCGTACGCGGGTCTCACTTATTTGGACCCAACCCAGCTATTAACCTATACATGCCCTACCCTGCCATGCCTTACTAAAAACTTTTAAAAATAATACTTTGCCCCGCCCTGCCCCGCCCCGCCCCATTAAAGTTTTTCCCCTGTCCCGCCCCATTTGTCCTGCCCTGCCCTGCCCTGCCCTGCCCCAATTGCCATCCCTACAAGTGGATTCGAGGGGTGCCTAAGTTCTTCGCCTCGGAATAATTTCAAGCCCTTATCATATCTCTGGTTATACAAACAAAAACTCTTCTTAGTGTCCTAATGCATTTTAATCATTAGGTGACAACCGTTCAATCCTCTTAAACCCAATTTCCAGAAGGGAATGATTTGTCTTTCCAAATGTCAAAAATCCGATTTCGCAAGTAAAAAGGGGCACGACAACGACTCTCAAACTATATATGCCTACATTGTGGATGCCACTGAATGAGAAGGAAGGATCCTCAATTTATAAAACTCCAGACCTTTTCCTCCAAGAAAAGGGAGTAGCCAAATATATAAGAATTATATTTTTCTTCTAGGAAAGGAAACCTAATTAGGGTAAATATATTTCCATTTCCTTAATGAAATAGAAAAATCAATTATGGTAAGAAAATTTGGACAAATACCTAAAACGGAAGAACTGCTACTATGGTACTTGTGCAATAAAGATTCAAAAATAGCAGACTTCAAAACCAAATACCCAAATCAAGGAAGTAAAGTTTTGTTTATTTAAATTGACACAAAATATAGGAAAAATGCAAATTTGAAAAGTTAGAACGTAGCTTTGTGTTACTGCTGAAATCTCGCTCAAAATCAGACTAAATCTTCTCTAAATCACCTCAAATTTGAGATATTAACTCCGAAATGTATCCCCAATTATTTTTCAACACACCCAATCGAATCCAAATCCAATTTCGCAAACTTGAAATTTTAACTCAAGCTTCGAGCTCCTTTAATGGAGTCTTAAACTTTCTATTTTGTACTAGGAGCCTTAGTAAAGTTACAACTAGAATTTTTGCGCGAGAATATTTTTAAATTTTTTGTTAGTGTTTAATTAGAATCTTCAAAGTTAATCGCTTTTTAGAGCATGCAATCACGCATTTTACCCAGCTCAGCAAGGCATATGCTACATACGTGTGACGACCCAAAGGGTCATCACTTATTTTATTAATAATTTCGAGCTTCGGAGGCCTTGAAAACCTCATTCTATGTTGCCTCGATTTACGTGCACGATCCGAGCATGTAGCCGGAAAGATTTTGTGATAGAAAATATGAATTCTATGAGAAATTTGGATAAAAATGATATTAATATTGATATGGTTGACTTCGGTCAACATTTTTGGTAAACGGATCCGGACCGAGATTGGATGGTCCCGAGAGGTCCGTAGGAAAATATGGGACTTAGACATGTGTCCGGAGTCGAATTCTGAGGCCTAGAGCCCAAGTTATGAATTTTTTTGTGAAATTGTTTTTTGATGTAATTATTAAAGGAAATAAATTAATTGACCTTGGTATCGGGCTCGTATTCTGGTTTCGACGCCCGGTACAAGTCTAAAATATTATATATGTGATTTTTGTAAAGTTTGGTGACATTTGGATGTCGTTTGAGATGTTTTGGACCTTGAGTTCCAAGTTAAGAAGTTTTGAAAATCAAAACTATGAAAACCATGAGTTTGGGGCTTGATTTGATGGAAACGAAGTGATATTGGCGATATGATCGCACGAACAAGTCCATAATGTGTTTTTGAGGTTGTGTACATGTTTGGTTTGGAGCCCGGGGGGCTCGGGTAAAGATTTGATAGGCCGTTGGTTAAATTTCTGAATTTTTGCACTGCTGGTTTTTTTCACCCAGCTGTTGGCTTCGCAATTGCGAAGAATTTCTCGCAATTGCGAAGGTGACAGACCAAGGCAGGGTTCGCAAATGCGAACCCTTGATCGCAAATGCGAAGGGCGTCCGGGAAGGCTTGGGTTCGCAATTGCGAACATAACCTCGCAAATGCGAGGCCTTCACTGCCTAGCCATGCTTCGCAAATGCGAAGCATTCTTCGCAAATGCGATGCCTTCATTGCTAAGCCATGCTTCGCAAATGCGAAGCCTTCTTCGCAAATGCGAAGGAGCCTTGTTCGCAAATGCGAACATTATGTCGCAAATGCGAACCTCCCAGTATGCCTTGGCTTCGCAAATGCGAACAAAAGTTCGCAAATGCGAACTTCCCATCCTTAGCTTATTTTTCAAACTCCAGAAAATGGTCGGGGTTCGCAATTGCGAACCCATGTTCGCAAATGCGAACACAGAGACCTGAAAAACACGAATTTCAGTCATTTCTTCACATTTTACAAAACCAAAACACCCATTTGCGATTCTTCAAGGATTTCTTCTTTGTCAAAACGATTGTAAGTCACTTTTTACTTAATTCTTTCAATTCCTAACATCATTAAACATGTTTTTCATAAGAAATCAATGATTTTCATGGTAAAAATTCTTGTTTTTGTTAGAAAATAGGGTTTTTCATAAATTGGGGAATTGGACCTCGAATTGAGGTCCGATTTTGAAACAAATTATATACATGAACTCGTGGGGGGATGGGTAACCGGATTTTGGTCCTAACCCCGAATTCCGACCATGTGGGCCGGGGTTGAAATTCACTATTCATGGCGAGAATGTTGTAAAAGTGTTATTTGGTATTAAGAATTAGTTTGTTGAGTAGAATTGATGATATTAAATCAATTGTGTATAGATACGGTTGGATTGGAGCCAAATTGAAAGAAAAGACATTTCCACGGATTGAATTGTTCATAAGCATTCGAGGTAAGTGTTTGTTCTATCCTAGCTTGAGGGAATAGGATTATGTGCTATGTGTTATGTGATCGAGTGCGGTGTATGGGCTGTGGTGACGAGCATCCATACACCGGCGTCTAGTATGACCGTGAGTCGTTGGAAAATAATTATTTTGAGATATATTACAGATGAATTGTTATTGTTCTCCCTGGTTGGGACTTGTTGTGAAGATTATTATTGATTGCCCTTGATGGGACGGATTATGAATTACTGTTTCTTTCTTTACCCTTAACCGTGATTGTTATTTGGGTGAGGAAGAGTGATAATGCACGAAGGGTGATGCCGTGCCATGTTTTATTTATTTATGCACGAAGGTTAATGCCGTGCCATGTTTATTTATTGATTATGCACGAAGGATCATGCCGTGCCTTGTTATTGAACCATGTACGAAGGATCATGCCGTACTATGGATGTGAGGATGAGAGTAAAAGCACGAAGGGTGATGCCGTGTACTTTATTTGTCTATCTGGTGAGGATGAGAGTAAAAGCACGAAGGGTGATGCCGTGCAATTGCTTACTATTTCTTGAATTAATATTACTTGTTTTTCCATTATATTTTATTTGGTTGATGTCGTGCAACTATTTGCCATTTCTTGACTCGATATTACTTGTGTTTCCATTATACCTTGTTTTTCCTTGTGAACTTATTTGATTGTTTATTTGGGTGAGGAAGAGTGATAAAGCACGAAGGGTGATGCCGTGTACTTTATTTGTTTATCTGGTGAGGACGAGAGTAAAAGTACGAAGGGTGATGCCGTGCAACTGTTTGCTATTCCTTGAATTGATATTACTTGTGTTTACATTACACTTTGTTTTTCCTTGTGAGATTTTTAACCGTAGTTAATTGTTGAATTCTTTAAGATATTCCTTATGGTGTTAATACTTGATTATTTCTTGTTATTTGGTGGTACATATATATATATGGAATTGCACAGGTTTATGTGGGTGTCTGGTCCTAGGCTTGTGACTACTTCGCCGGGATAGGCCAGGCACTTACCAGCACATGGGGTCGGTTGTGCTGATGCTACACTTCTGTGCGTTTTTGCACAGGTCCAGGTTACGATCAGGAGCAGCAGCAGCAGTAAATAGATTGCGTGGGAATTGAGCACATTTGAGACCGAGGTAGCTTGCAGACGTCCGCAGGCCCGGCGTCTCTTTCTTTATTTATGCTAATAGCTGTAGTCTCTTTGTTCCGAGACAAACAGAATTATGTTATATTTCCTTAAGACTTTTATGTGTAGTATTCCATAGTAGTTTGTGAGTTGGTGACTCCAAGTCTTGGGTAGAGGATTTCAGTATGATTTTTACCTTGTGGTTTGTTATTTCCATTTCGATAAAGTATTCCGCATTTATTTAATTAAAATTTTGTTAAAAACATGATAGTATGAATACAGTGGCTTGCCTAGCTACCACGAGTAGGCGCCATCACGATCCCGATGTTGGGGGAAAATCCGGGTCGTGACAATACGCTGGGGCAATGGTCAGAGGGGTTTAAAATAATCTATTTTAAAAATTATGAGTGTCCAAATAAAATTTCGTAGAATATCGGGACCGAAATAACAAAGAGAGACAAGTAAAAGTGTTTATTAGGCTAATCTACCTTAAAAATAATATTTCAAATGCGTCAGGGATCGTAACCCAATTCAATACTTTAAAAAAGTTGAATTGGCTAAACCAGTATCCTTTTTCATTCTTCTTTAGTTTTTGATACGATCTGACAAATATAAATAATGGAATATAAAATAATATTAATAAAAATAAAAATAAAGATAGATTTGATTAAGATAATCAAAGTAATCTAAATAATGAAGTATAGAAGAAAATCTGGAACCCTAATTGAATGTCTCAAGCAACAATCGAACTTATTCAATCGTCTTCTAAGAACGACAAATTAGTAACCCTAGATATAAAGAAACGGGAAGAAGATTATGTTCAAAAAATTAAGTCTTGAAAATAGGTAATCCAAACTCGAGCTCGAACCAAGAGGTCCCAAATCTCTCTCAAGAGTATTGTTTGCGACGTTCAATTAGAATTCGAGATTTTCTTCTATATTTCATTATTCATATTACTTTTATTATCTTAATCAAACCTATTATTAGTTTTGCTTTAATTAATATTATTTCTATATTCCGTTATTTGTATATCTTGGATCGTATCAGTTTTATTCTGAGTTTGAAAGTATCATTCTTCATGAATCTTCTCTCCTTCTCACTTGAGCTTCAACATTATAAACATACAACTTTATCCTTATGGCCGGTCAAGATTTTGAGTGAGTTCTCTTGAACTATTATAGTATGTACGGTAATTGTTTATTTTCATATACATGAAATTGGGATTGCCTCACAAAATGCCAGCTCGTATATTTAAGGTTTTTGCTTATATTATTGCAATTATTAATGCTATTTTAACCAATTAATTTTACATAAAGAATTTTTTATTTTTATGTCATTTCTATACATTTTAGGGGCTAAAAATTTTATCGCATTTTACAAAACAACTTAATATCTTATAAAAACTTATAGGTGATAAAAAAAGCTAGTTGAATATTAGTTCAAGAGGACTCATTATCACTTTTGTATGGGTCCAAATTTGGTTACTCAGTAGTAACAGATAATTAAGACGAAGGATGGGGTTGACCATGGTGTGACGATCGAATGTCGTTCTTAAAAATTGCTAATGCCAGGAAGGGCAGCCGAGGTAAAGAAATAACGGTAAAATAGGTTCAGAAATAGATAGAGAATTTTTTTATTTTCATGTCATTCTATATATTTTAGGGGCTAACATTTGTCTCGCATTTTATAAAATAATGTTATATATATATATATATATATATATATATATATATATATATATATATATATATATATATATATATATATATATATATAAACTTATATGTGTTTAAAAAGCTACTTGAAAAACATTAGTTCAAGAGGATTCATTGTCACTTTTGTACAGGACCAAATTTGGCTACTTGATCGTAACAGATAATTAAGACGAAGGACGGGGTCGACCATGGTGTGACGATCGAATGTCACTCATAAAAAGGTTTGATGCCAGAGCGGGCAGCCGAGGTGAATAAGTAACGATAAAATAGGTTCAGAGATAGACAAAGAATATTCCTTTTGATATTCTTTATGTTATACTTTTTAGAGGTTTTGAGAAATGTCCCCTATAAATAGGAGATAGAGAACAAACAAAAAAATCTGCACCTTTTTTATAAGAACACTTTGTAAAGGTTGGCCAAAAGGAATATACAAAATTGTCTTTTTCACTGATTATATTATTGAAGTACACGTTGTTCTATTTTTGTTTACAAGATCCAAAAGTTCCATATTCATCCTCATTTTCTCACTTTTCCATGTCGCTGACAGAAGGAAGGAACACTCCAAACACATAATAATTGGGTGATAGATCCTTTCTTATTACACTTATTATCATTATCAACATTTATTACATAATTATGCTATCATATTCATTACTAATTATTAAGCATTAAATATGTTATTTATTGCTCTTAAGCATTAATCGTCTCATAAGTATTTTGTTGCATACAATCGAGAATTTATTAGGTTCAACTAAAACTCGCCCTTTAACTCATCATTAATTGGTTTAACTAAAAGATTTAACACTTTTTCAGTCAAACAATTTGGCACCGTCTGTGGGGAGGTTTTAGTTCCTTCTAGATTAAGAAAAAAAGAAAAGAAAACAGTCGTCTCTTCTTCGTTTACACAAAAACATTGAAAGCAATAGCTAGCATCACTACCAACCTTTTGAACACAATCAACAAAGATGGCAGGGAAGATAACGAGAACGTGATGGCAAGCGCTACACCAAGGTGGATTGATTCACCTCCCCCTTATGGAATCATAATAGCTTCATGCGAAAGGGAGCCTCCACATCTACAGCTGAAGAAGCACTATCAACAGTGAAAATATTACTGGAAGATTGGCTAACAAACATTCTAAACAAAATACTCGACAAACCCATTCAAAGGGAGAATATAAACACCACGCAAGCAGATATCACAATGATCACTGGCGTGTAATCCACCCCCCAACCAGGTAACACTCACTTCACTATCGATGTAGGAAATGATGCACTTGCAGCCATTCTAAAAAAATGAAAGAAATGGAAAACGAAAATAAAGCACTCCGCGACCAGATTAGGGAGCATCAAGAAAAGGCCGATAAAATATCGGGCACCCAAAGTTGCTACCAAAATGAGATGTTGGCCGGCTCATTGAACAACCGTACAATAAAGAAGCGACTCCATATGCCATTCCCAAGACCTTCAAAATTCCATCATAGTTGAAGATATATGACAGTACTACAGACCCCGAAGATCTCATCATTCATTACGTCACAGAATTGAAGGGCAACGACCTTTCAAAGGAACAAGTACTTTCAGTGCTATTGAAAAAGTGTGGCAAAACCATAATAGGGGGAGTCTTGACCTTGTATTCACAACTACCGGCACGATCAATAACAACGTTCGAGGAAATGACCGACAAGTTCATTACAGCCCATGCCAGGGCTAAAAAAGCGGAGGCCAGGGTGTGATTATATTCACTGTTAGGCAATCGCCTGGCGAGGGACTCAGGGACTTCCTCACTCGATTTGATAGGGTCAGAATGAGCCTACCAAATGTATCAAAAAGGATGTGGGTAGCAGCTTTCTAGAACAAATTGAACAGGAACGACTCGAGCGTAACTAGAAAGTTATTGAGCAGGTGCATGAAGTAACCCCCTACCCCACAACCACCACTTGGGAATAAATCCATAATGCCTACTATGCCGAGGTGAGAGCCGACTAGGACGACCTAAACAATCTGACCCAATAGCTAACGTCATTTCAAATGGAGTCGAAAAAAGATCATTGTAACAACAGTCAAAGAGATCAGTCAGGTCCCCATCTTAATTGAGAAAAACAACAACCCTACGTTAGAACAATTATCCCACTGTCTCTTTGAGACGCAGAAGGGCTGTCCAGGCCATACATAGGGACTCAGCAAAATGAAAGAGGTATGCCTCCACTCTTATCTTCTCACAACTTCTGTGTTTTCCCTTCAAAAATAGAGTACACACTAGAGAATCTTGGCACAAAGGTGAAGTGGCCCCAAAAGATAAAGTCCGACCCAAGTACCTGAAAGTCAAATGTCCTCTGTGAATTTCACCAAGAGCGGGATCGCAAAACTAAAGATTGCATAGCTTTGTGGCAAGAAGTAGTAAACATGTTTAACCAAGGACACCTAAGGGAACTTATGAGCGACCATGGACGAGCCAACTATGACCGCAAATGTGAATAGAAACAGGGCCCCCTGAAGTCACCATCCCCCGCTCGCACCATCCAAATGATCATCAACATAGGCGATGAAGCAATAATCAACCATGTGAAGTTCAACATCACACACAAATAAGGTGGTTGATCACCCACAAATGGTATGACGACCTCGGATATAGTATTGTCTTCGATAAGTTAGATACCAATGGTTTGACTTTCCCTTACTTTGATGCTCTTGTTATTACTTTACGTATTTCAGATACTAATGTGAAAAGAATAATAGAGGATGATGGAAGTGGTGCATGTATTATCCACCCTCTAGTCCTCACACAAATGAGACTCGAAGGCAAGATAGTACCACATTGCATAACACTAATAGGTTTTAACAATTTAGTTGAGAGAACCTCTGGGAGATAACGCTATCCGTTCTAGATGGGGTTTTAACAATATTCGGACGATACCCTAGAAACAATGTTCCATGTCATGAACCAAGACACTGCTTACAATGCCATCACAGGGCGACCATGGATATATGCCATGAGGGCCATCATGTCGAGCCTATATCAAGTGATAAAGTTCCCTACCCCCAAGGGGAATATTCAGTATCCGAGGCGAATAACGCAAATGCCCAAGAATGTTATCGCATCGCCCAGGATTGCACATGCAGTCAACAACTAAAAGGAACAGACTAGAAAGCATAGTAATTACCAAAGTCAGCGTTAGACCCAATACACAAGCAGACATCATCAAGGACCCCGACATCGTGGAAGCCGCCAAGTCACTGGTAGAGGACCTCAATCTTATCCAACTGGATAGCAACGACAATAGCAAGAAGGCTTGCATCGAACATAAACTCTCAGAACTAGGTAAATTTCATAAGTTCTTAACTGACAATGCCGATTTGTTCGCCTTCTCCTATACGGATATGTCGGGCATCTCAAAAGACATTGGTACACATAAGTTGAATATCAACCAACTCTACTCACCAGTGCGGCAAATAAGTAGAAAATTCAACACCGCAATGAATGAGGCTGTCACTAATGAAGTGGATAAGCTACTCACCAACTGTTCCATCCGAAAATCAAAATACCCCCAATGGGTCACCAAAGTAGTCATGGTAAAAAAGAAAAGTGGGAAATAGTGGATGTGCATAGATTTCATAGACCTAAATAAGGCGTGCCCAAATGGCTCCTTTTTATTGCCTCACATTGACAAGCTCGTTGATGCAACAGCAGGGCACGAATTGTTAAGATTTTTAGATGCCTAATCGGGTTACAGCTAAATCCTCACGGACGAGGAGGACCATGAAAAAACTACTTTCATCACCCATCAAGGAACGTACTATTACAGAGTCATTTCATTCAGGCTAAAAAACGTAGAGGAAACATACCAAAGGTTGGTCACCAAGATGTTCAAGGATAAACTCGGCAAAACAATAGAAGTTTATATGGACGACATATGGGTCAAATAAAAAAGGAAAGAAAACCAGATTGACTACTTGAAAGAGGCCTTAGGTATATTAAGGCAGTACGAAATGAAATTGAATCCCAAAAAATATGCATTCGGCATAACCTCGGGAAAATTTCTCGATTGTTTGGTGTCACAAAGAGGCATCAAAGTCAATCCATATCAAATAAAAGCCATTAAAGGAATACGTGAAGTATTGACCAGCAAAAAATAGGTGCAAAAACTTATTGGCAGCATAGCCGCCCTGTCGAGGTTCATCTCATGGGCATTTGACAGATGCCACAAATTCTTCAATGTGCTAAAAAAGACAATGGGCTCCAGAGGAATTTAGAATGGATCTATGCCTTGAGGTAACTAAAGGCATACTTGTCTTCCCCCTCACTGCTTACCAAAGAAGAACCTGCCGAATGCCTCCTGATATACTTGGTCGTCTCAGAGGTCGTGGTAAGTGTAGTGTTGGTCCGCGAAAACAAAGGTACATAATCTTTCATTTATTACATTAGAAAAATCTTGGCCAACGCCAAAATAAGCCACCCCAACTTCGAGAAATGGGCCTTAGCATTGGTTATAGGTTCACAAAAACTTAGACCCTATTTTAGTGCTACCATATATCAATGGTAAAGATATTCCCCCTGCAGAGAATCCTACATAAACCTGAATTGTTGGTAAGACTGGCCAAATAGTCCATAGAATTAAATGAGAATTATATAACATACCTACCATGAACAACGATAAAATCACAGGTACTCACCGACTTTATCGCCGATTTCAGTGCTAAAATATTCTGGAGGTCGAGATGGAAGCCTCTCGTACGCCTCCTCGGCTACCTAACTCATGGGTCCTATACACCGATGGCACATCCACCGCGTTAGGATCTGATTTGGGACTCGTACTCGAAGTCCCAACAAGAAAAGTTATCGTCCAATCCATACGGTGCCCCGATATGACTAACGTTGAGGCTGAAATTGCAATATTAACGTTAGCTCTTAAATACGGAGCACGATGAGTCATCCTCAGATGCAACTCACAAATTATTGTCAACCAAGCCATAGGGACTTTCAATATAAAATGCAAAGGTTACAGAAGTACCGGGCATAAATTTATAAATTACTACCAAAATTCGATGAATGTCTCCTCAACAAGATACCTCGAGCACAAAACATCGAGGCACATGGCTTTTCCAAATTAGCAACAGCTACCAAAAACTTCACTAAAGAAAATATGGTCACCCTCCTCCACTCGTCAATAGACCAACTTGAGGTACACTCTATATATTTAATTTGGGACTGGCACAATCGCATCATAACATACTTGCAGGAGGGAGTACTCCTAGAAGACAAAAAAGAAGCCAAAAAGTTTCTAATGCAGGCGGCCAGGTACAACAACATAAATCACGACCTGTACAAGAAAATGTTTTGGGGCCCCTTGGAAAAATGCTTAGGGCCGACTCAAACAAGGCGCGTGCTCGAATAAGTACACAAAGGACATCTGGTGCCCACACAGATAATTGAGCCCTTATTAGATGCCTCATTCAGGCAGGTTATTGTTGGCCCACTAAGAAGAAGGAAGTTGTCGATTGCGTCAAGAAGAGCGGACAATGCCAAAAATATGCACCGATGATACATCAAGCAGGCAAACACCTTCACTCTGTCACTTCACCATGGTCATTCATCAAATGGGAATGGACATCATCGGACCCCTCCCAGCAGGGTAAGGTAATGTACATTTTCTTTTGGTTTTAACTGACTACTTTTCCAAATGGGTGGAAGAAGGTGCATTCTCCCAAATACGCAAACAGGAAGTCATCACATTCATATGGAGAAACATAAATATGTTTTTTGGCATTCCTAAATAAATCAGTTGTGACAATGAGCCCCAATTCACTAGGAAAAAGACCATCGAGTTCTTCGAAAAATGGCACATCAAGCGAATACTCTCCAAACCATATTATCCCACCGGTAATGGTCAAGACAACTCCTCCAACAAAATAATACTTAACATCTTAAAGAAAACGCTCGAGGACGCTAAAGGATTATGGCTAGAATTGTTACCAGAGGTATTATGGGCCTACTGCACTACGCCAAAAATGAGCATAGGCGAAACACAATACTCAGAGAATTGACGCCATGATACCTGTCGAAGTTGGGGATCCTAGCCTGGATACTCCAATGAAAGTGGACAGAAAAATGACGAGAAAAGAAAATAAGACCTCAACGAGGTAGAGGAACAAAGAGACATGGATTACGTAAGAATGGTAGCCCAAAAACAAGAAGCAGAAAAATACTACAACAAAAAACCAAAAATATGACCACTCAAAGTCTAAGACTATGTACTCAAAGCCAAAACACAAGCAAGAAAAGATTCAAGAGAAGGCAATCTAGGAACCAATTGGAACGGGTCATAAAAATCACGACAGTCGTAAATAAAGGATCATTCCAACTGGAAACAATGGAGGGAAAACAACTATAAAATAATTGGAACGTCGCCTACCTCAAATACTTTTAACTTTTGAAAATAGACGCCTCTTGCTTCGTACTCTTTTTCCCTTACTCGGGTTTTGTCACAATTGGGTTTACTTGGGGAGATTGTTAATAAGGTGACGAAGGGGACATCTCGAAGTTCAAGTACAATTCATCGCCCCGCCTTCCGACTACTTCTCTAGGCCAAGTGATGAAGGGACTAGATACATGGAAGCTTCTCCAATGTATGTATGAAATAGACATATATAGTATTTTCCAGTAAATAAAATAAACCAGCATTTGCACTCTCCATCGAGGTTCTTTTTCTCATCTACCATTCGACCTTCTTCGAAATGCTTAATATTCGTCCTTTATCAAATTACTTAACTTTCAACCTTGCTCGAATAGCTTGACATTTGACCTCGCTCGAATCGCCTGACATTCGACCTCACTCGAATCACTTAACATTTGACCTCGCTCGAATTACATAATATTTGACTTTGCTCAAATTACTTGACATTCAACCTCTCTTGAATTACTTTAAGATCCATGATTGACTATGCTATAACACTACACACAAGCAGCTGAGAAGCCAAGGGCTTCACGCATAACAAACAAAAATGACAATATGGAAATACATAAGAAAATGGTAACCATTCAATTACAACTGTTATATTTCAAAAGCTTTTTACTAAGGGCCTGAAGATGCCCTCACGAAAATAGCATAATGATAAAAAGTAAGTAAAACGACCCTACGTCACGTCACCTCCTTTGGATTACTCGTCATTATACCAAGAATAATAGGCAATCCTATCTGCATCATTATCAACATTGTCCCTCCAGGTGTACCGGGATCATAACCATAGGCCTCATGGACTGCATGTGCTTTAACACGGACACCCTCGAGCCCTACATCGGAAACCTTTCCGTCAACCTTCAGGGACTTGTATACATTAAGCTGAGCCTCAGCATGAACCCACATCTCATACAACTCCCGCGGCACGATGGGATCAACAGAAGTATGAGATGTAGATGGTTGCGACTGCCGTCACACTTCCTTAGCCTTCAAAGAAACAACTTGTTTATTTAATCCGGACAATTCCACCTTTAGATCCTGGATCTGCTCCTCTAACCTCGCCAACTTGAGTGTTGATGTCTTAATCTCGTTATCATGCTCATACCTATAAACACGAAGGGCATCATCCAAGGCTGCTACTTTGGATATGGAGGCCACCCTGCCTTTTTGGCACGAGTCAAATCATCGACTTTAATACTCAACTCACTCCTCAAATCGACAACCTCCGTTACCCTTTGCCCAAACTCAGTAGTTAAAGAAGCCACTCATACTTGAAGGCCATCACCCCATTTCTTACCTTATCTTATCCCCCTTAACCTTAAAAGCCACCTCAATCTCACTTCATCGGCTTATGGAATTTATCAGCTCGTCTTCCCGCTCCTTCAACTCTTTAACTTTTCACGCCAAATCCTTCTTCCCGTAACAAAACAGCTAAAACTCACTATATTGGGTAAAGACATTGGCCGGCATTTACTTCTTGGTACGGTACTCTCTGTACTTGGAGGTCATCTTCTTAAAAATGATCGTCCTTTGCTCCTCCCTCCGGTCGCGCTCGACCCCCATGATGAGAGTCTGACATATAAAAAAAGATGGCCAGCATAAGCAGATTATGCGTGCGAAACAAATTCTAATAGGAAAAGAAAAAAATACTTACTCGTAAAGCCAGGCTAGAAAAACTTAGTGATAGCTTTGCATCACTCATCGTCAAAAGCGCCTTGTTCTCAGAAGTGGGACACAAAGGGGTTAAAGCTGACACCACCTGCTCAGAGTTTTCTAAGAGATTGTAACCTACGGGAATGATTATGTGTTGGTTAGGACCCTCCATCCTCACCTCCATGCGGATATTTCTGTATCAAATGGATCGCACCTCTTTGTGATTGATGTCCGAGCCTGACTATCATCCCATGCGAGCACCGCTCTATCTCCTACGCTTGCCGACGACACGCTCCTTTCGGTGGCCCGTGCAGGCTCCTCGCCTTTGTGTACCCCCTCGGCCCTATGAGGCCTTCCCACCATAATAGCGTCCACCATAAACATGGCCCATGAGTTTGGCACGAGTGGTGACACCACTCTCGAGGCAATGACCTTTCCTTTTTTAACATTGGTAGTGACAAACTTCCTGTGACGACCCGGCCCGTCGTCATGGGAATTACCACCCCGTTATGTTGAAATTGTATGTTTTATGCTTTTATATCAGTGTTAAAGTCTATCGGGTGAGTTAGGAGTGAATTGGATTGAAAATGAGGCATATAGCCTTTGTGAAGGAAACTTGAATAAGGAAAGTCAACCCGGAGTTGACTATTTGGTTAGAGGGCTCGGAATCGGATTCCGATGATTCGGTTAGTTCCGGGAGGTGATTTGTGACTTAGGGGAGCGATCGGAATTGAATTTGGAGGCCCGGTGTAGAAATAGGCTTGAATTGGCTAAGGTTGAATTTTGGCGAAATCCGAACGGTAGGTGAGATTTTGATCCGGGGTCGGAATGGAATTTCGACAGTTGCAGTAGCTCCGTTAGGTGATTTCGGATGTGCCTGCAAAATTTCAGGTCATTTGGACGTCGTTTGGTCGGGTTTTTGATCGAATGTGTAATTCGGAATGTTTTAAGGAATTTAGGCTTGAATTTGATGTGAATTATGGGTTTTGGTGTTATTAGACGTGTTTTGAGGATTGGAGCAAGTTCGAATAAGGTGTTAAGATGTGTTGGTGTGTTTGGATGAGGTCCCGGGGGCCTCGGGGTGTTTTCGGATGGTTAAACGGAAGAAAATCATGGAAATTGCAGGTTGAAGAGTTCGGGTTCTGTCATTTTCGCCCCTGCGGAAAGCTGGGCGCGGAGGCGAGTCCGCAGGAGCGGACTGAGGAGCGCAGGAGCGCTTGGCACCGCAGAAGCGGACTTCGGATGGTTAAACAGAAGAAAACATGGAAATTGCAGGTTGAAGTATTCTAGTTCTGTCATTTTCGCCCCTGCGGAAATATGGGCGCGGAGGCGAGTCCGCGAGAGCGGACTGAGGAGCGCAGAAGCGCTTGTGTTCGCCGAAGCGGGTATTGTTTCGCTGAGGCGGTGTCGCGCACAAGCGGTCCTTTTCTCGCAGAAGCGGAATTGGCCGGCTAGGCCTGGAATCGCTGAAGCGACCCTTTGGTCGTGGATACGGACTCGTAGGAGCGGAATTTTGTCCTCAGAAGCGAAAATCGCTGTGAGTTAAGTGTATCAGAAGTTAGAAAAATTTTAGAACATTTCACACATTTGGGTCTCGGCTTTAGAGGCGATTTGGGCGATTTTGAAGAGAAATTCAAGGGAAATCATCGGGTAATCAACTATGGACTTAAACTATGATTAGTATTGGTAATATTATGCAATTATATCATGAAAATGGAGGAATTTGGGGTAATTTATGGAGGATTTAGCCCTAGGCTTGAACTTTAGAAAATCAAGGTTTTGAATGGCCAAATGGAGTCCGAATTTGGTAAAATTGATATGCTTAGACTCGTATCGAGATGAGGGTTCCGAATATGTGACTTTTGTAATTTTTCGACAAGCGTACCGAAAGTCGGGTTTTGACAACTTTGGGAATTTTGATGTAAATTGAGTTATATTGATTGGGTGTCATCCCATTGGCCTAATTTGTTGTGTTTCTACTGTATTTGATCAGATTCTACGCGTGCGGAGCTTGATTCTCGTGGCAAGGGCATTGCGGAGTAGTCGTCGCACCGTATTGAGGTGAGTAATAGATGTGGGTGATGACCAGCGGGTTCGAAACCCCGGTATACCACTTTGTGACGCTCTATAGCGGCGAGACACGCACACTCTTGAGAGTGCGGGGTCGATCATGAACTGGAGACTATATATTAGTCCGACGTGTTGATACTATATTATTGGCTATTCTCGAGCCGTTGAACCCCCTTCTTGGGCGGTTGAGTATACATGTGGGCCGTGAGCCAGTTATTGGATCCCGCGAGGATCGTTATCATTGTCTTATCATATAGACATGCTAGTTTACTACTAGTCCGCAGCTATTTCGTTATTATGCTAATTCCAATCTCTGGAACTTGATATTACTGTTTTCCAACTGAAAAATGATAAAAGAGTTTTCAAAAAAAACTACTTTTGAGCCTGCGAGGCTGTATCTGCATATTAGCTGACTAGTAGTGGATCGGGCTGCACGCCGCAGCGAGATATATGTTGGATCGGACTGCACGCCGCAGGAATATCTCTATGAGATGTGCTTGGGCTGTAGGAGCCCCTCCGGAGTCCGAACCCCCACAGTGAGCACGGGTACCCAAAATTGGAGTCGGGCTACGCGCCGTAGCGGTCATATCATGCATTGCATTGCATTTAGCTACATCTGCTAGCTGTTATACTGTTTTGCTGGAACTTGATGGTACAGGTACAGTTGATATTAATTCTGTGACAGGGTATTTGACTACAGCTTTACATAGTGCTTTATTGCGGATTTCTTATCTCGCTGTCTTACCCTTGTTTATTACCACTGAGTCTGGCAGTACTCATTTTACTCCCCGCACCTTGTGTGCAGATCCAGGTACCTCTCAGCAGTGATCCAGTAGCTGTGCGAGGCGACATCTGTGGGATATACGAGGTAGCTGCAGAGTCCGCAGGACCCGATATTCCTTCCTACTGTCTTTTGATTTTGTATTGATATTTCTTTCCGCACTTGGTATCTTGTAAACCTTTATACACTCATGTTCAGGTAGAGGCTCATGACTCTTGACCCTTCGGTCTATGGGAGTTAGTATATTTTGGGACTTGGTCTCCCCGCTGTTGGTATAAGTATTACTATTGTTTCGTATTTTGAAATGCTTAAACGGGTTAAAGAGAGCTTCTAGCTCCGTTGTTGATATTGATTGGTCGGGCTGGCTTAGCAATGTGCCGGGCGCCATCACAACCGGATTTGGGGTCGTGACAAGTTGGTATCGGAGCCTAGGTTTACTAGGCCTCGCGAGTCTTGAGCCGGTTAGTAGAGTCTTGTGGATCGGTACGGGGACGCCCGTACTTATCCTCGGGAGGTCGCGAACCTTTAGGAAAACTTCACTTTTCTTGAACTCTCTCGTGCGATCTTGTTGTTCGAGAACCGAACTTCTATATTCTATTCTCTCGCAGATGGCGAGAACGCGAGCATCGGGACGAGGTGGACGACCTCCATTGCCACCGTTAGAGGCCGTGGGCGCGGTCGTGCTAGAGGTAGAGGTAGGGAGGCCGAGGCAGTACCGGTTGACCCGCCCGTTGTACCGGCTCGAGAGCGGCCCCGGCGGGTTGATGCTCCGGCCAGCCCCGGTTCGGGGCCGGACTATATCTATTGCTATTCCCCGGTCTTCGGGAGACTCTTGCTCGGATATTATCGGTGTGTTTCGGTTTGGCTCAAGTAGTTTCAGCTACCGCTACCGTAGCGACATCTCGGCCGGGGGTGGACAGCGGACCCTCCGCAGCTTGCACACCGACCCGGTTGTTCGTGGACTTCGGACACCGCAGGCGGTCCCCGCTCGGTGGTTGCACCCGTTATTTCTCTAGCTGCACCGGCTCCGGCTCCGGAGCATATGGTTCAGGGTTATGCCCGATGACGAGCGAGCGTCGTCTTGAGAGATTTGGTAGACTTCAGCCACCCCATTTCGGTGGCGTTGAGGGCGAGGATGCCCAGGGGTTTCTTGGATAAGTGTCAAAAGATGCTGCGTACGGCTGGTATTCTTGAGTCCGGCGGAGTTTCATTTACTACATTTCAGTTCACCGGTCCCGCATTTGATTGGTGGGAGGAGTTTGAGAGGCGTAGGCTTGCAAGAGCAACACCTCTCACATGGCAGCAGTTCTCTACTCTCTTTCTAGAGAAATATGTACCTCAATCTCGTCGCGAGGAGCTACGTCGCCAGTTCGAGTGGTTGATTCAGGGCGACATGTCCGTGACCCAGTATGAGCTTAGATTCACTCAGTTGGCTAGGCATGCCACATGGATGATCCCCACCGATAGGAAGAGGATCAGGAGGTTCATTGATGGCCTCAACTACTCCATCCGCATTCTTATGACCAGAGAGAGAGAGTTCTGTCATCATCTTTTGAGCAGGTTGTGGATATGGCATGCTCCATTGAGGCGGATCGTCACCGAGAGAGGGATGAGCGGGAGGCCAAGAGGTCTTATGGTTCTTGTAGCTTCAGTGGTGCTCCATCTAGAGGGCATTTCTAGCAGGGCACAGGTCGCTCATCTAGACCTTCTCATTCAGGCCGCCCTGAGCAGAGCATAGGTTCTTATGGTCGTGGTCGACAGGGATTTCAGCAGGGTCAGTCTTCACTTATTGCCCTCCCAACCCAGAGTGCAACACCTACTTCTTCCGCCCAGGGTTCTTCTGCGGCGAGGGGTTTGGCCACATGAGGAGACAGTGCCCTCGACTCCGTAAGGACAGGACTCAGCAAAGGGATCAGCCCTCATCTTTAGCACCATCTCAGTCTAGCAGAGGTGGAGGTCAGTCTTCTCGTGGTCGCCCTAGGGGCGAGGAGAGATCTGGTGGAGGCCAGGCGCGATTCTATGCACTTCCTGACAGGCGTGATGCAGTTGCCTCCGATGCAGTGATTACAGGTATCATTTCTGCCTGTCACATAGATGCCTCTGTTCTATTTGATCCAGGGTCCACATATTCTTACGTGTCCTCTTATTTTGCACATCACTTGGGTGCGACTCGTAGTAGTCTTGATTTACTTGTTCATGTATCCACCCCCGTGGGTGATACGATTGTTGTGGATCATGTCTATAGATCCCGTGTTATATCTATTGGGGGTCTGGAGACCCAGGCAGATTTGTTATTGTTGGGAATGGTGGACTTTGATGTTATATTGGGTATGGACTGGTCGTCTCCGTACCATGCTATATTGGACTGTCATGCTAAGACAGTTACGTTGGCCATTCCTGGTATTTCTCAGATTGAGTGGCGGGGTTCGACCGATTTCGTCCCTAGCCGTGTTATTTCGTTCCTAAAAGCTCAGAAGATGGTTGAAAAAGGGTGTTTATCGTACTTAGCTTTTGTGAGAGATGTGGGAGCCGAGTCTCCTAGCATTGATTCTGTACCCGTTGTGAGGGACTTCCCAGATGTATTCCCCTTAGACCTGCCGGGCATGCCGCCGAACAGGGATATTGATTTTGGCATTGACTTGGTGCCGGGCACTCAGCCCATATCCATTCCTCCTTATCGAATGGCACCAGCCGAGTTGAAAGAACGAAAAGAGCAGCTTCAAGAACTTCTGGGTAAGGGTTTCATCCGTCCTAGTGTGTCTCCGTGGGGTGCGCCGGTATTATTTGTTAAAAAGAAAGATGGTTCCATGCGAATGTGTATTGATTATAGGCAATTGAACAAAGTGACAGTGAAGAACAAGTACCCTCTACCGCGCATAAATGATTTGTTTGATCGGTTACAGGGTGCGAGGGTGTTTTCTAAGATCGATCTTCGTTCAGGCTATCACCAGCTGAAGATCAGGGACTCGGATATTATGAAGACTGCATTCAGAGACCCGATATGGTCATTATGAGTTTCTTGTGATGTCTTTTGGGCTGACCAACGCCCCAGCAGCATTTATGCATCCGATGAACAGTGTGTTCAGGCCCTATTTGGATTCATTTGTGATTGTGTTCATTGATGACATTCTAGTCTACTCCCGTACTTAGGAGGAGCATGCTCAGCATTTGAGCATTGTGTTGCAGAGATTGAGGGTGGAGAAGCTATACGCTAAATTCTCCAAGTGCGAGTTTTGGCTCGAGTCCGTAGCATTTCTGGGACATGTGGTGTCTCGTGATGGTATTCAGGTTGATCAGAAAAAGATAGAGGCGGTGCAGAGTTGGCCTAGACCGTCCTCAGCTACAGAGATCGGGAGTTTTCTTGGCTTGGCGGGGTATTATCGCCGGTTTGTTCAGGGATTTTCATCCATTGCTTCTTCATTGACTAAATTGACCCAGAAGGGTGCACCATTCGTGTGGTCGGATGAGTGCGAGGGGAGCTTTCAGAAGCTCAAGACAGCTTTGACCACAGCTCCAGTGTTAGTATTGCCATCGGCTTCGGGTTCATATACCGTTTATTGTGATGCCTCGAGAGTGGGGATAGGTTGTGTGTTGATGCAGGAAGGAAAGGTAATTGCTTATGCTTCTCGGCAGTTGAAGCCGCATGAGAAGAACTATCCTGTTCATGACTTGGAGCTAGCCGCCATTGTTCATGCATTGAAGATTTGGAGGCACTATTTGTACGGCATGTCTTGTGAGGTGTATACCGACCATCGTAGTCTCCAGCACTTGTTCAAACAGAAAGACCTTAATTTGAGACAGCGGAGATGGCTAGAGTTGCTGAAGGATTATGACATTACTATATTATATCATCCGGGAAGGCCAATGTGGTGGCCGATGCTTTGAGCCGGAAGGCGGTCAGTATGGGGAGCTTGGCATATATTCCAGCTCTGAGGAGAGGCCACTTGCTTATGATGTTCAGGTGCTAGCCAATCGGCTAGTGAGGTTAGATATTTCGGAGCCCAGCAGGGTATTGGCTTGTGTTGTATCTCGGTCATCTCTATATGATCGTATTCGTGAGCGCCAGTATGATGATCCACATTTGGTTGTCCTGAGGGACAGAGTTCAGCATGATGATGCTAGAGATGTCACCATTGATAGTGACGGCGTATTGAGGATGTAGGGCCGGATATGCGTGCCCAATGTTGATGGCCTTCGTGAGTTAATTCTGGAGGAGGCCTATAGCTCGCGGTATTCTATCCATCCAGGAGCCGCAAAGATGTATCAAGATTTGAAACAACACTATTGGTGGAGAAAGATGAAGATGGACATTGTCAGACATGTAGCACGGTGCCTCAACTGTCAGCAGGTTAAGTACGAGCATCAGAGGCCCGGCGGTGTATTTCAGCGCATTGTTATTCCTGAGTGGAAATGGGAAAGGATCACTATGGACTTTGTTACGGGACTCCCTCGGACGGCGAGGAAGTTTGATTCGGTATGGGTGATTGTGGATAGACTGACCAAGTCAGCTCACTTCATTCCAGTTAGTACTACCTACTCATCGGAGCGGTTGGCAGCGATCTTTATCCGAGAGATTGTTCGGTTGCATGGAGTGCCAGTGTCTATCATATCCGATAGGGGTACTCAGTTCACTTCTCAGTTTTGGAGAGCATTTCAGCGAGAGATGGGTACGCGGGTTGAGTTGAGTACAGCATTTCACCCCCAGACAGACGGACAGTCTGAGCGCACTATTCGGATCTTGGAGGATATGTTGCGAGCTTGTGTGATTGATTTTGGTGGTTCGTGGGATGAGTTCCTACCACTTGCCGAGTTTGCCTACAACAACAGTTATCAGTCGAGTATTCAGATGGCCCCGTATGAGGCATTGTATGGCAGGCGGTGTAGATCCCCCGTGGGATGGTTTGAGCCTGGTGAGGTTAGATTGATAGGGACTGAGTTAGTCCAGGATGCTCCGGATAGAGCAAAGTTGATCCAGGAGAGGCTTCGTACAGCACAGTCTCGTCAGAAGAGTTATGCGGACCGTAGAGTTCGAGAGTTGTCTTTCATGGTCGGTGACAGAGTATTGTTGAAGGTTTCACCTATGAAGGGTGTCATGAGGTTTGGGAAGAAAGGAAAGTTGAGTCCCAGGTACATTGGTCCTTTTGAGATACTCAGGAGAGTTGGAGAGGTGGCATATGAGTTGGCCTTGCCGCCCAGCTTATCCAGCGTTCATCCAGTATTCCATGTGTCTATGCTCCGGAAGTACATTGGAGATCCGTCTCATGTATTAGACTTCAGTACCATTCAGCTTGATGGTGATCTATCCTATGATGTGGAGCCTATTGCCATTTTGGGACGTCGGGTGAGAAAATTGAGGTCTAAGGAGATTGCATCAGTTAAGGTTCAGTGGAGAGGTCGACCCGTGGAGGAGGCCACTTGGGAGATCGAGCAGGAGATGCGGAGCAGTTATCCTCACTTGTTTGAGACTTCAGGTATGATTCTTGACCCGCTCGAGGACGACCGTTTGCTTAAGAGGGGGAGAATGTGACGACCCGGCCCGTCGTCACGGGAATTACCACCCCGTTATGTTGAAATTGTATGTTTTATGCTTTTATATCGGTGTTAAAGTCTATCGGGTGAGTTAGGAGTGAATTGGATTGAAAATGAGGCATATAGCCTTTGTGAAGGAAACTTGAATAAGGAAAGTCAACCCGGAGTTGACTATTTGGTTAGAGGGCTCGGAATCGGATTTTGATGATTCGGTTAGTTCCGGAAGGTGATTTGTGACTTAGGGGAGCGATCGGAATTGAATTTGGAGGCCCGGTGTAGAAATAGGCTTGAATTGGCTAAGGTTGAATTTTGGCGAAATCCGAACGGTAGGTGAGATTTTGATCCGGGGGTCGGAATGGAATTCCGACAGTTGCAGTAGCTTTGTTAGGTGATTTTGGATGTGCCTGCAAAATTTCTAGTCATTCGGACGTCGTTTGGTCGGGTTTTTGATCGAATGTGTAATTCGGAATGTTTTAAGGAATTTAGGCTTGAATTTGATGTGAATTATGGGTTTTGGTGTTATTAGACGTGTTTTGAGGATTGGAGCAAGTTCGAATAAGGTGTTAAGATGTGTTGGTGTGTTTGGATGAGGTCCCGGGGGCCTCGGGGTGTTTTCGGATGGTTAAACGGAAGAAAATCATGGAAATTGCAGGTTGAAGAGTTCTGGTTCTGTCATTTTCGCCCCTGCGGAAATGTGGGCGCGGAGGCGAGTCCGCAGGAGCGGACTGAGGAGCGCAGGAGCACTTGGCATCGCAGAAGCGGGCTCATTTCCGCTGAAGCGGCATCGCTGGTGCGAGCCAGTGATCGCAGGAGCGGACTAGATGGAAAATGGGAAGGTCCGCAGAAGCGGATTATTGACCGCCTGGGCGAGTCCGCAGGAGCGGACTCTGGTGCGCAGAAGCGGGAGTTTTCGCAGAAGCGGAGGATCAATCGCGGAAGCGGATGCGCACAAGCGGTCCTTTTCTCGCAGAAGCGGAATTGGCCGGCTAGGCCTGGAATCGCTGAAGCGACCCTTTGGTCGCGGATACGGACTCGTAGGAGCGGAATTTTGTCCGCAGAAGCGAAAATCGCTGTGAGTTAAGTGTATCAGAAGTTAGAAAAATTTCAGAACATTTCACACATTTGGGTCTCGGCTTTAGAGGCGATTTGGGCAATTTTGAAGAGAAATTCAAGGGAAATCATCAGGTAATCAACCATGGACTTAAACTATGATTAGTATTGGTAATATTATGCAATTATATCATGAAAATGGAGGAATTTGGGGTAATTTATGGAGGATTTAGCCCTAGGCTTGAACTTTAGAAAATCAAGGTTTTGAATGGCCAAATGGAGTCCGAATTTGGTAAAATTGATATGCTTAGACTCGTATCGAGATGAGGGTTCCGAATATGTGACTTTTGTAATTTTTCGACAAGCGTACCGAAAGTCGGGTTTTGACAACTTTGGGAATTTTGATGTAAATTGAGTTATATTGATTGGGTGTCGTCCCATTGGCCTAATTTGTTGTGTTTCTACTGTATTTGATCAGATTCTACGTGTGCGGAGCTTGATTCTCGTGGCGAGGGCATTGCGGAGTAGTCGTCGCGCCGTATTGAGGTGAGTAATAGATGTGGGTGATGACCAGCGGGTTCGAAACCCCGGTATACCACTTTGTGACGCTGTATAGCGGCGAAACACGCACACTCTTGAGAGTGCGGGGTCGATCATGAACTGGAGACTATATATTAGTCCGACCTGTTGATACTATATTATTGGCTATTCTCGAGCCGTTGAACTCCCTTCTTGGGCGGTTGAGTATACTTGTGGGCCGTGAGCCAGTTATTGGATCCCGCGAGGATCGTTATCATTGTCTTATCATATAGACATGCTAGTTTACTACTAGTCCGCAGATATTTCTGTTATTATGCTAATTCCAATCTCTGGAACTTGATATTACTGTTTTCCAACTGAAAAATGATAAAAGAGTTTTCAAAAACTACTTTTGAGCCTGCGAGGCTGTATCTGCATATTAGCTGACTAGTAGTGGATCGGGCTGCACGCCGCAGCGAGATATATGTTGGATCGGACTGCACGCCGCAGGAATATCTCTATGAGATGTGCTTGGGCTGTAGGAGCCCCTCCGGAGTCTGAACCCCCACGGTGAGCACGGGTACCCAAAATTGGAGTCGGGCTACGCGCCGTAGCGGTCATATCATGCATTGCATTGCATTTAGCTACATCTGCCTAGCTGTTATGCTATTTATTGGTATTTGTTGGTACAGGTACAGTGAAGATTGATTCTATGACAAGGTAGCTGATTATAGCTTTACATAGTGCTTTATTGCGGATTTCTTATCTGCGCTGTCTTACCCTTGTTTATTACCACTGAGTCTGGCAGTACTCATTTTACTCCCTGCACCTTGTGTGCAGATCCAGGTACCTCTCAGCAGTGATCCAATAGCTGTGCGAGGCGACATCTGTGGGATATACGAGGTAGCTGCAGAGTCCGCAGGACCCGATATTCCTTCCTACTGTCTTTTGATTTTGTATTGATATTTCTTTCCGCACTTGGTATCTTGTAAACCTTTATACACTCATGTTCAGTAGAGGCTCATGACTCTTGACCCTTCGGTCTATGGGAGTTAGTATATTTTGGGACTTGGTCTCCCAGCTGTTGGTATAAGTATTACTATTGTTTCATATTTTGAAATGCTTAAATGGTTTAAAGAGAGCTTCTAGCTCCGTTGTTGATATTGATTGGTCAGGCTGGCTTAGCAATGTGTTGGGCGCCATCACGACCGGATTTGGGGTCGTGACACTTCCCTAGTTCAATTCTCCTCTTTTTTCTCGATGACGACTCTTCTCCGTTACATGAATCATCTACGGGGTGGTAGATGGGTGATAACTAGGGATTATGATGCATTTTACGTTCCTTTTTACTTGAATTTTGATTAGAAATGTGCTTAAAATAGTCCCAAAGGCTTATATGGTGTGATTGATTGCAGGGTTTGGTCAACAAGGTGACAATTTGTCAAAACCAACTCAAAAGGGAGTGAAACATACACAACTGCCATGAACAACGCTAAGCTCGGTAAAACAGGACTAGTGCAGATGCACACCATTCTATACGATCCATAAAGCGAAGGTTCAAAGAGTCTTAATTCCCTACAACCAAGCTATGTGGACGCAAATTAATTTGTACGGACCGTATTGACTTCATTGCGGCCACACTTAACTTTGTACGGTCTACAAAGCCCATGTTAGGAGAGTTCCAAGATTGGAGAAGCTTTCCAATGCGGTCCGCGGTCCATTTTGTGGACCGCAACAGAAGCCACTGCAACCGCACTCAACTTTTTACATCCCGTAAAGTCCAAGTTCAGAGAGAAAAGCATTTTAGCCAGAAGCCTTAGTGCAGCCTCACTCAATTTTGTGCGATCCGCACTAGCCCCCAGGGGTATTTTTGTCCAAAATTTTTGGCCTAGTATTTTTGTCCAGAAGTTTTGGCTTAGTTTCATCATTGAATCTTCAAGTTTTATTTAGTAATTAATTATTATGGGCTTTTCTTCATCTATTTCTTTGTTTTTTACAACAATCACGAGTAGCTAAATCCTATTAGCTAGGGTTGTGGCTTAACCCTAGTATGGGTAATTAATGGGTTTTGTGTTTTAATGCTTGATTGTCTATGGATGTTTGATATTTGGACTAATTTAGGGTTTTAATGTGGAATTAGTGGTTGCAAACACTAGTTTATGCCTAGTTGACTTTGTTTTTTCTTGAGAATGAGAGCCTAAGTCTATGAAATTGGTCCAACAAGGAATTGAGGCATACTCAAGAGACTGATAGCCTCAAATAAATGGTTAAACCTAGAGATAGTAATACCGGACTTCAACCTCTATTGCTTGCACAGGTTATCATACCCAATTGGTCTTGAGAAAGCCAATTAGGGTAAAATCACTCGAACTACCGAGAGGTGTAGAGTGAGTAGAATCATGCAATGGTTATATCATAATCCCCAAATGTGACAATTTAGCCTTAGACTAGAGAATTCGTCAATTATCCACCTAGGAGAAATTCGTTTCCCGAGTGATTTTTTAAACTAATTAGACAATCCTCAATATTGTACTCTTAGCTTAACTTAGCTCAATTTAGCATTGTAGTAGCATAACGTTAGAAATAATATCAAAACCAATTATTAAGAGAAGTGCAATTCAGAAGAACTACGCAACGCCAATTTAGGTAGACAATCAATTCCAATATCTAGCTTCATCTGGAAATCGATCTTGACCTTCTTGGATAAAAGTTGCTTCGACTACTCTTACCACTTTATATTAGTGCAGGGTTGGCATCGATCACTTTTTGGAACCGTAGGTAGAGATCTAACGATATTGGCTATCTATATAAATAGTTATGTGCATTGTTCTTCTTTCCTTCCGCGTTATTAATTTGTGTGTGTTACAACATCATGTACAAAATGGAAGCAAATAAAAATGACCCTCTTGGAAATGTAATTGCGGGGGAGGAGGTAGATGATGTCGGAGATGATGAGGTGCCTATTGTACCTTAAGTGCAACGTAGAGGCCGCTAGGCCAATGCTAATGAAAATATTCCAAACCCTCCTCCGCCACCTCCAAGAGTGGCTCCTTGCGTGCTCCCAAACCAAGGCTATACAAGTGCAATTGTCCCACCCCGGATCCAAGCAAGCAATCTCCAAATTACTAATGTGATATTGAAATTATTGGAGAAGCGAGGGTATTTCATGAGTGCTTCCACTCAAAATATGTACAAATATCTCAAGGTTTTCGTAGATACCTGTTGGGGGAGCAAGAAAACTAATGTGTCCGAGGATGCACTTTGGTTGAGAATCTTCCCATTTTCACTTAGAGGGAAGGCGTTGGATTGGCTTGAGCGACTTCCTAGTCATTCTATCACTACTTGTGATGCGTTGGCGGACAAGTTCATTGCAAAGTTCTTCTCACCGGGGCATATGGCAGCATTGTGAGTTCTTAGCTTTTAAGCAGGAGCCCACCAAACCATTGCATGAGATTTAGGAGATATATAGAACCATAATGAAATAATTCCCCAACAATGATATGATTGTGAATATGTTGCAACAGATTTTCTAGCGGTGCATCAACACAACAAATCAATGCATAATGAACCAACTTGCTTGGGATAATTTCATGAAGTTGACTTATGATGAAGCTTGTTCCATTCTTGACGATATGGCTGACACGTTCTACGCTTGGCAAAATAGAGCCAATGTGCCCCAGGGTGACCCCACAGTCACTCATTTTCACAAAGAATTACATAATCATGGGTAGACTATAGTTGAGTTGACAACAACCATGAACCAGCTAGCAAAGGCACAATTGCAACAAGTTCAAAATCCTCGCCAAGTGAATGCCATGGAAGGTGTCAACATGCTAGTGAACAAAAGAAGACAACGAGGTCAACATAACCAAGGGAGTTTGGATCAATTTGACAATGAGTGTGGTGGATTCCAAGATGATGGTTATGTTGGGCAGAATGAAGAGGTACAATATGTGAATAATTATCAAGTCCAAAGGGGAAATTCTTCCAACCAACAATAATGGAGACCCCAAGGCAATGGTAATTGGGGGAACAACAACCAAAATTCCAATTGGGACAATCACAACAATAATCAAAACAATTAGGGTAATTGGTATAGAAACAACAACAACTGGGGTGGTAACAACAATCAAAGTGGATGGAACAATGGAAATCAAGAAAATCGGGAGCAAGAATTTCAAAGGCACCTAATATACCAACAACCAAATAATCCACCCCCATTTCCATCCCAAGGGCCTAGTTCTTCCAACAATGACAATGGGAGAATTGGAATGATGTTTGAATATATGATGAAAAAGAGTGTGGATTCTGATGCTCAGTTGTCTTTCCATAATACTTCCATTAGAAATTTGGAGGTTCAATTAGGCCAAATCTCACAATCCTTGAATACTCGCCCTAAGAGGGCTCTACCAACTGATACGGTAGTCAACCCCAAGGGTGGGAACAATCATGTTATGGCAGTAACTACAAGGAGTGGAAGAGGTAGTGATCTTAATACCTCTAAAGAAAAGCAAATTTTGACTGATAAAGTTGAGTTGCAAGAAGATGAAGTTCCTTTGGTGTTAAAAAATGCGATTGATGAGAATATGAATAAAAATGTGAGGATTGATATACAAGATGTCGAGGTGGAAACTCAAAATGACGTGAACCTGTCTAAGGAACACGTAATATACATGTCGGAGCCGGTTGTGCCTAAATCCAAGGCTACCTTACCAAGGCCACCTCCACCTTATCCTCAAAAGCTCTCGAAGTAGAAAAATGAGTATCAATTTAAAAAGTTTATTGACATAATAAAGAGTTTATCCATTAATGTGCCTTTGGTGGAGGCTCTATAACAAATGCCGGGCTATACTAAATTCATGAAGGACTTGGTGACAAAGAAGATATCCATAGATTGTGAAACTATAAAGATGACCCACTAACCCACTAAGTTAGTGCAATTGTTCATTCAATGGACCCGAAGTTAGAAGATCTCGATACATTCACCATTCCTTGCACCATCGAGAATGCAAAATTTGCTAAGGCTCTATGTGATATAGGGGCAATTATCATCTTGATTCCCTACTCATTTTTCAAGACTTTGGGTATCGGGCAACCGAGGCCGACTTCCTTGAGATTGCAAATGGCGGATAGAACTATGAAGAGACCATTGGGTATTATTGATGATTTTCTTGTCCCGGTGGACAAATTTATCTTGCTGGGTGATTTTGTGATCTTGGACTGTGAGGTAGATCATGATGTTTTGATCATATTGGGAAGACCTTTCCTTGCTACGTGAAAGGCTTTACTTGACGTGGAAGCAGAGGAACCCACCTTCCGAATGGGTGATGAGAAAGTGGTCTTTCATGTGTGTAAGTTAATGAAGTAGCCCAATAGTTCTGAGGTGTGCTCTTTTATGGATCTTGTCACGGCAGTGATAGTTGATGATACTAGTGCAATGATCAATGTGGAGGACCCTCTAGAGGCCGTATTGTTGAATGTTGATGTCAATAATGATGAGGGCTGAGTGAGTACGTGAATGCTTTACATGGGATGAGCTCTCTCTCTTATGAGCCTAGGAAACTCTTTTTGGACCTTGAGAATAGGAGGACTCCACCAACAAAACCTTTAATTGAGGAACCTCCGGTGTTATAGTTAAAGTCGTTGCCTCTACACCTCAGGTATGAATTCTTACGCCCTAGTTCAACTTTTCTAGTTATTCTTTCCCCTTGTCTTACTAACATGCAGGTTGATGTCATATTGGTATTGCTTCAAAAGAGGAAGAAGGTAATTGGATGGTCTATAGCTGATATTCGAGGGATAGGCCCCGCATTTTGTATGTACAAGAGTCTAGGCCATATTTATCGTTGGGCCTGGGCTTTAGACTTGATCACCGGTCTGCAGTCAAATGTAACTGGGTCACTAAGGCCCACTATCTATTTCTTTCTTTATTTTAGGCTTAATCGCCACTTCATCTTGATTAGGGCCTGATTTCGTAATTGGGCCCAGATCCTTCACATTCAAAGCTAAACAAGAAGTAATAATCATTTTTAACAACGCTTGATAAACACAGCAATATACAAACATAATTCGTATTTAATAGCTATTGACTTTATGTTTACTAATTAATCCAGAATAATGATTTCACAGTTCTATTGGCAGAGTCCAATACTTAAATCGCTATTATGACATTAATAGTTTCTGTTATTTTATTCAATCAAAGACGATGTATTCTAGCCTAACTAAGAGAATTCAAATGACTATCAGATTGCAGAATTTCGAAACAAATTTAAAACCAGATCAACTTGAATAACAGTATACAATTTGGGATTCAAAGCTATTTATGCTTTTAGCATTTGGCTAATTCAGATTCAGAACTGGATTTATAGAATGTCTAGGCGTTTGTACTTCAAGTTCAATTCAGAATAGTTTCAGATTCAGATGATTTTATCAGTTTTAACCTTAGATTTAAGTGATCGTTTTACCTAGTTTATTTAGCCCACTGTTTATGTCACCATAGTTATTACTAAGTCTAATATAATACTTATTACAACCAGTCCTAATAGAATTACAGAAATCTAACAACTAATTACAAGTATACAAATTATTTAGTCGAAGTAAAATTATCATTTCATTCCTTCAACAGCCATTCATATACATCTCCAGGTCATAGTAGTGTGCCTAATTCAAATACAAATTGATGAGTTCTAGGCATGGAGAAGAAGGAAAATCAGCAACAACAATGATGATATAGCAACAACAAACAGGAAGCAATCAACACAGCAAATCTCAAAATCCAGTAGGTAAACCAGCAAATAACTAGAGCAATTATAAATCCCAATAAAGTTGAAGTAAACAAGCAAAGAAACAACCAGCAGAGATTCCCAAAAATAATACTCGAACTATCAGCTAAGTAGAAGACCAGTAGGATTTTAGTATAGAAGTTTCAGAGCTTTAGTAATTCAGAACTTCTTTTACTCTCAACCTCTCTCAAAATTTCCCAAAATCTCTGAACCTCTAAAATCTGAACCTAAAGTCTGAACCCTTTACTTAGGCCTATGACAGCCTATTTATAGAGTGAATTGGGAGGGAAATTTGAATTAATTATTCATATTTTTCACCCCTACTCTTTTCAATTATTTCAGTTAAGTATAGGGTATTTTTAACGAAAATGCACTTCAACCCCTGCTAGAAGGTTCTAGGTTATTCTTTATTATTCTATTGGGCAGAATTGACATAGTTGCCCTCACTTGCTAAGAATTATTACATATATACCTTTTAACTATGCCTAGTTTACCCTTTATTATTAATATATTTTCAGTAAAACCAGGCCTCATTGTCATTTATGCCCTCATTACTTCTATATTGTCCTCAGAAATACCAATTTCTATTCCCCTTTTACCCTTTACACTTATATATATTCACCCGACCTACCCTTAGGTCTGCTAGGACCTGGGGTAATTAACAGTGTTTAAAATATAACCCCTGAGACTTGACTTTATATTTTAGCCAATTTTTATACTAAGTAAAAACCTTTCAGGGTTAACCACTTTACCAAAAATAGCCACAAATGACTTTCCAAGTCAAAAATTACACTATGTTGCAATAATAGCCACAATAATCATTTGCACATGTAACCTAAATGTGACTAAGTACTCAGAAGTTCAGAAGAACCAAACATACAAATCGTATTGCAATAATAGCCAGTTTTATGTAATATTGTACATATAGCCTCAATTACAACTAATTTTTAAATTAATCAGAATTCAGAGAGACAAGTTGATAATAGTTGAATCCTAATTAATCAAAACCTTTAGTCGAGAGAGGATCTATTGAACAAGAACATCGAACAACTAACAACATGCGATTTAATAAATAGCTACAATCAGAACCAAAAGAATACTTAATCGATTTCAAACATGCAATAGATTCAGGTTTTAATCAAATAATAACACAGAAGAGTGAAGCACAGAAAACAAAAGTGGTTCATGGATACTTAGCTTTTTTGGAGTTTCTTTTTTTCTTTTTCTTTCTTTCTTCTTTTCTTTCTTTTCTTTCACTGTTCTTTTTCTTGGTTCTCCGATGATTCAGAGACTTTGAGTCTCTTTTTTTACAGTAGATCTTTTGAAAGGACTCGGGAAGTCTGGTTTGGGTGTGAAAGGGGGTATTTGGGGACCAAGGTTATGTCTTTAAAAAGTATTGGATTTGGGTGCCCACCGGAGTAGGGTTCCGGTGAGACATTTTTGAATATTCGACGAGTTTGGCTGATATTCAAAAGATGTGTCTTGGATGGGGTGAAAGAGGGTTTTCAGGCAGTTCTGGGTTGTTATTATGGGAGAGTGGCTCATAGTTTGGGTGGTCGCCCGCTAGGGTTCCGGCGAGCGGAGTTTCAAGAACTGGGAAATGGTATGATATCTGGGTGAGATTAGTGGGGTAACGTGTTATAGGAGGAAGGAAGGGGGTTTGTGAGTGATGTCCTGAGCCGGAAAGGACGAACAAAAGTACACCACCGGTAGGGTTTCGGTGGTCTGTGAAAGGAAGAAGGAGAGAATAGAGGCGGCTAGAGTTTAGATATATGAGGGTGTGTGTAATGTGATGAACTAAATGAGGGGAAGATATATATATATATATATATATATATATATATATATATATATATATATATATATATATATATATATATATATATATATATATATATATATATATATATATTAAACCTAGGTTATTAGTTATCAGCCGTTACATTAGCTGAGATGAACGTCCAGGATCACTTTGGCCTTTAAACGACGACGTATGGTTTAAATGAAACTTTCACTTCGTCCATTAGATTAATTCTCTGGACGGTTGTGATTTCTTTGACTAAGCTGTGTCGTTTTTGTTTAAGTGACTTTGATTGTATTCGTTAGATTAAATGAAATGAACGGACCTGATATCTTCTTTATACGTCGTCGTTTAGTTTGTTTGGCAACCGCCTTATTTGGACCATTGATTGATTATACCAACCCCCCTGATTTGTTATTAGATACGACGTCGTTTGGTTTTTGCAAAGCTAGCCGGTTCAATTACACATTGGGCCAGGTCTATTGGGTGTTGATTTGGGCTAACCATTTCGTGTATTTGGCCCAAAATACCATGTATTTTTGTATTCGTTATATTTATCCTATTTTGTATTTTCCAAATTGTATTCATTTATTTAATTTCTGTATTTTCCTTGTATTTTAGACTTCTTTTCCATATATTTTTTATACTGATGTATTTTTCTTTTATTTTGTAATTTTGTACTTTTGATTTTCAAATTTTCTAGTAATTACCTTACATTTTTTATATTTTCTAATTAATTTCATCTTGTATTTATTGTTTCAAATTTCTTTCACTTTATTTTCAACAATTAAAACAAACACTGATACTTTCTACACAATAATCAAACCAATTTCAATCAAAAATCATTTTTTTGTATTTTTATTTTAGAATTAATTGCTTGGGGAAAAAATCACGTGCTCATAGTTGCCCCTCTTTGCTCGGAAACACGAAGAGTTTCAGTGCAAAGACAAATGAGCAGTAATGAGGGATTTTTTTCCCACTCGCATATTCCGTGTGAAGAATTTTTGAATGTTTTGACCGCATACGGCTTCAAGAATTGCCTACATATCCTGGGCAATACAGGAATCAGGTCAGTGTAGTTCGGGAATGTCTAGTAGTTGAAACTACCGAAAAGCTGTGGCTCTGTTTCTGTTGCTTTCATTATTGCCTGCTAATCTCCTTATTACACCATGGTAAAAAGAAAAAGCTAAACTAAGTTCTATGTTTTACAATATCCTAGCTATATCTTCCGCTTGCTTCTTGTTCTTTTCATTTGCATCTTCCATTCCTCGAGGAACCTTCTTGCTCGCAACTTGCTTCAAACATATTACTTTATTCTGCTTGTGCAACTTCAAAATGTATTCCCTTATTCTTCAGGTGGGCGCCTGCTTACTACACAAATAAAGAAAATCTTTCTGCCCCAGTATGTGGCTTACAATCTATCATGCTATTAATTGTTAGATAAAAGAAAATTTTCATTTCGCGAAAATATTCCCTTGTTATACAGGTGGGCGCCTGAGTGCGAAAATTGAAAGAAAAGTATTTCCTTGTAATCCAGGTGGGCGCCTGAGTGCAAAAATTCAAAGATAAGTATTCCCTTTTTATCCAAGTGGGCGCCTGAGTGCAAAAATTAAAAAGAAAAGTATTCCCTTATTATCCAGGTGGCCGCCTGAGTGCACAAATTAAAAGAAAAGTATTCCCTTGTTATCCAGGTGGGGCGCCTGAGTGCAAAAATTAAAAGAAAAGTATACCCTTGTTATCCAGGTGGGCGCCTGAGTGCAAAAACTAAAAGAAAAGTATTCCCTTGTTATCCAGGTGGGTGCCTGAGTGCAAAAATTAAAAGAAAAGTATTCTCTTGTTATCCAGGTGGATGCCTGAGTGCAAAAATTAAAAAGAAAAATATTCCTTTGTTATCCAGGTGGGCACCTGAGTGCAAAAATTAAAAGAAAAGTATTTCCTTGTTATCCAGGTGGGCGCCTGAGTGTAAAAATTAAAAGAAAAATATTCCCTTGTTATCCAGTTGGGCGCCTAAGTGCAAAATTTAAAATAAAAGTATTCTGCCACGGTTCGATAACTAGGTGTAACATTTTTAACTTAAAAATAAAAAGGTAATACCTCCCTTATTATCCAGGTAGATTCCTGGTTACTGATCCTTCCGTCGTGGATTCCTTCCTCCATTGTTACTTCATTTTGACTAGTTTACCCTTATTTTCCAGGTGGGTGCCTGATTTTGCCAAACTTGTGCTTCCTTTTTGTGTCCACATTGGTCACATTCACTTTAAAGTGATTAGTAAGAATTTGAATCTTTTGTCCCTGTTTCACTCAGTGAACAACTTGTTAGTTATAAAATGGTGGTTAGCAACTGGCATTCTTGTTGGCCTTGCTTCCACAATTTGCCTCATCTTGCTTTGTACTGCTTTGCTGTCCTTTCCTGATTGTTTTCCCAATTCCTCCATTGTAATCCCCTTTTGTTTCTTCTTTTCTTTTATTCCCTTTGACTATATGACCGCCATATGTTATTCTATTTCTCATGTCCTTTGAAGGACCCAGTATCATTGTGCCATTTTAACATGAAAAGCTGGTAATTAGCTTTCTACTGGCAATATCTTGTAAACGGGTTTTAAGCAAATGAAATGCAATGACCCTCAATTTTGAGGATAGGGATATTTTCAAAGTAAAAATACAAAACTTATCTGGGTAGGAAGGCCGATTCCTTTGACCATGCCATGCATTTGGAACACCGATCCAGTCTTTCCTACCAAATCATTTGTTAACTTTAAATTCTCCTTTCGTCAACCCAAACCTTACTTGACTTGCCACTTTCATTTCGCAGAATCATTCCTCACTTTCGCCTTATGGTGACCGTTAGGGTTTTGACCAATAAGACTGTCTCATTTTATTTCTCTCCAACTTGCGTCGCCTTATGGTGCCCGTGAGGGTTTTCACCAATAAGACTCTCTCATTTTATGTCTCTCAACTCACATTCGCCTTATGGTGCCCGTGAGGGTTTTCACCAATAAGACTCTCTCATTTTTATTTTTTATTTTACATCTTCCATCTTCAAACTCCCGGGTATTTTTCATGATATGTTCTCCTTTATTCTCATTGCATTGTCATTTCCTTGGAATTAATCAGAAGGTCTTTCCTTTGGACCGTAATGTGTCTTTTGGATGGGTTTAGAAAGAAGGGTATAAAGGCTCAGATTTTCAGCTTGGTTTCAACAATTACAACTCTCGGAATCATATAAACATAACTTCTGCCCCAGTTTCAATTTTTGGGAAACTTGGATTTTATTTCTGTCGTGACTGAACCTCATTGAGGCTACCTACATACCTTTTCGGGATCAAGTCAGACGTAGTTCGGATCATAAGATCACTCTATTGTTGCGTTTTGACTTTTCCCGATTTTCTTCTTTTGTATATATTTTTTTCTTTTTTTTCACATATCTTTTCTTTTCAATTTTTTTTCTTTTTTTTTTAATCTACTTTCTTTTTCTTTTTTTTCTTTTCATTTAATCATTCATTTTTGACTTCATCATTGATTCCGAGAGAGGGGTATGAAAGAATAATATAATAAGGCTCAAAGGGATATAAATGGGTAAAGTGTTTGGATAGAGAAATAAAATGCCTTCATCATTTCAGTTTCAAAAATATGACAAATACAATTGTATACATGAAAGGGATCATACGCAATATATGTTGACTGCATCAGAGTTAATGGCAGTTTTTACACATTTCCCTTCTTCATCTGTTAGATATAAAGCTCCGTTGGACAACACCTGGGATACCATAAATGGCCCCTGCCAATTAGATGCAAACTTTTCTTTTGCTTCTGCCCAATTTGGTAAAATACGTCTCAACACCAATTGTCCAACCTCGAATTTTCGTGGACGTACTTTCTTGTTATATGCTCTAGCCATCCTTTGTTTATACAGCTGTCCGTGACATACTGCTGCCAATCTTTTCTTGTCAATCAAGCTTAATCGCTCTAACCGGGCCTTTACCCATTCATCATCATCAATTTCATCCTCAGCTATAATTCGAAGGGAGGGTATTTCAGTTTCTGTAGGTATCACTGCCTCCATACCATACACCAACGAGTAGGGGGTTGCACCAATTGAAGTACGCACAGTAGTGCGATAACCCATTAGAGCAAACGGTAATTTTTCATGCCATTGCCTCAACTCCTCTACCATTTTTCGAAGGATTTTCTTAATATTCTTATTTGTAGCTTCAACTGCTCCATTTGCTTTAGGCCGATAAGGTGTAGAATTACAATGCACAATTTTAAATTTCTGACATGTCTCCGCCATGAGATGACTATTAAGATTGGCTCCATTGTCTGTAATAATAACTTTGGGAATTCCCAAGCGGAAAACTATGTTTGTATGTACGAAATCCATCACTGCCTTCTTTGTTACTGCTTTGAATGACTTTGCCTCCACCCATTTAGTGAAATAATCAATGGCTACTAGAATAAATCTTTCCCTATTAGATGCTGCGGGTTCTATCAGACCGATGACATCCATGCTCCAGGCGACAAAAGGCCATGGTGCTGACATTGTATGCAATTCATATGGCAGGGAATGAATCAAGTCCCCGTGTTTCTGGCATTGATGGTATTTCCGTACATATCTGATACAATCTTACTCCATAGTGAGCCAATAATATCCAGCCCTTAATATTTTCTTTGCTAAAACATATCCACTCATATGGGGTCCACAAGTTCCTGCATGTCTCTCGGTCATGATTGTAGCAGCCTGCTGTGCATCTATACATCTTAGTAAACCCAAATCTGGGGTTCTTTTGTATACAATCCCTCCGCTGAAGAAAAATCCACTCGTCGGTCATCTTATGGCCTGATCTCCTGTAGCTTGCACCGGGTACACCCCGAATCTCAAATATTCTTTGATATCATGGAACTATGGTTCACCATCAAGTTCCTCTTTTACCATAAAACAATAAGCATTCTGATCATGAACTTGTATTTGTAATGGATCTACAAAAGCTTTATCCGGATGGTGCAACATGGACGACAATGTGGCCAGAGCATCTGCAAATTCATTGTGAATTCTTGGAATATGCTTAAATTCTATGGATTGAAACCTTTGACATAGTTTGTGTAGACACTGTCGGTACGGTAAAAGCTTCAAATCCCTTTTCTCCCATTCAACCTGAATTTGATGTATTAAGAGATCCGAGTCACCCATGACCGAAATCTCTTGAACAACCATGTCTATTGCCATTCTTATCCCAATATACATGCTTCATATTTAGCCATATTAATACAGAAAAAGCGAAGTTGAGCAGTAATAGGATAATACTAACCCGTTTCTAAAATGAGCACTGCTCCAATTCCAATTCCTTTGCTATTGACAGCCCCATCAAAGTATAATTTCCGACCTGGCTTTTTGTCTTGTTGCAATTCTTCAATATTCATCATTTCCTCATCAGGAAAGTATGTCTTCAGTGGTTCATACTCATCATCGACTGGATTTTCTACTAAATGATCAGCAACTGCTTGTGCTTTCATTGTAGTGCGAGTTACATAAACGATATCAAATTCTGTAAGATAAATTTGTCATTTAGCGAACCTTCTTGTGGGCATAGTGTGACGACCCAAAGGGTCATCACTTATTTTATTAATCATTTCGAGCTTCTGAGGTCTTGAAAACCTCATTCCATGTTGCCTCGATTTACGTGCACAATCCGAGCATGTAGCCGGAAAGATTTTTGTGATAGAAAATATGAATTCTATGAGAAATTTGGATAAAAATGATATTAATATTGATATGGTTGACTTCGGTCCACATTTTTGGCAAACGGATCCGGACCCGAGATTGGATGGTCCCGAGAGGTCCGTAGGAAAATATGGGACTTGGACATGTGTCCGGAGTCGAATTCTGAGGCCTAGAGCCCAAGTTATGAATTTTTCTATGAAATTATTTTTGATGTAATTATTAAAGGAAATGAATTAATTGACCTTGGTATCGGGCTCGTATTTTGGTTCCGACGCCCGGTACAAGTCTTAAATATTATATATGTGATTTCTGTAAAGTTTGGTAACATTCGGATGTCGTTTGAGATGTTTTGGACCTTGAGTCCCAAGTTTGAAAGTTTTGAAAACCAAAAGTATGAAAATCATGAATTTGAGGCTTGATTTGATGAAAACGATGTGATATTGGCGATGTGATCGCACGAACAAGTTCATAATGTGTTTTTGATGTTGTGTACATGTTTGGTTTGGAGCCCGGAGAGCTCGGGTAAAGATTTGATAGGCCGTTGGATGAAATTCTGAATTTTTGCACTGCTGGTTTTTCACCCAGCTGTTGTCTTCGCAATTGCGAAGTATTTCTCGCAATTGCGAAGGTGGCAGGTCAAGGCAGGGTTCGCAAATGCGAACCCTTGGTCGCAAATGCGAAGGGTGCCCAGGACCGTTTGGGTTCGCAAATGCGAACCAAACCTCGCAATTGCGAGGCCTCCAGTGAAAGGCGTGCTTCGCAAATGCGAAGCATTCTACGCAAATGCGAAGGTCCCTCAGCCCAGCCTCGTTCGCAAATGCGAACAAATGTTCGCAAATTCGAAGGGTCCCTGGAGGCCAGCCTGTTTCGCAAATGCGAAAAAATGTTCGCAAATGCGAAGCCCCCAGATTTGCCTTGGCTTCGCAAATGCGAACAAAAGTTCGCAAATGCGATCTTCCCAGCCTTAGCTTATTTTTCAAACTCGAGAAATTGGTCGGGGTTCGCAATTGCGAACCCATGTTCGCAAATGCGAACACGAGACTTGTAAAACACGATTTTCAGTTCATTTCTTCACTTTTTACAAAACAAAAACACCCATTTGCGATTCTTCACGGATTCCTTCTTTATCAAAACAATTGTAAGTCACTTTTTACTTAATTCTTTCAATTCCTAACATCATTAAACATGTTTTTCAATAGAAATCAAAGGTTTTCATGGTAGAAATTCTTGTTTTTGTTAGAATATAGGGTTTTTCATAAATTGGGAAATAGGACCTCGAATTGAGGTCCGATTTTCAAACAAATCATATACATGAACTCGTGAGGGGATGGGTAACCGGATTTTGGTCCTAACCCCGAGTTCCGACCATGTGGGCCCGGGGTCGAAATTCACTATTCCGGGCAGAATGTTGTAAAAGTTGTAATTAGTCTTATGAATTAGTTTGTTGAGTAGTATTGATGATATTAAATCAATTGTGTATAGATACGATTGGATTGGAGCCAAAGTTGAAAGAAAAAGACATTGCCACGGATTGAATTGTTCATAAACATTCGAGGTAAGTGTTTGTTCTATCCTAGCTTGAGGGAATAGGATTATGTGCTATGTGTTATGTGATCGAGTGCGGTGTATGGGCTGTGGTGACGAGCACCCATACACTGGCGTCTAGTATGACCGTGAGTCGTTGATAATGCTTATTGTGAGACATATTTACAGGTGAATTCTTGAACCTTTGCCAGGTTGTAGAATTGTTATGGTTCTCCCTTGTCGGGACTTGTTATGAAGATAATTATTGATTGCCCTTGTTGGGATAGTTTATGAATTACTGTTTCTTTCTTTTGCCCTTAACTGTGATTGTTATTTGGGTGAGGAAGAGTGATAATGCACGAAGGGTGATGTCGTGCCTTGATTTATTATTTATGCACGAAGGTTAATGTCGTGCCATGTTTTATTGATTATGCACGAAGGATCATGCCATGCCCTGTTATTGAACCATGTACGAAGGATCATGCCGTACTATGGATGTGAGGATGAGAGTAAAAGCATGAAGGGTGATGCCGTGTACTTTATTTGCTTATTTGGTGAGGATGAGAGTAAAAGCACGAAGGGTGATGCCGTGCAATTGTTTGCTATTCCTTGACTTGATATTACATGTGTTTCCATTATACTTTGTTTTCCTTGTGAACTTATTAACTGCGTTGTTAATTTTTGAATTCTTTGAGATATCCCTTATTGTGTTATTACTTGGTTATTTCTTGTTATTCTGTAGTATACATATATATTGAATTGCACAAGTTTATGTGGGTGTCTGGTCCTAGGCTTGTCACTACTTCGCCGGGATAGGCCAGGCACTTACCAGCTCATGGGGTCGGTTGTGCTGATACTACACTTCTGTGCGTTTTTGCACAGGTCCAGGTTACGATCAGGAGCAGCAGCAGTAAATCGATTGCGTGGGAGTTGATCACATTTGAGACCGAGGTAGCTTGCAGACGTCCGCAGGCCCGGCGTCTCTCTCTTTATTTATATTACTAGCTGTAGTCTCTTTGTTCCGAGACAAACAGAATTATGTTATATTTCTTTCAAACTTTTATGTGTAGTATTCAGTAGTAGTTCGTGAGTTGGTGACTCCACGTCTTGGGTAGAGGATTTCAGTATGATGTTCATCTTGTAATTAGTTATTTCTATTTCGATAAAGTATTCCGCATTTATTTAATTAAAATTGTGTTAAAAATAGGATAGTATGAATACAGTGGCTTGCCTAGCTACCACGAGTAGGCGCCATCACGATCCCGATGTTGGGGGAAAAATCCGGGTCGTGACAGTTGGTATTAGAGCTCTAGGTTACATAGGTCTCACCACTCACGAACAAGCTTAGTAGAGTTTGAGAGGTAGGTACGGAGACGTCCGTACTTGTCCTCCAGAGTCTATTGAGTTAGGAAAGAGTCTCTCATTTGTTCTTTCTTGTCGTGCGACTTGTTCCTCAATTACCGATTGAATTTCTATTCTGTCCTTTCGCAGATGGTGAGGACACGCGCTTCTTCGTCCGCTGACCAGCAGCCCGAGCCCCAGGCAGCTCCCGTGAGGGGCAGGGGCCGAGGCCGTATCAGAGGCCGTGGTAGGGGTAGAGCTCAGCCCCAGGCAGCTACCCCAGAGGTGGAGCCTCATATTGAGATTGACGAGGAGGTTCCGGTCCCAGCAGCTCCAGTGGGCCCAGCTCAGGTCCCAGGAGAGGCTTTATTTACCCCGGATCTCCGGGATGCTTTGGTCAGAATAGCGGGATTTATGGACAGCATTGCCAGAGCGGGTTTATTATCAGTTGCACCAGCCGCTTCTCAGGCTGGAGGAGGGGCCCGGACTCCTATTGCTCGTACTCCGGAGCCAGTAGCTCCTCAGCCTCAGGCACCAGTGGTTCAGCCAGCTGTGGCCACTCAGTCAGGTACCACAGCTCATGCAGGTGATGGAGCGGCCATGACTTCTGATTCGATATGGAGGCTTGATCGGTTCTCCAAGCTATTTACCACTACATTCAGTGGAGCCACATCAGAGGATCCTCAGGACTTCTTATTCAGTTGCCATGAGATTCTCAAGACTCTGGGGATCGTGGAGTCAAATGGAGTTGACTTCTATACGTTCAGGCTTGTAGGATCCGCCAAGACTTGGTGGAGAGATTATTGCTTGACTCGGCCAGCAGGGTCCCCAACTTTATCATGGGATCAATTTGCGGAACTATTTATGGAGAAGTTTCTCCCTGCTACTCAGCGGGATGTACTTCGGAGGCAGTTTGAGTGCCTCCATCAGGGCACTATGACGGTTACACAGTATGAGACGAGATTTGTCGATTTGGCTCGTCATGCAGTGGTGATACTTCCCACGGAGCGGGAGAGGGTCCGCATGTTTATAGATGGGCTTAATCAGCCAATTAGACTCCAGATGGCTATGGGCGTGGGGAGTGACATATCATTTCAGGAGGCAGCCAATGCAGCACGCAGAGTTGAGATGGCTCTCGCTAGAGGAGGCGGTTATTCTTCGGATAAGAGGCCTCGTCATTCGGGTAGGTTTGGTGCTTCTTCCTCTGGTAGCAGAGAATCCTTTGATAGAGGCCAGTCCTCCAGGCCTTTTCATTCCGCCCTTCAGGCTTCACAGGGTGGACCAGGTGATCGTGGTTTTCGTGGGCATTATTCGGACCAGCCTCCTATTAATGCTCAGCCTCTTCAGAGTGTTCGTGGAGGCCATTCAGGTCGTCAGGGCCAGCAACCCTATCAGTCTAAGAGTTGCTACGGTTGTGGTGACCCAGGTCATTTTATTAGGTATTGCCCTCGAGCAGCGGGCAACTCTCAGCAGCGGGGTCCTCGTCCTATGATTCATGCCCCAGCTGACCCTCAGCCTACCCAGCCAGCCAGAGGTGGGGGTAGAGATTATAGAGGTGGAGGTCGAGACCGTAGAGGTGGAGACCGTCCAGCCAGAGGTAGAGGTCAGCCAGTTGATGGTCGTCCTAGAGACGCAGCTCAGAGGGGAGGTGCAGATCCCCGATTCTATGCTTTACCGGCCAGGCCAGAGGCAGAGGCATCAGATGCCGTGATTACAGGTACTATTCTTGTGTGTGGCAGAGGTGCTTCAGTATTATTTGACCCTGGATCTACATATTCCTATGTGTCTTCCTACTTCGCACCGTATTTGGCTGTGCCCAGCTATGCTCTGGATATTCCAGTTTATGTGGCTACACCAGTGGGTGACTCCATTGTAGTCGATCGGGTGCATCGTTCGTGCGTAGTTATATTTGGGGGTCTTGAGACCCGTGGTGATCTGTTGCTTTTGGATATGGTAGATTTTGATGTCATATTGGGGATGGACTGGTTATCCCCATACCATGCTATTCTAGATTGTCATGCTAAGACTCTGACCTTAGCCTTGCCAGAATCACCCCGATTAGAGTGCAAAGGTACCTCAAGCCACTCCGTTCGCACTGTTATTTCCTATGTTAAGGCTCGACGCATGGTCGAGAAGGGGTGTCTAGCTTATCTGGCTTATGTTCGTGATTCCAGCGCAGAGGTTCCTTCCATTGAGTCAGCCCCTATTGCACGGGAGTTTCCCGAGGTTTTTCCTTCGGACCTGCCGGGCATGCCACCCGATAGGGATATTGATTTCTGTATTGATCTGGCACCGGGCACTCAGCCCATCTCTATTCCACCCTATCGTATGGCCCCGCCGGAGCTAAAAGAGTTGAAAGATCGGTTGCAGGACCTTCTTGAGAAAGGCTTTATTAGGCCCAGTGTTTCCCCCTGGGGAGCACCTGTATTATTTGTAAAGAAGAAAGATGGCTCGATGCGGATGTGTATTGATTACCGGCAATTAAACAAAGTGACAATAAATAATAAGTATCCACTGCCGAGGATTGATGATTTGTTTGACCAGCTCCAGGGAGCGAGGGTATTTTCTAAGATAGACTTGAGATCAGGCTACCATCAGCTGAAGATCAGGGCGGCTGACATTCCTAAGACAGCCTTTCGTTCTAGATATGGGCATTATGAGTTTTTGGTCATGTCCTTCGGGTTGACCAATGCCCCAGCAGCATTCATGGAGTTGATGAATCGGGTATTCAGGGCCTTACTTAGATCCGTTCGTGATAGTCTTCATAGATGACATCCTGGTGTATTCCCGCAGCCAGGAAGAGCACGAGCAGCACCTCAAAGTGGTTCTTCAGACTCTGAAAGATAACCGACTATATGCCAAATTTTCTAAATGTGAGTTCTGGCTGAGTTCGGTAGCATTTCTGGGTCACATTGTATCGGTGGAAGGTATTCGGGTAGACCCAAAGAAGATTGAGGCAGTCCAGAATTGGCCTCGACCAGCTTCAGTGACTCTGAGATCCGGAGTTTCTTGGGATTAGCAGGTTACTACCGTCGATTTGTAGAGGGGTTTTCTTCTATTGCGGCCCCGATGACCAGGTTGACCCAGAAGGGTGTTCAGTTTCGGTGGTCGGAGGAGTGTGAGGCGAGCTTTCAGAAGCTCAAGACAGCCTTGACCACCGCACCAGGTGTTGGTACTACCTACAGGTGCAGGGCCTTATACAGTTTACTGTGACACATCTCGTACGGGGCTTCGAGCGGTATTGATGCAGGATGGTAAGGTTATCGCTTATGCTTCGAGGGAGTTAAAGATACATGAGAAGAATTATCCAGTTCATGATCTTGAGTTAGCAGCAGTGGTGCATGCCTTGAAGATCCGGAGGCATTATCTATATGGTGTGACGTGTGAGGTGTACACCGATCACAAAAGCCTACAGTACTTGTTCAAGCAAAAGGAGTTGAATCTACGACAGCGGAGATGGTTAGAGTTGCTAAAAGACTATGATGTTACAATCTTATATCACCCAGGTAAGGCCAATGTGGTGGCCGATGCATTGAGTAGAAAGTATGCCAGCATGGGTAGTCTTGCGTACATTCCGGCCAGTCAAAGACCATTAGCTCTAGATGTCCAGGCCTTAGCCAACCGGTTCGTGAGATTAGACATTTCTGAGTCTAGAGGGTGTTAGCCTGCACGGTCGCTCGTTCTTCTTTATTAGAGCGTATCCGTGAGAGGCAATTTGATGATCCTCATTTGCGTGAGTTGAGAGATACAATACAGCGGGGAGGTGCCACACAGGTAAATCTAGATGATGATGGGGTATTAAAATTGCAGGGTCGAGTTTGTGTGCCCAATGTCGAAGGGATTCGAGAATAGATCTTAGCGGAGGCCCACAGTTCACGGTATTCTATTCACCCAGGCGCCGCGAAGATGTACCAGGACTTACGGCAGCACTATTGGTGGCGCAGAATGAAGAAAGATATCGTTGCGTATGTCGCTCGGTATCTAAATTGTCAGCAGGTGAAATATGAGCACCGGAGACCTGGTGGTGTATTCCGGAGGATTGAAATTCCCGAGTGGAAATGGGAGCGGATCATAATGGACTTCATTACTGGACTTCCTTTGACTCGGAGGAAATTTGATACTATTTGGGTCATTGTTGATAGGCTGACCAAGTCAGCACACTTTATTCCAGTATCTGTCTCCTACTCGTCGGAGAGGTTAGCGGAGGTTTACATTAGGGAGATTGTTCGTCTCCATGGGGTGCCAGTATCTATTATCTCTGATCGGGGAACGCAGTTTACCTCGCGGTTCTGGAAAGCGGTCCAGCAGGAGTTAGGCACCCAGGTTCAGTTGAGTACGGCATTTCATCCTCGGACGGATGGCCAGTCCGAGAGGACTATTCAGATTCTTGAGGACATGCTTCGAGCCTGTGTTATTGATTTCGGAGGCTCGTGGGACCAGTTTCTACCATTAGCAGAGTTCGCCTACAATAACAGTTACCAATCTAGCATCCGGATGGCTCCGTATGAGGTGTTGTATGGTAGGCGATGTCGATCACCAGTTGGATGGTTTGAACCGGGAGAGGCTCGGTTGTTGGGTACAGACGTAGTTCAGGAGGCCTTGGATAAGGTCAAGACTATTCAGGAGAGATTGCGTTCAGCCCAGTCCAGGCAGAAGACTTATGCGGATCGTAAGGTTTGAGATGTAGATTTCATGGTTGGTGAACGAGTATTGCTCCGGGTGTCGCCTGTGAAGGGCGTGATGAGGTTCGAGAAGAAGGGCAAGCTCAACCCTAGGTATATTGGTCCATTTGAGATTCTAGACAGAGTGGGAGGGGTGGCTTACAGATTAGCTTTGCCGCCTAGCTTATCAGCCGTGCATCCGGTTTTTCACGTATCTATGCTTCGGAGATACCACGGCGATCCCACACATGTGTTAGACTTCAGTACTGTCCAATTGGACAATGATCTATCCTTCTGTGCGTGTTCAGTGGAGAGGTCAGCCTCCTGAGGCATCGACCTGGGAGTCCGAGTCTGATATGCGGAGCCGCTACCCACACTTGTTTCCTGACTCAGATACTTCTTTCTTTTGTCCGTTCGAGGACGAACGGTTGTTTTAGAGGTGGAGATTGTGACGACCCAAAGGGTCATCACTTATTTTATTAATCATTTCGAGCTTCTGAGGTCTTGAAAACCTCATTCCATGTTGCCTCAATTTACGTGCACAATCCGAGCATGTAGCCGGAAAGATTTTTGTGATAGAAAATATTAATTCTATGAGAAATTTGGATAAAAATGATATTAATATTGATATGGTTGACTTCGGTCAACATTTTTGGTAAACGGATCCGGACCCGAGATTGGATGGTCCCGAGAGGTCCGTAGGAAAATATGGGACTTGGACATACGTCCGAAGTCGAATTCTGAGGCCTAGAGCCCAAGTTATGATTTTTTCTATGAAATTGTTTTTGATGTAATTGTTAAAGGAAATGAATTAATTGACCTTGGTATCGGGCTCGTATTTTGGTTCCGACGCCCGGTACAAGTCTTAAATATTATATATGTCATTTATGTAAAGTTTGGTGACATTCGGATGTCGTTTGAGATGTTTTGGACCTTGAGTCCCAAGTTTGAAAGTTTTGAAAACCAAAAGTATGAAAATCATGAATTTGAGGCTTGATTTGATGAAAACGATGTGATATTGGCGATGTGATCGCACGAACAAGTTCATAATGTGTTTTTGATGTTGTGTACATGTTTGGTTTGGAGCCCGGAGAGCTCGGGTAAAGATTTGATAGGCCGTTGGATGAAATTCTGAATTTTTGCACTGCTGGTTTTTCACCCAGCTGTTGTCTTCGCAATTGCGAAGTATTTCTCGCAATTGCGAAGGTGGCGGGTCAAGGCAGGGTTCGCAAATGCGAACCCTTGGTCGCAAATGCGAAGGTGCCCAGGACCGTTTGGGTTCGCAAATGCGAAGCAAACCTCGCAATTGCGAGGCCTCCAGGTGAAAAGGCATGCTTCGCAAATGAGAAGCATTCTTCGCAAATGCGAAGGTCCCTCAGCCCAGCCTCGTTCGCAAATGCGAACAAATGTTCGCAAATGCGAAGGGTCCCTGGAGGCCATCCTGGTTCGCAAATGCGAACAAATGTTCGCAAATGCGAAGCCCCCAGATTTGCCTTGGCTTCGCAAATGCGAACAAAAGTTCGCAAATGCGAACTTCCCAGCCTTAGCTTATTTTCCAAACTCCAGAAATTGGTCGGGGTTCGCAATTGCGAACCCATGTTCGCAAATGCGAACACAGAGACCTGTAAAACATGATTTTCAGTTCATTTCTTCACTTTTTACAAAACAAAAACACCCATTTGCGATTCTTCACGGATTCCTTCTTCATCAAAACAATTGTAAGTCACTTTTTACTTAATTCTTTCAATTCCTAACATCATTAAACATGTTTTTCAATAGAAATCAAAGGTTTTCATGGTAGAAATTCTTGTTTTTGTTAGAATATAGGGGTTTTCATAAATTGGGAAATAGGACCTCGAATTGAGGTCCGATTTTGAAACAAATCATATACATGAACTCGTGGGGGGATGGGTAACCGGATTTTGGTCCTAACCCCGAGTTCCGACCATGTGGGCCCGGGGTCAAAATTCACTATTCCGGGCAAAATGTTGTAAAAGTTGTAATTAGTCTTATGAATTAGTTTGTTGAGTAGTATTGATGATATTAAATCAATTGTGTATAGATACGATTGGATTGGAGCCAAAGTTGAAAGAAAAAGACATTGCCATGGATTGAATTGTTCATAAACATTCGAGGTAAGTGTTTGTTCTATCCTAGCTTGAGGGAATAGGATTATGTGCTATGTGTTATGTGATCGAGTGCGGTGTATGGGCTGTGGTGACGAGCACCCATACACTGGCATCTAGTATGACCGTGAGTCGTTGATAATGCTTATTGTGAGACATATTTACAGGTGAATTGTTGAACCTTTGCCAGGTTGTAGAATTGTTATGGTTCTCCCTTGTCAGGACTTGTTATGAAGATAATTATTGATTGCCCTTGTTGGGACAGTTTATGAATTACTGTTTCTTTCTTTGACCTTAACTGTGATTGTTATTTGGGTGAGGAAGAGTGATAATGCACGAAGGGTGATGACGTGCCTTGATTTATTATTTATGCATGAAGGTTAATGTCGTGCCATGTTTTATTGATTATGCACGAAGGATCATTCCGTGCCCTGGTTATTGAACCATGTACGAAGGATCATGCCGTACTATGGATGTGAGGATGAGAGTAAAAGCACGAAGGGTGATGCCGTGTACTTTATTTGCTTATTTGGTGAGGATGAGAGTAAAAGCACGAAGGGTGATGCCGTGCAATTGTTTGCTATTCCTTGACTTGATATTACATGTGTTTCCATTATACTTTTTATTTCCTTGTGAACTTATTAACTGTTGTTAATTTTTGAATTCTTTGAGATATCCCTTATTGTGTTATTACTTGGTCATTTCTTATTATTCTGTAGTATACATATATATTGAATTGCACAGGTTTATGTGGGTGTCTGGTCCTAGGCTTGTCACTACTTCGCCGGGATAGGCCGGGCACTTACCAGCACATGGGGTCGGTTGTGCTGATACTACACTTCTGTGCGTTTTTGCACAGGTCCAGGTTACGATCAGGAGCAGCAGCAGTAAATCGATTGCGTGGGAGTTGATCACATTTGAGACCGAGGTAGCTTGCGGACGTCCGCAGGCCCGGCGTCTCTCTCTTTATTTATGTTACTAGCTGTAGTCTCTTTGTTCCGAGACAAACAGAATTATGTTATATTTCTTTCAAACTTTTATGTGTAGTATTCAGTAGTAGTTCATGAGTTGGTGACTCCACGTCTTGGGTATAAGATTTCAGTATGATGTTCATCTTGTAATTAGTTATTTCTATTTCTATAAAGTATTCCGCATTTATTTAATTAAAATTGTGTTAAAAACAGGATAGTATGAATACAGTAGCTTGCCTAGCTACCACGAGTAGGCGCCATCACGATCCCGATGTTGGGGGAAAAATCCGGGTCGTGACACATAGGCTTCTGGAAGATATACTTCAGTGGATCCAAACGAGATATGAGATAAGTGGTGTAAGCCGATAGGTAATGTTTCAACTTCTGTGCTACCCATGTTAAAGCACAACATGTCCTTTCCAACTAAGTATATTTTACCTCGTAAGATGTAAATTTCTTACTGAGATAGTATATTGCTTGCTCCTTCTTCCCCATTTCATTATGCTGCCCTAGTACACAGCCAAAAGAATTATCCAATACGGTTAAATAAAGGATCAAGGGCCTTCCAGGTTCTGGAGGAACCAACACAGGTGGATTGGCCAGATATTCCTTAATTTTATCAAATGCATCTTGACACTCCTCAGTCCAATTCAGCACAGCATCTTTCTTCAATAATTTGAAAATAGGCTCACAAGTTGACGTCAGCTGGGCAATAAATCTACTAATATAATTCAACCTGCCTAACAAACTCATCACATCTTTCTTGCTCTTTGGTGGAGGCAAATTCTGAATTGCCTTTATCTTTGACGGATCCAGTTCAATACAGCACCGGCTTACCACAAACCCTAATAACTTTCCTGATAGTACTCCAAAAGTACATCTTACTGGATCGAGCTTGAGATTGTACCTTCGCAGCCTTTGGAAGAACTTTCTCAAGTCTTTGACATGATTGCATTGCTTTTTGGATTCAATAATAACATCATCCACATACACTTCAATCTCTCGATGTATCATGTCATAAAATATAGTGGTCATTGCTCTCATATATATATATAGCTCCAGCATTTTTCAACCCGAACGGCATTACTCTGTAGCAATATGTTTCCCAAGGTATGATAAAGGCTGTCTTTTCTGCATCTTCTTCGTCCATCAAGATCTGATGATAACCCGCATAACAATCCACAAAAGAACCAATCTCATGTTTGGCAAAATTTCAATTAATATATGGATGTTTGGCAATGGAAAATTATCTTTTGGACTTGCTTTGTTGATGTCTCCATAATCAACGCACACTCTGGTTTTTCTATCTTTCTTCGGGATAGGTACAACATTGGCTAACCAGGTGGGGTACTTGGTGACCCGTATGACCTTTGCTTCAAATTGATTGTTGACTTCTTCTTTTATTTTCACACTGACATCTGTTTTTAGCTTCCTCAACTTTTGCTTAACGGGCTGGCATTCTAGATAAGTGGGCAACTTATGTACCACCAAATCAGTACTGAGCCCTGGCATCATAAGACCAGGCAAATATATCATTGTACTCATGTAATAGTTTGATCAAGTCCTCTCTGAGTGAGGCTTCCAAGTGCACACTAATCTTTGTTTCTCAAATATTCTCCTCATTCCCCAAATTAATAGACTCCGTCTCATTTAAGTTTTGTTTGGTTTTCTCTTCGTAGTGACTCAAATCTTTAATGATTTCCTCCAAAACTTCCTCATCCTCATATTCCACTTCATTATCATGTTCAATTTCTTGTATAACTATCTGATTATCAAGATTGGATCGAGAATCCTTCATGCATGACACATAATTGAAATCAGTGAAAACTGGACTGTACAAGAAAAGAAAAGAAAAGAAAATAAAATAAGGCTACAAAAATAAAGGAAGAAAGAAATTGCATTTCATTAAACTTGAAAGGTAACAAGTTTTGGATACATCAAACTAGACGGAACATGGGATTACAATTTTTGAAACAAGACAGATTTAGGAACGGAACAATAAAGCTAACTACCACAACTCCATTCTGATTGAAAGAGGAGTAGCTTCCCAGTTATTTAGCCTAATTTTGGGTCCAACAAACTGAACGTCCATCTTGCCTGTATGCTCGGCTGCCTCTATCATGTTCACGCCTTCGAACAACCTCTCAAATATTTCTAACAGCTCTATATCAGGCCTTATCTCTACATGGCCAGGCATGACCATTGTCGGACGTATTTGTATACCAGCCTTGACGAAGGAATAGGAAAGTTTTGGGATAGGTTTGGGGAGGGTCCATCCTTTCTTTTTCAATCTTTTGTCTCTTTGTATGTCGGTGATGGTTGGCTTGAAACCCAAGCCGAAAGTATTAGTGCTACCTGGAAGATGTACTGGTTGTATTATTCCTTGCAGAGCGACTCCTAAACCTTTTCCCGGAGAGAACCCATTCTTTAACATTTCCTTAGCAACCATGACTGCCGCAGGGGTTACTTTAGGTACTGGGATGCTTTCACCTTCAGACATCTTATTCATAGACACAGTGTCCATAACTTGGTACACCCAAGGACTTTTGTCACCCTCGACTTCTTCGAACGGCGTGATGGTATTGCAAACATTATCTTCACCATGCACTACTATTTCTTGTTGATCCCATTCAAACTTCACCATTTGATGGAGTGAAGAAGGCACCGCTTTTGAAGCATGGATCCATGGATGTCCTAACAGGATATTATAGGACACAGCAATGTCTAACACTTGAAACTCCATGGTGAATTCCACCGGTCCAATGGTGAGTTCTAATATGATATCTCCGACAGTGTTCTTCCTGCCTCCGTCAAATCCTCTCACACATATGTTGTTTCTGTGGATTCTTTCGTGATCAATCTTCAGTTTGTCCAGAGTAGATAAAGGACAAATATTGGCAGTTGACCCATTATCGACCAAGACACGGGTCACCACTGATTCCTCACACTTCACTGTAAAATATAACGCCTTGTTTTGCTCTGTCCCTTCCAACGGCAGTTCATCATCTGAGAATGTTATTCTATTTGCCTCAAAAATTTTGTTTGTGATCTTTTCCAAATGACACACTGTAATCTTTTCTGGTACATGAGCTTCATTTAGGATCTTCATTAATGCCTTTTGGTGTTCATCAAAATGAATCAACAGAGATAGCAAAGATTTTTGAGCTGGTGTTTTCCTCAACTGCTCAACTATGGAATAATCTTGAGCTTTCATTTTCTTTAGGAATTCCTTGACTTCTTCTTCAGTGACTGCTTTCTTTACGTGGACCACATTTTCTTTCACAACTTTCGCCTTCCTCAATTCATCAGGAGCAAAACATCTCCCTGACCGGGTCAAACCATGGGTTTCGCAGATCTCGCCCTTGACTTCTTTTCCTTTATACATGACAGTTACCTTGTCATAATTCCAAGGTACGGTTTTAATGTTCACTATCGGCATCTGAACGACTGGCTTGATGATAATTGGTTCTATATGTTCCCTTTTTACAGTCAATATAGGCTTCACCCCGAGTATTATCACTTTTACAGGTTCAAGTTCAATTACCACTACTGGCTGACTTACAGATGGCTCGACTGATACTTTCTCACTCACGATTTTCTCCACTATCTTGTTGTTTGCTTTGATCATCATTATAGCCTGAGAGAGCTTTTTGCAACTTCCTCCTTGTACCAGCTCTATCATGTGTGTCTCATGGTGCATAGGTAAAGGATTCTGTATTATATAAGGAGCCTCGGGGGTTTGTACCTCAATTCTTCTAGAGTCAATGAGTTCCTGTATTGCAGATTTTAGGTGCAAGCATTTCTCCGTGTCATGTCCCGAGGCCCCTAAACAATATTCACAATTTATAGATTGATCCAAATTTCTTGGTGGAGGATTGGGAATTTTAGGCTCTATAGGGTTCAATATCCCAAGTTGTCTTAATCAGTGGAAAAGGCTGGTGTATGACTCACCCATAGGAGTAAATGTTTTCTTTCTTTGAGCCCTGTCGTTCTTGACTTCAGGGTCAGGACGGAAACTGGTTCTATTGGGATTTTTGTAGGTTTTTGGTGGCGGGTATGTATTTTGGGTGTGGTAGATATTCTGTGGTGCTGGGGTTCGCTATAAAGGAGAAGGAGGTGGGTAAGATTGGGCGTGATGGACAGAAAACTGAGGACCAGTCGGAGAGTAATAATGTTAAGGTGGGCTATATGGTGTTGGTGGGTAAGGCTGATATGGGTGAGGCTGATAGTGATATGGGTTGGGGCCCCAGGACCAAGACCTTCCCTCTATAACTGCCACTTCTTCTTTTTTTTTCTTCCTATTTGCTCCTCATGTCCTTGTCTGAATTGCTTGATTTGTAGCCTTGATGGATGAATAAATCATGATTTTATTTGTTTTCAATCCTTCTTCAACAAAGCTTCCCATCTTTACCACCTCATTGAAGGTTTTTCCGATTGCAGACACCGGATGTCTATAGTATGTCAGCTCCAAAGCTGGTAAGAAACAATCTACCATTTCTCCTTCTTTCATTGGTGGATCCACACGAGCCGCCTGCTCTCTCCACCTGAAACCATACTCCAGAAAACTTTCTCCGAGCTTCTTTTCCATTTTGATCAATGATAACCTATCCGGGATGATTTCCAGATTATAATGAAAATGGTTCGCAAATGATTGAGCTAAATCATCCCAAATGAACCATCTGGTATGATCTTGATGGGTGTACCATTCAAGTGCTGAGCCACTGAGACTTTGGCTGAAGTAGGCCATGCGTAGTTCATCTTTTCCCCCAACTACATGCATTTTGCTACAATATCCTCTCAGATGTGCTACTGGATCACCATGGCCATCATACATGTCAAATTTTGGCAATCTAAACCCCTTTGGAAGTTTTACTTTGGTGAACAAACACAAGTCCTTGCACGCAATGCTAACTTGACCCCCTAATCCCTGCATATTACAAAATGATTGCTCAAGACTCTTCATTTTCCTAGCCATCTCCTCCTGCTCAGGATTTCTAACGGGTTTCTCCTCTTTCGTCATATTGATAAGAGGGGTATAAGAATTATGATGTCTGAATATGGGCTTTGTAGGGTAGTAATGGTTATCCTGAATATGAAATACTGGCTCACTAGAGGATTTGTGCAAGGCGGTTGGTGGTGGTGCCACATATACTGGAGCAGCCTATGGTGGTAGTGGTGGAGCTTGTTTAGGAATTGAGGGTGGTGTTTGTGATGTAGTGGTGTAGTATGGTGGGTATGTAGGGTATGTAGAAGATGAGTTCATAGTGGGTGGATCTTGGTTTGGGACTGATGGAGGGATGTATATGGGGTTGGCTGGGTAGGTGGGTAAGGGTTGGCCCCTCGACCAAGCCTGGTACATCTCAGCCATCTGCTGTTTAAGCTTATACATTTCTTTCTTCATGCTATTCACATCTAGTACTTCCTCCTCTTGCACTAGGTCCATGATTGTCGGCTCAATTTCTTGAGTGATCGATTTCGTCATGCCTTTGGAACGCGTGTTGTAGTTGTGATGTGCCAGAATGCCAGTTGCTAACTGCTTTATCTGATACTCATCAACAACAAAACTTGTTAGTAGTTAGGTCATAATAGATGAACATCACCGTTTTCAAAACATAAATTTTGCCTGGCAATATGCGTCATCCCGGCATTGTTGTCTTTCTTTTGACCCGCCAATTTTCTTTTCCTTTTTCGCCTTTTCCTTTTATTCCTTTGTTTCAACCAATATTCTTTTTCTCTTCTTTTTTTTTTGTTTTCATTGTTTCCTCTCCTTTTTTTCCTATATGTTTGCCTATCGCATTAGCATTTGCATTTGCATGTAAGGAAAAATAATGACAACTTTTGGATTTTCAATTTTATTGAGACTCAATCATTGATTACAAAAGATGATATTGTACTACAACCTTCTGAATACGGAAATAAAAATACAGAAAAAATGCATGTCCTAAGAATACATTAAAGCTCCTAGTGCCCGCGAGACATCGTTCGCTCTTACCGCGGGCCTATATGCTAATCCCCTTTGGAGTTTATCCAAATCTATCATTACTTGTTTTACAAAGATCATTGCTGCTGCGCCAAATGTAGAGTGGGTCATATCCTCGCACAGCTGGCATTTTCGTGTAATATAGTGAGCAATGCTAACAATTCTTTCCCTGATAATTCCTTTCTCTTGAAGGAACCTCCCTATCTGTTCAGCACGAGCATCCAAGGTCTGCTGGCTTTTCTTTTGAAGCTGTTGTAGTTCCATCTCTAACCGAGCCATGGCCATGTAGCAGTGCTCTCTTTCTATGTCAAATTCTTTTGCTTGTTTGCTACATTTGACCTCGGCCGTGACAATCTTTTTCCTTAGCTGAGCAACTTCGACACTATGTTCATCTTTTAACTGTTGGATCATCCGAGCCCTTTTTCAGCATTCCTGGCCAATTGTTTCCGAACCCCAATTAATTCCTTCTCGGCTTTATCTAGATCAAAACTGTAGTCGTTCAACTTTTGCTGCAAATTATCGATTAGTTTTTCATCCCGGGCATGCCGAACTGGGGTTTCGGTTGCTGCTCTCATTTCCAAAATCTGAGCTTTCAATGTTTCATTTTTTTTAATCAGTTGTTTCTTTTCACCCTCATCGGCTGCTGCTTGTAAGCTGCTTTCGAATTTGAGGTCCTGAACTTGCTTTTCTAACATACTGATTTTGGCTCAGTATTCATTCTCTTTGGCCAACCAATCCCATTGCTCTTTTGACAGCTCGGCGAATTCTTGAATGCGAGGACTCTTCGTCGGTATTTCATGCTCAAAATCTCTTCGGTACCATGCGGAATACCCAAGTGACACTTTACCTCTGGCCCGATCCCTTACACAAGTGTCCACTTTCAAACATTGGCATTCATTCCATATTTGCCGGACTTTTGCCTCAGGAAATTGCCCATCGGGACTAATCTCCATCGCTTGAAGGCTGAGATCCCCATCTTTTGGCACGATTTGATATCTTTCGAGTTGTCGTAATACTCGATACGGCGCATAAGGTTGGATACTTTTGAGTACTATTAAAAGAAAGTATGATCCTTCTGCTGGCATGTATATGACTTCATTGATGGGCAACCATCCGAATGCCAATTCTATCTGACAAGCAGTAAGTGATCGGAAGTATGCGATCCAACCTTTAGACCCCTCTGGCAACTTGGCCTCTTTTGTCCTTACGTAGAATTCTTCGATACAAGTCTTTTCTGACGATCCATAACTCAAAAACTGAGGGTGATAACATAAATGCTCGATCATCCACATCTGTAGCAACAAATTACACCCCTCGAAGAAATCTTCTCCTACTTTGCAGGCTATGAGAGCACGAAAGATATCGGCCACTATCATTGGCGCCAATGTACTGTTGTCCTGTGTAAGGAGGGTACTGGCATTCTCGGCAACTCTGATGTCGATATTTCCGTCTTTCCTTGGAAATATTATTAATCCCAGAAAGGCCACCGTGAAGGCAAAACGCCTATGTTCCTCCCATTTAGCCCAGTTTGCTTTGCTGCAGAGTTTATTTGTTGGAACATTAAATCCTCCAACGTGGCCATATCTGCGGTATATAAAGTTCATTGTGCAAAACCCATGGACCAAATCTTCATTGTGAACATTTCTGGCTATTTTCAAAGAGCCGAGGAATATGTGTACAGTGATGGCTCTTGGAGCAACCGAATATTTGTCTTTCAAAGTGACCTCCTCCTTTCTGATGTAGTTAGCAATCTTTTCTAGTGTCAGAGTGAGCTTAAAGTCCGAAAAGTGGAGCACATTGTGTGCGGGATCCCAGCAAGCGACTAGGGCTCGAATAATGTCTCCTCGAGGTATGATATCAAGCAGCCCGGTAAGATCGTTCAAATATTTTTTGACCTCATCATGTCTATCTTGGCCCAAGTCGTTCCACTATAATTATAACTCTAAAGGGATCTTATTCAATATTGAAAAAGGTTTATTTTGCATTGTACTCATCCTGCACATTTATTAAAGGTGATTTAAACTCATATTATTTGACTCAAAAACAAAATATTTTTCAAAGAAAATTTTTCATCATTTTTTTTTCAAAAGAATCCCTATTTGCTAATACAGCCTTTCTATACTTCATCCGAAGATTTTAAGGCTATATTTATTATTTAAGGGAAATGACCTCAAAAGTGGCCATTTTTGCACAAACAGCCTTCCGGCGTCCTTTCGGAACATTCGGCTATTTTAAAAAAATAGCATCACTTTGATTTATTAACAATTTTTCGGTTATTCTTGAAAAGGGGTGGTTGGACCCGTCAAGGGTTGCCTACGTATCTCGCCTAGTGGCGAGAATCAAACCATCGTAGTTCGGTCAAATTGTTTTAGACCAACTATATTGACAAAATTGAATTATCCTGATTATTTTCATTATTTCTCAAAATTTCGGCAGTGTTTCGTCGGTATTTAAACATTGTTATTCTAGAAATTGCTATTTTTATCTCTCTTTTATTTTCAGGTATTTAACAGGTCAGCATAATGGCCCCGGACAAATAAATGCAACACATAATCATGCTCGATCTTTTACATCCGGGTTACCTGTCTTAGACGGACCCAACCCCTATGGTGAGTCCCCTAAGTTAGATATGATGCAAATAATCGTCCTAATTCTAGGCTCAATATCCTGATTTTCAATTACTAGACTGTGTACCCGAGCGGACAACTCGGATCGAGGAGGGGGCTACGTACTGGGGACCCGCGAGATCGTCCGGCTTTGTAACTTTTCCGACCTCTATTTCTTATTTGGGTATTGACACTAACAGAAAGGGGAGTCTCAACCAGTAAGCACAACCCCGGAGGTAAGAAGAGAAGGGTTTTCGGCATAATTTTTATATACAATTCACGTAATATCAAAGCGGTAAACATATAGCACGTTGATCAAAGCATATAATAAAATCAGATATAACAAAAACATCAATTTAACTGAGCTCGAATTCTTAAACCCTGAACCGAAGTTCTTGGTTTTTTATCCCCAGCTGAGTCGCCAAAGTTGTCACACCTCTTTTTTACGTCAATTCTCATATATGCTTTCGCACAATGCCCTGGTTTGGCTTTACTACACCCCGAGAAAGGGATATAATATCCAAAGGGAAGGAGTTTTTTCACTTAAAGGACAGTCGGAACGGGATTTATTTATTAAATTTAGAGTCGCCACTTGGGAAAATAATGGTGTCCCAAGTCACCGGTTTAATCCCGAACCGAGGAAATTATGACTCTGTTATAGCCTGCGAATCAGAAATTCGGATAAGGAATTTTTTTAACCCGGGAGAAGGTGTTAGGCACTCCCAGATTCTGTGGTTCTAGCACGGTTGCTCAACTGTTGTCTTTGTTTTTATCTGATTTTCATGCTTTATTAGTGTTCCGCTTTGTCATTTTTATAAAGAATTGCGACATCGCGAAAATTTTTTACGAGTCACACCGTACCAGTACGTCTGTGACTTTAGTACATTTCAACTCCGCCGAGATTTGGATTTGGGTCACATAAATGTGCACCCGTATTAGGAATGTATATTTATTACAAACCGCGCCTAAAGTATCTACGTCTAATTATGGAAAAAACTATGAAATTCGCTAAACGGTCCTTCCGAATCTAGAATTTTATATTGAAAATTATTATAGGGCCCCACAATTAAGTATTTGTGGTTTGGTGAGGCTCATCTCCATTCTAATTAAGGTCCAATCTTAAATAACTGCATTCTCTATTTTTTTTTTTTTTTGGTTTTTTATCCTAACGTAACTGTTGCATTTTATTTCACAGCATTATGTACAAGAGTCCAGGCCATATTTATCGTTGGGCCTGGGCTTTAGACTGGATCACCGGTCTGCAGTCGAATGTAACTGGGTCACTAAGGCCCGGTACCCATTTCTTTCTTTATTTTTAGGCTTAATTGCCACTTTATCTTGATCAGGGCCTGATTTCGTAATTGGGCCCAGATCCTTCACATTCAAAGCTAAACAAGAAGCAATTATCATTTTTAACAACGCTTGATAAACACATCAATATACAAACATAATTCGTATTTAATAGCTATTGACTTTATGTTTACTAATTAATCCAGAATGATGATTTCACTATTCAATTGGCAGAGTCCAATATTTAAATCGCTATTATGACATTAATAGTTTTTGTTATTTTATTCAATCAAAGACGATATATTCTAGCCTAACTAAGAGAATTCAAATGACTATCAGATTGCAGAATTACGAAACAAATTTAAAACCAGATCAACTTGAATAACAGTATACAATTTGGGATTCAAAGCTATTTATGCTTTTAGCATTTGGCTAATTCAGATTCAGAACTGGATTTATAGAACGTCTAGGCATTTGTACTTCAAGTTAAGTTTATAATAGTTTCAGATTCAGGTAATTTAACTATAATTTTATCAATTTTAACCTTAGATTTAAATGATCGTTTTACCCAGTCTATTTAGCCTACCGTTTATGTCACCATAGTTATTACTAAGTCTAATCTAATATTTATTACAACCAATCCTAATAGAATTATAGAAATCTAACAACTACAGCTACATAAGGAAATTACAAGTATACAAATGATTTAGTCGAAGTAAAATTATCATTTCATTCTTTCAACAGCCATTCATATACAGCTCCAGGACATAGTAGTGTACCTGATTCAAATACAAATTAATGAGTTCTAGGTTTGGAGAAGAAGGGAAATCAGCAACAGCAACGATGATATATCAACAGCAAACAGGAAGCAATCAACACAGCAAATCTCAAAATCCAGCAGGTAAACCAGCAAATAACTCGAGCAATTGTAAATCCCAGCAAAGTTGAAGTAAACAAGCAGAGAAACAACCAACAGAGATTCCCAGAAATAATACTCGAACTATCAGCTAAGTAGAAGACCAGTAGGATTTTATATAGAAGTTTTAGAGCTTTAGTAATTCTGAACTTCTCCTAATCTCAACCTCTCTCAAAATTTCCCAAAATCTCTGAACCTCTAAAATCTGAACCTAAAGTCTGAACCCTTCACTTAGGCCTAAGACAGCCTATTTATAGAGTGAATTGGGAGGGAAATTTGAATTAATTATTCATATTTCCCACCTCTACTCTTTTCAATTATTATTTCAGTTAATTATAGGGTATTTTTAACGAAAATGCACTTGAACCCCTACTAGAAGGCTCTAGGTTATTCTTTATTATTCTATTGGGCGGAATTGACTTAGTTGCCCTCACTTGCTAAGAATTGTTACATATCTACCTTTTAACTATGCCTAGTTTACCCTTTATTATTCATATATTTTCAGTAAAACCAGGCCTCATTGTCATTTATGCCCTCATTACTTCTATATTATCCTCAGAAATACCAATTTCTATTTTCCTTTTACCCTTTACACTTATATATATATATTCACCCAACCTACCCTTACGTCTGCCAAGACCTGGGGTAATTAACAGTGTTTAAATTATAACCCCTGAGACTTGACTTTATATTTTAGCCAATTTTTAGACTAAGTAAAACCCTTTTAGCGTTAACCACTTTACAAAAAATAGCCACAAATGACTTTACAAGTCAAAAATTACACTGTGTTGCAATAATAGCCATAAATTAATCAGAATTCAGAGCGATAATTTGATAATAGTTGAATCCTAATTAATCAAAACCTTTAGTCGAGATAGGATCTATTGAACAAGGACATCAAACAACTAACAGCATGCGATTTAATAAATAGCTACAATCAGAACCAAAAGAATATTAAATCGATTTCAAACAAGCAATAGATTCAGGTTTTAATCAAATAATAACACAGAAGAGGGAAGCACAGAAAACAAAAGTAGTTCAGGGTACTTAGCTTTTTGGGGGTTTCTTCTCTTTTCCTTTCTTTTTTATTTTCTTTCTTTCTTCTTTTCTTTCTTTCTTCTTTTCTTTCTTTTTCTTGGTTCTCCGATGATTCAGAGACTTTGAGACTCTTTTTTATAGTAGATCTTTCACACGGACTCGGGAAGTCTGGTTTGGGTGCGAAAGGGGTATTTGGGGACCAAGGTTATGGCTTTAAATAGTTTTGGATTTGGGTGCCCGCCGGAGTAGGGTTCCGGCGAGACATTTTTGAATATTCGACGAGTTTGGCTGATATTCGAAAGATGTGACTTAGGTGGGGTGAAAGAGGATTTTAAGGCGGTTCTGAGGTGTTAATATGGGAGACTGACTCATAGTTTGAGTGGTTGCCGGCTAGGGTTCCGGCGACCGGAGTTTCAAGAACTGGGAGATGGTATGATATCCGGGTGAGATTAATGGGGTAAGGTGTTATAGGAGGAAGGAAGGGGGTTTGTGAGTGATGGCCTGAGATGGAGAGGACAAACAGAAGTAGACCACCTGTAGGGTTTCGGTGGTCTGTGAAAGGAAGAAGGAGAGAATAGAGGCGGCTAGGGTTTAGATATGTGAGGGTGTGTGTCTGTGTAATGTGATGAACTAAATAGGGGAAGATATATATTAAACCTAGGTTATTAGTTATCAGCCGTTAGATTAGCTGAGATGAACGGCCAGGATCACTTTGGCCTTTAAACGACGACGCGTGGTTTAAATGAGACTTTCATTTCGTCCGTTAGATTAATTCTTTGGACGGTTGTGATTTCCTTGACTAAGTTGTGTCGTTTTGGTTTAAGTGACTTTGATTGTATCCGTTAGATTAAATGAAATGAACAGCCCTAATATCTTCTTTATACGTCGTCGTTTAGTTTATTTGGCAACAGCCTTATTTGGTTCGTTGATTGATTATATCAACAGCCCTGATTTGTTATTAGATACGACGTCGTTTGGTTTTTGCAAAGCTGGCCCGTTCAATTACACATTAGGCCAGGTCTATTGGGTTTTGATTTGGGCTAACCATTTTGTGTATTTGGCCTAAAATACCTTGTATTTTTGTATTCTTTATATTTATCCTATTTTGTATTTTCAAATTGTATTCATTTATTTAATTTCTATATTTTCCTTGTATTTTAGACTTATTTTCCTTGTATTTTTTATACTGATGTATTTTTCTTTTATTTTGTAATTTTTTATTTTTGATTTTCAAATTCCTAGTAATTACCTTATATTTTTTATATTTTCTAATTAATTTCATCTTGTATTTTTTGTTTCAAATTTCTTTCACTTTATTTTCAACAATTAAAACACACACTGATACTTTCTACACAATAATCAAACCAATTTCAATCAAAAATTATTTTTTGTATTTTTATTTTGGAATTAATTGCTTGGGGCAAAAATCACGTGCTCACAGGTGTTTGTGACTCCGTTTGGTGCACTTGACTTGACGAACAAAAAAGGTGAGGTTTTTAGAGTGATGGCCACAGGGTCAAGCACTACTTGGGAAAAATTGATGACAGCCATGCGATGGTACTTTTTCATCTTAAGTGATTTGATAGTAGCCTGCATCGTGCCACGACGTTAAATCAGGCGCTTCTTGGGAGGCAAACCATGTGTCTTTTTTTTTCTTTGTAGTATAGGATTCATTTTTTGATTGACTGGCTGTGAGATGTTGTAGGATTATCAGTGCAAGAAATAGTTGGAATATGAACACTCTCTGAAGTTGGCAATGCAGACCGTACTCATTTTGTGCGGGGCCAAGAAATCAATACGGACCGCACTGGTGATTTGACAGAAGTTGGGACTCTCTAAAGTTTTTCACCACAGTCGCATTGTATTTTATGCGTTCCGTGATGGTCCACTGCGGCCGCATTACATTTTGTACGGTTCGTAATGGTCAATTTGTTAGTGCTTTATGGTTTCGATACCGCGGTGCCATTTTCTTCGGTTCGCGGTGGGTAGGTAAACTGGGCCCCAGGATCTTTTTCTATAAATAAGACATGCCCTACATTTGAAATTTTCGACCCTGTTCATCTCAGAGACACAAAAGTTACTGGCCATCTCTCTAATCTGCACGATATTAACTGTTAAAGTTCACTAATCAACTCTACATCTCATTTCTGGTAAGGTTAACTTCTTCTTAATAGTTCCATTTTATTATTTTCTTTGAATTTTTATTTTTCTTATTTCTTCTTCTCTCCCTATCCATTTTTCTTTTAAGTTTCTAGCATAGGTTAGTTAAAATACAGTGTTAATTAGGAGTAGGTAATTAAAACATTAGGCAAACACTTAGGGACTCATCACAAGGTGAAAAATTGGACTAAAATTGATCAAAACATGAACCCTAGTTTGGTATTATTGTTGGGCACCCAGTGCGGACCGCGGTGGATTTTGTGCGAGTCGCAGTGCCTCTTCGCGGTCCACAGTGCTATTTTTCGTAGATCGTAATGGACAATGGTCTAACTGCTGACTCTTGAGAACCGCGACTGCATTGGATAGTATGTGGTCTATGATGCCCGCATTTCTATTTTGTACGGTCTACTGTGCTTAGATTTAGAGAGTGAGTAGTCTGAACCCCACCTCTGTGCAGTCTGTAATGGATTTTGTGCGGTCCGCGGTGGCCTCTTTGTGGCCACACTGCATTTTGTGCGGTCTGCAATCTGCAATACTTACACTATCTGCAACATATGTTTTATACAACTATGAATTTTATTGTTCTATTGTTACTAATATAGTATGACTGGATGTTGTTTGCAGACAATGGTGAAATCACGAGGCAAATGTGTTAAACAAACAAGAAGATGAGAGTCCTCCAGCGGTAGGTGATAAAGAATGATAAGATTGATCCCAGAAGTTTGACAAACCATAAAGGCTATGCAAATGCTCATAAAATATACAAATAAAGATATTGACCACTCAGGGAGTGATCATGAGACTTTCCGGGAAGTATCATCAGACTTTGTGTCTAAATATGTGGCTGACTGGCTGGAGAGGTTCAGGTTGACAGATACACCTACAGTCTCTCCCACTACCCAAGCATCAGTGCAGATATCTTCTAAGTTATCTGAGGGCTCAGCTTTCGTCCATGATGATGAGTATTCCACCTCTCCTATAGCCTTACTATTCAGAGAAAGTCCTGTGGCAGAGGAGGGGAAAGCAGTAGAAGGGGGTAAGCCCCAAGTAAGTGGGATAGATAGGACTAGAAAATCGAACGCTTGGCAGGGCCATTTTGTGAGTGAGATTGCCTACCACAAGTTCAGAGAGTTGTGGCGTAAGAGGAAGCTAATACTCAAGCAAAAATTCATTATACATGACCTCGAGCCTCACAACCCCAATGTGTTGAGGCAGTTCAGAGTGAGTGCAAGATGGGACTATTTCATAGGCCAGGTGAGAGATGATAATGATCACTTGGTGAAGGAGTTCTACACAAATGTGGCCCACATCAGAAAGGGAACCACAATCACCAAAGTGTGAAACTTGACGTTAAAATTTATGGCAAGACAATAAATGACTACTTGGGTTTTCTAGATGAGGATGAGTCACTATATTTGGAGAAGATGCAATTTGGTGAGGAAGTTCGTCTTTGGTTGGCTGAGTACTTGGCAATCTCAGGTAGCACCCCCGAGTGGTTGACTGCAGGAGTGAAGATATTGCGAAGAACTTTAAATTTTAAGCCTAAGGGGTGGGAGACATTTGTGTGCAGCAGGCTAGACCTAACCACCCACGACAACTCACTCCCTCTTCACCGGGCTATATTGGTAGCATCGATTATGGCGGGTACCCGATTAACATCGATAATATGATGTCCCGGGTCATTACACGGGTGTTAATCAAGGTGATAGAAATTATCCTTTCCCGAGCTTTCTGACTATACACCTGGAAAACTTAGAGGTGGACAAGTGAAGTTTTCATATGAATATGAAGCCTAAGGCACCATTCTCTGGTATAGTCTTCAGGGTGATGACAACCCTAAAGGCAAGCACTACAAAGGAAAATCTACTGCTCCAACTGGCCAGTCTGAAGAGCTAGTAAGGGTAGTGGATCCTACTCAGGACCCTTCCACATCAGTAGACATGCCCCGAGGACCTTCCACTTCTACAATTCCAAATATACCTTCCACCACTGCTTACCCAATGACTGCCAACTATCTGAGTCAGGCCCTTGCCAGTATCAAGAACTGGATGTAGACAGCTTCATCTGAGTTGTCTGTCCTATCTACTATGGTGGCAGCCCAGTCAGCAACTCTCATCCACAGGTCCTACAGTCCATTGATGACACTCTTAAGGAGCTTCTAGACAACCAGAAGAAGCTCATACAGAACCAGAAATTTATTATGGATGCTGTTGATAAACCTGGGAAAGCGCATAAGGAGCTTGCAAAGGAAGAGGAAAAAATAAGGAAGACTCGCGCTTCAAAAGAGTCGGCGAATGAGATTAGGGTAGAGTTTGATAGGCTGAAGGCAGATCACCTACCTTTGGATTTGCTATTCGAAAACTCAGCACCGGTAGCCTAGCCTTAGGTAGTGCCAGATTCCGAGAGGCCTCCCAAGAGGAGAATGGTGATTCCTTGATCATATGATGCAATTATATTGTTGGCGGACCTGTAGGAGGGTTCCTCCAGCCAGCCTCAGGATTCAGCCCAGGACTAAGTCCAGCTCCAGGCCCCGATTCCAGTAGAGCCACAGATTATAGGGAGCCAATCACAGGTTCCCGGAAATATAAAAGATCCAGGGACCCAAACTCAGGATCCCATGTAAACGGAAGGCCCATAAGGAGTTTCTTCTTCCTCTGTTTACTCTATTTTGGGCTTATTTTGGTTATTTGGCATTAAGGATAATTCCATCTTTCATTTGATGGGGTAGGCTCTATTTTAAGATTTTGGATGACTGTACATATGATGATATTTTATGCCTTCTTCCATTTTTTCTTTATCTTTGGTATATATATAATTTTAGCATTTCATTGCACTTTTCATACTTTTTACTTTGGGTATGTATATAAAAGTTTCATTCTTATGTATATATTCATTCTCCTTAGTGTATATTTGATTAAATCCCCTCTTGTACATATTCATTTTACTTTCCGTATTTTTTCTTTCTTAGCTTCTTATGTGATGTTCATAGCTTCTTGTTTTGAGTTTTTCAATAAGCCTTTGTTTTTTTTTAATTTCGCGATTCTCTCCAAAGGGGGAATATATGTGAACCTGGTGGCTCTTCCTGATGATGGATGGCGTGACAACCTTCTTTAGGGTTTGAGTCTATTTTCTTTTTGCTTTTTATTAGTTAGTGGTAAGGGTTCCTCAAGAAAAGCTTCACTTGGGCCTAGCACATTTGTCTTTGATCCCATGATAGAAAACAAATCATTATGTGTAGGATGGTGAAAGTTGTGACCTTGAGACTCTTGTGTTGACCGATAACCATCAAGTTATGTTTCGGGACCATTATGTTGCTTGAATCTTATCTAAGGTTGTTGTAGGCCCCCGACTCTATGTCTTTAGCAATCCCAAAGCTTGTATGGTGAGAAATTGAATTGCAAGTCCAAGTCCTGAGCCATTGGTCTAGAACTTGCCCTGAATGTTTGTCTAGGTAAAATCCTAAGTATAATTTGACTTGAAACATGATTATAGGCTCTCCTTGATCCGAATGCTATCTTGAACTTTTCCATAGCCGATCTCTATTCAGCCCTTTTGAGCCTTAAACCCTTTTCCTTTAAGAATCATGATACAAGCCTTTACCCGTTCTCAAGATACCCTCTCTTGGCACCCCGATCTTTCCTTAGCACATGGCAAAAGTATAAGTTTGGGGGGGAGAGATGAGGATTGAAACAAAGTGGTAAAAGGTATTAAATGAAAAAAATTAAAGGCAACAAAAAAGAAAGAAATTCAAAGAGACAAAAAGAATGTTCAATGTAAAAAAGAATCAATGGATTCAATAAAAGCAAAGAGTGAACGGTGTGGAAAGTTGAGAAAAAGGAAAAAATATGTGAAATGAACAAGAAAGAGTGACAATGTGTCTCTCTAACCCCTTAGAAAGAAGTGAAATAACTTAAAACAATTAAATGAATGCGTGCCAAATTAAAGTAAAAGAAGTGCTAAAGGGAAGATGGAACCTACTTAGACCAAACATTTCCTACCCTAAATCAAAAACCTTTACTATGTCTCCACAATAGCCCTATATGATCTTGAGTCAAATGAAGCTTACATTAGTGGTGACTCACATAAGGGGCAAGCATATGGTACCTCCAACCAAACTTGTGGATTTTCTTTGAGAGAGAAGAGTTTATTTCCATTAACCTCATTCTACAATCCTAAAAGTAAGATTTGCTTAGGGGGAGTTGAGGATGTGTGAATTGGTTCCATAATGACCAAAGTAATAGAAAGAGTTTCTTTGATGTGTTGAGATAACTCTTGATGCTCTTATATCACACTAAATCCATGGTGTTTAAAAGAGTGAATCTTGTTAATGATTCATTTGAATTGAAGGCAATTGTTAGTCCCAATTGATACTAGATGAGGTCACTGTAGGTCAGCTGAATTTTCTTGGATTTACTCTTAAGGGATGTGTCTTATTTTATTTGCTTGAGGACAAGCAAAAGCTTAAGTTTTGGGGATTTGATAACTAGGGATTATGATGCACTTTACGCTTCTTCTTACTTGAGTTTTGATTAGAAATGTGTACAAAATAGTCCCAAAGGTTTATATGTTGTGCTTGATTGTAGCGTTTGGTCAACCAGGTGATAATTTGTTAAAACCAGCTCAAAAGGAGTGAAATATGTACAAGTACCAAGAACAAGGCCAAGTTTAGTATAATAGGACCAGTGCGACCACACACCATTCCGTGCGGTCTGCAAAGAGGAGTTTCAGAGAGTTTGCATCCCAGGAAGTCAAGCAATACGGCCGCAAAGTATTTTGTGCGGACCGCATTGACTTCATTGTTGCTACACTTGACTTTGTGCGGTCCACAAAGCCCATGTTCAAAGAGTGCCAAGATTGGAGAAGATTTCCAATGTGGTCCGCAGTCCATTTTGTATGGAGCGCAACAGCTATGATCACATTTGACTTTGTGCGGTCTGCAAAGACCAAGTTCATAGAGCAAATTATTTCACCCAGAAGTCTAGTGCGGCCGCACTCGATTTTGTGCAGTCCGCACTAGCCCCGCAGAGGTATTTTTGTCCAAAATTTTTGGTCTAGTATTAATAGGTTCTTTTCTTATTTTTAGGTCATCAGTTGTATTTTGACGAAGAGCTATGCTTGTGAATAGTTCCCTTTTATTACTGTAAGTACTTTTAGCTTAGTTTTATCATTGAATCTTCAAGTTTTATCTAGTAATTAATTATTATGGGCTTTTCTTCATCTATTTCCTTATTTTCTTCTATAATCATGAGTAGCTAAACCCATTAGCTAGGGTTGTGGCTCAACCCAAGAGTGGGTAATTGATGGGTTTTGTATTTTAATGCTTAATTGTCTATGGGTGTTCGATATTTAGAATTTAGGGTTTTAATGTTGAATTAGTGGTTGCAAGCACTAGTTTATGCCTAGTTGACTTTGGCTTTTCTTGAGAAATAGAGCCTAAATCTATGAAATTGGTCCAACAAGGAATTGAGGAATACTCAAGAGATTGATAGCCCCAATTAAAGAGTTAAACCTAGAGATAGTAATACCCGACTTGAACCTATATTGCTTGCACAAGTTATTACACCCAATTGGTCTTGAGAAAGACAAATAGGGCAAAATCACTAGAACTACCAAGAGGTGTAGAATGAGTAGAACGATGCGATGGTTATATCGTAATCCCCAAATATGACAATTTAGCCTTAAACTCGAGAATCCATTAATTATCCACCTAGAAGAAAGTCGCTTCCCTAGTGTCTTTTTAAACTAATTAGAAAATCATCAATAGTATATTCTTAGCTTAACTTTGCTCAATTTAGCATTGTAGTAGCATAAAGTTAAAAATAATATCAAAACCAATTATGAAGAGAATCACAATTAGGAACAACTATTCAACTCAAATTTAGGTAGACACCCAATTCCATTATCTAGCTCCTTGTGGAAATCGATCACGACCTTCTCGGGTAAAAGATGCTTCAACCACTCTTGCTACTTTATAGTTGTGCAAGGTTGGCATCGATCAATGGGCCGGGAAGAGATATTATCTCGTATAGCGACACTTCGAGGAGGGGAGTCCCTAGTTGACAAAGTCTGAGTACAACCTCCGCGGACGGACTCAACCAAAGTAAATTGCATCCCTACCGATGCAATAGCCTAGCAAAACACAGGCACTGGAGCTTTCTTATTGGAAGCCCGTCGACCTGTTACCATGAAGAGGTTGTATCAATAAATAGTAGTAGAAAAAAATAGAAGGACGAAATGAAGGTTACACTTACTAGACGGGACCTTCGGTCCAAAACATATGTATAAAAAATGGCTAGTCTCAAATACCCGCCATGTAAGGAAACACGCGAGCCAACCAGTCTTAAATTTCGATGATAGGAGAAAGTGCACGCCTCTCAGCTAAAAAAAGAAACCACAAATGAATGAAAAATGAAAGGACAAAAAAAGGTTACAAACGTATGCTAATGACACCTACGATAATGGTTCCACTAATCAGGAAACATAATAGCGTCTGATACCAAGTGTTCAATTTTGATAAGGAAGTACTTCTGCCAAAACCTCTGATTTGTCATGTTGTCCATTCCTACTACCAGCCCTCTGGTCATGCAGTGTCGTGGATGTATCATAGTGCCTCGAACAAACATGGCGATAATAAGTGTAATAGGTGGCAAAGCGGACCTCGCAGCCAGTCAACTCTGATATTTTGTCAGCATCAAGAAAAGTTTTACAAATACGGGGATAGTTGTACCGAGCAAACATTGTAAAATTGGAAAAACTCATCCGCCAGCGGGATGAGAGGGAGATTATAACCGATTAATAAAGGTTAGAAATAAAATGCATAGTATCAGGTCGATGAACCTCCACAATGTCATCACCATCTGACACTATCTCAACGAAAGACGAGATACGATATGTAGATTGGAGCTCAACCATATGAGATAGTCTGATCTCGGAGACCACTTGTACGGGAGTGGGAGCAAGTTTTTTATGAAAATCGCTTATGGATAAGGGGTTTTTGGGAACTATCTTCCCCACGATAGGAAATTTCTCACCCTCTTTAGCCACAAGATCCTCACTGTCGGGAGGAGGAGCCACCTACAACATAGTGGCATCAGAAATTTCATCATGAATACGAAGGGCTTGTGACATCTCAACAACAAATGATATGCTACAACGCAAAGAAAGAGGTAACAACTGGGTAAGAAGAAGAGAAACAGGATCATGAAAGCAAAATCGGTAACAGAAGCTGGCAAAGAAGATCGAAGGAGAGTAGTGCTTATGCAAAGAAATGGATGGTAGAAAATTCTGGAAGAAAAAACAAAACCCCCATCTATTTATAAGGGCTGAATGACACAAGAATCGAGTCAAAGAATTGTCAATAGCACCAAAATCAAAGCTACAGGCACGCATACGCTATCTCGGGAAGAAGCGTAATAATGATTGTGATGACCTGACCTGTCGTCTCATGAGTTAGCGCTCCATTTTCCCCATTTTATGCTTTTTCGTGTTTCATTATCGATATTTGGTGTTTTAGAGTTGATTTGGATTGGTTTTGGTTGGAAATGAGACGCTTAGTCTCTTTAAGGAAAGTTTGGTTAGGAAATGTCAACCGAAGGTTGACTTATGAGTTATAAGGCTCGGATGTAACTTTTGGTGATTTGGTTAGCTTCAGGGGTTGGTTTGTTTAGGAGTGTGATCGGAATTGATTTTGGAGGTCCGGTGTAGAATTAGGCTTGAATTGGCGAAATTAGTATTTTGGCAAATTCCGCTTGATAGGTGAGCTTTTGATCCGAGGGTCGAAATGGGATTCCGAGAGTTGTTGTAGTTTCGTTAGGTTATTTTTTATATGTGTGAAATATTTTAGGTTATTCGGAGGTTATTTGGTTGGGTTTTTGATCGAATGCGAGTTTCGGAGGAACTTTTAAGAACTTAGGCTTGGGTTTGATATAATTTGATGGTTTTAGTTTTAATGCCGGAGAAGTGACAATTGGACCACAGATACAAGATGACTAGATAGACTCATTAATTAGTCTTCTTCGTGAATTTTTGAAAAAGCAACATATTTCACTTCGGACTTGGAGAGTTTTTGGGCGATTTTGAAGAGGGTTTCAAGGTCTTTGATAAGGTATGAACTCTTGGATTTAAAATCATGATTCTATGGTGCAAATACATGAATTTAGACTAAAAACTCAAGGAATTAATAGGCACAAATATTGATTAGGGCTTGAAACCTAAGAGAGCTTAAACTGGGGATTTGAGTGGTCTAATGGACTCCGATTCTTGGGATTTTGATATGTATAGACTCGTGGTGAGGTAAGAAATCCGGTGAGGTTAATTTTCTGATTTTTTGAGAAGTGGGCCCGGGGCACAGGTTTTGCAAATTTTGTGATTATCGATATTTTTTGAGTCTTTTTGATTGGGTTATGTTCCATTAGCCTATTGTGATGTCTTCGCTCTGATTTTGGATAGATTCGACGCGCGTGGAGAACGATTTAAGGGGAAAAGGCATCGCTAGCTAGAGGTTTCACCAGTTCGAGGTGAGTAACGATTATAAATGGTATCCTGAGGGTTAGAAACCCAGGATTGCACATCGTAGTGTTGTATTTAGGTGACTTGCACGCCGGATAACGAGCCTGGGGTAGAGCACCATTGGGAATTGTGACATGGTCCATCCCGGTTGTTGATTTTACCACGTATTTGACTGAAACTTATTTGATATTATCATGATCTGGGCTGATTGATATATTTGGGCTTCGTTCCAATTACTTGAACCCTTTCAGGGATTTTTATCACTCTTTCCTTACTATTTGATATACTACTTGAACTCAGTTCTATTGATTATACTGTTTTTGCAAACTCGGCCGTCTTAATTGATTTTTGAGACTTTACTGATATTTCACTATTGTCTGGGCTGAGAACTATTATTTTATTAATGCCCGAGGGGCTTATGATATTTCTGGACTGAGTGAGGCTTTCAGGCCTTGAGCGTAAGGTGATGAGGCTTTCAGGCCTCGAATGATATGTGAGGAGGCTTTCAGGCGTCAAGTGATATGTGCGAAGCCTTTCAGGCCTCGAGTGACATATGGGGAGGCTTTGAGGCCTCGAGCAATATGTGAGGAGGCTTTCAAGCCTTGAGTGACATGTCTTGAGGCTTTCAGGCCTCGAGTGTGATTTAAGAAGGCTTTCAGGCCTTGATTTATATGCCATGAGGTGGCTTGATATTCCGCTTGGGCCGTAAGGGGCCCCTCCCGAAGTTTGTACACCCCCAGTGAGTGAGGGTACCCATATGATGTGATACTGAGCCCGAGGGGCTGATACTATTTGAGTGATGTGATACTGAGCCCGAGGGGCTGATACTATTCTAAGTGATATGATACTGTGCCCGAGGGGTTGATACTGTTCTGAGTGATGTGGAGCGATTGATATTGAGCCCGAGTGACTGGTATTGTTTTGAGATGTGCCCGAGGAGCGAACTTTTATGTGCTCATCTTGCATATTTGTTGCCTTTTTACATGTTATACTGTGGTATTTGTTCCCGAGGGCAGATTTTTCTTTGCTTATAAGCACTAATTGTTTTGAAGTCATTTTTGTAATTATTGAAAAAATCATTTTCAAAAGAGATTTGAACTGAGCCAAGATATTTCTAAAGAGTTCACAGATTTCACTGTTATTCTCAGAAATTGTACCTCGCTTTTATACAGCATGTTGGTTGCTTTACGTGATTTCTTGCTGCTCAGTTATTATTTACCTTAATTACTCACTGAGTAATAGTACTCACTTTACTCCCTGCACCTCACGTGCAGTTGCAGGTATTTATTCACTTGGTAGCGGGTATTAGCTACATAGAGGCAGAGTTGTAGAGGTTTTAGCAAGGTGACTACCAGCGTTCGTAGTACCACTGTCTTTCTATGTTGTTCGCTATTCCTGTTTCAGTATGTTTATAGACTTGTAAAGTGGAATTACATCCTTATATATGCTCGTGACTTGTGACACCCCGATTAGGGTGTGTTGGTTTGTAATTTCGTTAATAAATATCATTAATTCATATTTTTTGTAATCACTATGCTTAACTCTTTGAAAGAGACGAGTTAAGTTAGTTGGCTGGCCTTGTCTTCACAAGAGGCGTCATCACGACCGGTGCGGGGCTTGGGTCGTGACAATGACGCACGTGGCCATAACATTACCCGCTGGCAACCACGCCAATCATGACCCCTTGTAACGACCCGTCTGGTCGTTTTTGAAATCTACGCCCCGATCCCCAATTTAACTGTTCCTCTAAGTTCATTTTGGAATTTGGAGTATTTTGGGACACTTAGTCCCTAAATGGGAGCTTTATAGTTGGAAAATGGCCCGTAGTCGGAACAGTGTTAAGACGACCTCGGAACGGAAATTCGATGGTTTCATTAGCTCCGTTAGTTGATTTCGGGGTTGGGAGCGTGTTCAAAATGTGATTTGGAGGTCTGTTGCTCAATTAGGCTTGAAATGCCGAAGTTTGAAATTTTGGCGAAAACCAAACGATAGGTGAGATTTTGATCCGGGGGTCGGAATGAAATTCTGACAATTTTTGAAGTTTTGTTATGTGATTTTAGACGTGTCAGCAAATTTTTAGGTTATTCGGACGTCGTTTGGTCGGGTTTTTGATTGAATGTTGATTTCAGAAGTTTAGACGAAAACTTAGGCTTGAATCCGCTATAATTCGATGTTTTTCGTGTTTAAGGTCTTGTTTTTATGATTGGAACAAGTTCGTATCGTATTTTGGAGTATGTTGGTGGTTTTCGTTGGGGTCCCGGGGGCCTCGAGATGAATTCGGACCATCATTCGGACATTTTGGAACCTTGGAACTGCAGAAAAATGCAGCACCTGTGCAACAGACCTTTTGGTCATCGCGTTCGCGTGGCATGGCCCGCGTTAGCATAAGGTCAGCTGGTAGAAGCATCGCGTTCGCGATGGTGCAGGCCGCGTTCGCGTAGTTCAAATTGTGGAGGCTGGATTTTTCTTCATCGCAGACGCGTGGAACGCGTCACGTGCGCGAAGGGTAATTTTGGTAGAACATCGCGGACGCGTGGGCTAGGGACGCGAACGCGAAGGGTAATTTCTGAGTCAGAAATATTAAAAAACCAATGTAGACACGTAATTTTTGACCATCCCCGAAACTTTACCCGTTTTAGCGTAGAATATTTAATTTAGGTCTCATATAGCTATTTACACTAATTTTAACTCTTTTACATTATTTTTATCATAAAATTGAAAAAATACAAAAATAGTTTCATGGTATTACATAATTTATTTAATTAATTGAAATTAATTTGATTTTAATTCAAAGCATTGGGTTATTTAGTTAATAGATTGCTAAAATTAAAGAATTACAAGTTTTGGGCCCCATTTTGCAATAGAGGAGGCCCAAATCTGGTGGTCCATACCCCTGACCCGACCCGACCCGACCCGACCCATAACCCTTCTCCTTCTTAACATAACAAGACACAACAAAAGAAACCCTAGCTGGAGAACACCTCTAACCAGCCGCCACCCCCTATCTTCAACCAAAACACCGCCGGCTACACCCTAATCGAACGACCTCCGGCGAACAGCCCCAGCGTCGCCTAGCCCCCCTCGCTGTCTCCTTCATCATCCCCATCAACTCCATCAACAAACAACACACAAAGAGAACCCTAGCTGAAAAGAGGGACCTCCAGCCGCCACCTCCTTCTTCATCATAGAGAGAAAACCAGCCGCCACCCCACCTGAGAAGCTGCCGCCGCCCAAACACCAAACGACCTCCCTCTTGTCCAGAAAAACCAGCGCCCCCGTCAGCCGTAACGCCACCAACAGTCTCAACGCCATAGCCGCCGGCGGGTGTTCCCTTCCAGTCGACCACGTTCGTCATCAACCACTCATTGCCGTCCTCCACCAGTCCACTATCTTAACTCCATCACCTCACACTAAAACTCGCTGGAAACCAGTAACAACAACTGCCATGACTGGCCGGAAATCCAGCAGAAACTTTGAGCATGAACTGAAATGGATGGGATCTAATTTGTTGTTCGACTTTGAGTCTGATTGAGGTCACCGGCAGGTCGAGCTCGAGTTCGCCGGCAAGTTTCAGTCCGCTAGGTCTTGTTCGAGTTTATATTGCGATTTATTCGATCTGATTTCAGTAGTTGAGTTCTATTTTGCTGTTGGCGTCTCTTATGTGTACTGCTTGGAGGAATTTTTAATCGGAAAGTTTGACTAAAGGTTGTCGTTCAATTGCCAATCCGAGTTTCCGGCTGGGTCTGACATTTGCGTTGTGAAGTTGCCATACAATGAAACTTCAGGTTCATTAACGTTCATTTCTCATCTCCTTTCTACTCATTGTTTGCTTAAAACAATGCTCTATTGTTTGGTTTATTTCATCCGTTCTTGTCAATTGGCTTGCTTCTTGTTTGGTTAGCTTTTAATTGCATGTCACCATTATTCATTTAGAGTTTTAATTCCTCACATGTTTAGATGTTTAAAGAGATTCGACTAACGTTTTAGGTGGATTCAAAGTTAAGTAATTTTATTATATGAAATGAGTGATGACTTACATAGTAAAACAAATATCCCGTTGAATCGATTTGAAAGTTAAAAGTGAATTTTGAAGTATTTCTATTGCTCTATTAATTAACTAGGTCGCTAGGAGTATGTTAGGACGACCACGCATGGGTAGGCAATCTTTAGGATATTTGTTATTTTGAGGCGAGAGGTCGTTTCCTTTAGTTCATTATTCGGGGAATGCCTCGTGAAGTTTGTAAATATTATTATCCGGGGTATGCCCCAAAGTATTTGTATTTGGAGGCCTTGACGAGCATGGTGGAAAAGTACGTAATAGCTTAGGATTTTTCTTTTCATTTCCTTTTCATTTTCTTTTATTAGGTGGGGACGACCACGAGCCTCTTATGTGTTTATTCTATTTTTTGTGTGTGTTTTACCTCAATTTGAATGTTTTGAAAGCCAACTTGATCAAGTACGCAACCGTGCTAGTTACGGGATTTGGGGAGTCCCTAACACCTTCTCCCCGAGTCAAAGGAACCCCCTTACCCGAATCTCTGTTGCAGACTTAGTTTTGAAGTCTAAAGTGTTTTAAAGGAAAATCATTTTAAAAACGGTGGCCTGGCACACCGAAATCAATGTCAGGTGGCGACTCTGAATAATTTCCTTTTGAACACCATTTTTGTCACTTTCAAAATTGAAAAACCCTTTTCAAGCTTTTTTGCTAAAATCTTTTTATTTATTGAAGAAGGTTTTAGTTGGAAGGAAGTTTTGTTTTTTTTTTAAAAGGGGTGTGACATCTCTGGCGACTCTGCTGGGGAGAGTTGCGGGTTCGAGCTAGTACTTGACTTTGTTGGCTTTTAGAATGTTTTGTTGAGGTTTTTATGTTTTTTTAATATCTTTACTTGATTTTTAATATTATGTTTTTATATTTTTGTTATTTGCTAGTTGCCTACTTGTTTACAATTTTTTCTTTATATGTTTACTGCTTCATAACTGTCATCATGTGCATAACCCCGAGTTTTCTTTCTGCAACAAGTCTTCCGGAGTACGTTTAAGCGTACACGGCCTTTTTGTGAGTCACCCGTGTCCTTAGGGGGGTGGCGTGGGAGCGTGGAGTGGGCGGATAGCTAGAGCAGCCGCCATCGACCACGTGCCGACCCAAATTGCCTTGTTTAGTGAACCCCAACAGTAGGTCAGCCTTAGGTCATTTTTATTTGCATCATGTCATTTAGACCTAGCAGGGCTCGGTCCCACGCACCGTGTCCCTTTGTAGGAAGCCTATCCAAATCTTGTCAAAAATGGGCCCGTGGCCCGAAAAGGCATTCAATCATCCCAATATGTTATATGTTGCATCTTTGAGGGTAAACAGTCATTTGGCGGACCGATGTTTGGAAAAGAAGGGTGAAAAATGAAGAAAATAGTGTCCGGTTGCATTTTTCTTTCACAACTTTTTCAAGAAAAATCCAAAAAAAAAATGAAAATGAGAAAATCCAAAAAGATTTTTTTTACACTTTTCCATTATTTTCCAAGAAATCAAAAAAATTGAAAATAAAAAATCCAAAAAGATTTTACACTTTTTCATTATTTTCCAAAAATTCAAAAAAATTGAAAATGAAAAATCCAAAAAGATTTTATATTTTTCCATCTTTTTTCAAAAAGATAAAATATAGCTTTTGACAAGTTAATTGCATCTTCCCGAACTACGCGAACCTGATTCTCGTCTCTCGGGGCGAGATACGTAGGCAACCCATATAGGGTCCGGTCATCCTAGTAAGTCCTAGGTTCTTGGCTTTGCGGGGTCTTAGCCAAATTTTGCATGTTTAGCCACTTTTGGCCACGTCGGCCATTCTTGCAAAATGGGGTCATTTTTTGCGAAAGTGGTTCAATAAACCTATGTCTTAGGATTTTGAGTCCACAATTAGGTATCATATCAATTTAGGGTCTTTCCTTTTCGAGTTTGCATGTTTAGCCACTTTTGGCCACATCGGCCATTCTTGCAAAATGGGGTTATTTTCGCAAAAGTGGTTCAATTACTCATATATCAGGATTTTGAGTCTACAACTAGGAGTCATATTTCTTTAGGGTTCGCCCTTTTTCAGTTTGCATTTTTAGCCACTTTTGGCCACATCGGCCATTCTTGCAAAATGGGGTCATTTTCGCAAAAATGGTTCAATTACTCATATGTTAGAATTTTGAGTCTGTAACTAGGAGTCATATTAATTTAAGGTCCTTCCTTTTTGAGTTTGCATCTTTAGCCACTTCTAGCCATATCGGCTGTTTTTTTGTAAAACGGGTCATTTTTGTCGTTTGGTCTTGGGCCATGATTATTGAGAGTTTGAATTCATATAAGTCTTAATGAGGTGTATTTCCATGTCTAAGAGGTCACCTTTGTTGAGTTTGCATTAATAGCCACTCTTGGCCATGTGGTTAATTTTCAAAAACAGCCCAATTTTTTTTCTTGCATGTGTCTTGAGTCACTAACTCTAATTAATCTTATTTTTCCCATTCAGGTATGGAGCGATTTGCTAGAGTTTGAGCATGATAAATACCCCAGGACCATTCTAGTCAAAGACCATTGCACACGAGCAGTTTGGGGAAACTTTTAATTTTAGTCTATCTTATGTTGTCTTTCAAATTTTAGTCTTGTACGGTTGCATCGAGTCTGTTAGTCTAGTTAAGATTGTCGAGTCTTTTATTATAGTACTTCCTGTTTTGTATTTGAAAAACCAAAAAAAAATTATAAATGAAAAATTCCACAAAAGATTTTTGCTTCTTAGTTTATTTTATCCATTACTTTTCAAGAACTACGCTTGATCTGATTCATGAGGGGCATGATACGTAGGCAACCTACATAGGGTTCGATCGAGTCATTTTTCTGAAAACTAAAAAAAAAAGAATGAATGAATTGTGGATGTGAGGAAGGAGAGGAAAGAGAGTGACAACTAAAGAGAAAAGGAAAGGAAGGAAAACGGGAAAGCCAAGAAGTGCTAGAAATGAAAGAAAAGAGAAGGTTGAAATGAACAAAGTGGGGATGATGCCAAATGACCTTCGTACCCTCTAAGCCATTCTAGAACCATTAACTGTGACTAGGGGCCATTGCACGCAATATGATATTTCTGTCTGATAAATGCTCTAACGCTAACATGTTGGCTTTGTTTTTCTCCTCTTTGTTACTTCCATTGTTATCATAACAGAGGGTGGTTAGTTTGTGGTACTTTGGCAATTCACCCATGCAACACAATGTCAAAAAGCAAGGAAGCCATGGCTGGCAAAGACTTGGGCATAAGAGTTGTTGACCCGTCGAGGGAGGCTGAGATGTCGGAGTCTGAATTGAAAGATGAGGTCCAAAGGTTAAAACAACGGATGGCGGAGATGTATCAAGCCTGGATTAAGGGACATCCTCCACCTTCATTTCCTACTACCGTGGATCTTTCCCCACAACACGCACCAGGCTTCACCCCTTACCACAATTACCCTAGCACTTCCTCCCAAATTTTCCATGCTCCACCAGCCAAAACAACCTCATACCCTGCTCCGACATCTGCTCCTATTTTTGTAGATCCTCCATCAGCTACTCTTCCTCGATCCTCTAGCGAGACTTCGTTCAAAGCTCCCAATGCCCAAGGAAAGATACCCAAGGAAAGTTTTAAGGAGTTTTGGTTCAGATGGAACAAACAAGTCGCTGAGATCAGTCCTCTGATTGATAGGAATGATGTTGCTGAGTCCCGCCAACGACGTGATCCAGTGAGCATTCTTGCTAAATGCTTTCAACCTCAATACCGACCCCATAAATATCCTCATACTCCAAATAATCCTCCCCAATGCTGCTTTCCTCCACAAAATCCCCAAAGGAATACCTCACTTTCGCAGTACCCTGTCTACAATGCACCACCATATGCTCCATACTCACAAAATCTACAACGGCTTGCACTGCCTTCACAGACATCTTGCCCACCTTTACAAGCATATCAACCCCCTACCCAAAAGAGGTTTCAACCAAGGCCGGAGTACAAAGTGAGAAGGCAGCAGCAAAGAGAAAGGTCTTTCACTCCAATCGGAGAATCCTACACAAGCTTGTTTGAAAGGTTAAAACAGTCTGGCCTCATTGAGCCGTTCCTCGGCTATACTCCAGACCCATATGCAAAAGGTTTCGATCCTATTGTGCGGTGCATGTACCACTCCAAGGTCCAAGGGCATTGCATTGAAGATTGTCGTGCTTTGAAAAGGGAGATATAAAGAATGATTCAAGAAGGGATAATTGTGGTCGAGGACAGTGACACCCAAGACATTGCACAGAATCTTTTACCTGCACATGATGATGCAAGATTTGTGGGAAAGATGCATGGTGACATGGAGTATGAGAATCCTCTTGGGAAGTTGCTGACTGAAGTTAATGATATTGAAATTGGTGAAGGCCCCGGTAATTTTGATGTGCAATCTAGTGGCTAATATTTTCAGCTTGGTAATTGGAAAGTCGCTCCTTTCTTGGTTGGCCATGAAGGAGTTTTGGTGGTTTATTTTATTATCATTTCTGCTTGTCTGGGTTATTTCAGGGCTGTAACCCGGATATTATCTTGTGGCTCAAACTCTTCTTCTTCTCATTTTGTCTAGTTTGTTTAGTTGTAGTAACTCATCTAATGTTCTTTAGGATTGTTCCAAGGTTGCAACCCATGTCTGTTTTGCTTGTTTTGTTCAAACCCTTTTCACCATCTGTCTAATGCAATCTCGTGTTTTCTATTAGTTTTGGTCAGGTTTTGTTTAGGTTTCTTTTTCTCTTATAGTTCTCTTCATCCCAACTCAAGTGACATGACATGCACGCATAATTTTCAGCCTGATCTTGAAAGCTAGTCTGATCATGAAGCAATGGCACAGTTTTGAACATGACAAAAGAGGCATTTGAGGAAATAAGTAAAGATTCATGCATTTTGAGATAAACTAAAGCTTGAATTGAGTAAAACTGAGACAGTAAGTCTGGAAATCAAGAGGTTGATAAGAGCATACAACAAGGAATTATTTCTCAAGTAGTTTAAAGTAAATGTGTCAGCGCAGAAATGCATTCTTCTGCATCAAGATAAGTTTGAATCAAGTTTGCTCTAAATTGACAAGGATCATTCATTGGGACAAAGGTATTGCCTGTCGGCACTTTCTGTTTATGATGATGCCATCAATAGATATTGTGCATGATTTCTTTGCTTATCTTCAATTGCACGCTTGTACTTGGCGTTCTCAAAGTTTGGTATGACGAAGGCTTTTATTCTGCTACCCAAACACTTTTATCATTTGCTATCCATTTTGAGCCTTAATGTTTTGTTTCATACCCCTCTTTTGGAACTAGAAATAGAGCCAGGACCTAGAAAATAAAAAGAAAAAGAAAAAAAGAAAAAAAAAAGAGAAAAAGAAAAAAAAAGAGAAAAAGACAAAAAAAAGACAAAAGAAAAGAAAAAAAAAGAAAAGAGAAAAAGAAATAGAAACAAAAAGTAGTCTTTTGAACTACGTTCGACCTGATTCTTGTCACCACAAGATACGTAGGCAGCCTTACGGTTCGGTCACACCAAATAAAATATTTCATAATCCCCGAAATCAATACTGGGCAGATTTTCTAAGAAATCCCATCAAAGAAAAAAATATCCAAAAAAAATTCCCCATACTTCATGAAACTGGGGCACAAGTTTTAATTTTGCCAAAAGACCTGATTCCAAAAGTTGTAATTTATAACCCTTTCATCTTGAATTGTTTTGAGCCTTCATGCTACCATTTCTTTCTAACCCTGTCCAAAAGCCTACATTACGGTCCAAAGAAAGTCCTTCTGACCTGTGACGACCCGGCCCGTCGTCACGAGAATTACCACCCCGTTATGTTGAAAATACATGTTTTATGATTTTATATCAATATTAAAGTCTATCGGGTGAGTTAGGAGTGAATTGGATTGAAAATGAGGCATATAGCCTTTGGGAAAGAAACTTGAATAAGGAAAGTCAACCCGGAGTTGACTATTTGGTTAGAGGGCTCGGAATCGGATTCTGATGATTCGGTTAGTTCCGGGAGGTGATTTGTGACTTAGGGGAGCGATCGGAATTGAATTTGGAGGCCGGTGTAGAAATAGGCTTGAATTGGCTAAGGTTGAATTTTGGCGAAATCCGAACGGTAGGTGAGATTTTGATCCGGGAGTCGGAATGGAGTTCCGACAGTTGCAGTAGCTTCGTTAGGTGATATTGGATGTGCCTGCAAAATTTCAGGTCATTCGGACGTCGTTTGGTCGGGTTTTTGATTGAATGTGTAATTTGGAATGCTTTAAGGAATTTAGGCTTGAATTCGATGCGAATTATGGGTTTTGATGTTGTTAGACGTGTTTTGAGGATTGGAGCAAGTTGGAACAAGGTATTAAGATATGTTGGTATGTTTGGATGAGGTCCCGGGGGCCTCAGGGTGTTTTCGGATGGTTAAATGGGATAAAATTGTGAAAAACATTGTAGATTGGGATCCTGCTTCTGTTGTTTCCGCTCCTGCGGAATTTTTGGACGCAGGAGCGAGTCCGCAGAAGCGGACGAGGTGCAGCAGGAGCGGGTGGTTCCGCAGAAGCGGAAGAATTTCCGCTGAAGCGGGGTCGCTGGTGCGAGCCTGGGATCGCAGGAGCGGACGAGAGAAATTGGGCATGGTCCGCAGAAGCGGACGTTTTTCCGCTTGGGCGAGACCGCAGAAGCGGTCAGTGATGCGCAGAGGCGGATTTGTCCGCAGAAGCGGAAGCTTCTTCGCAGAAGCGGGTCCGCTTAAGCGGCCCTTTGTTCGCAGAAGCGGAAATGGCCGGCTAGGCCTGGAACCGCTGGAGCGACCCTTTGGTCGCGGATACGGGAGCGTAGAAGCGGAAAATGTTCCGCAGAAGCGAAAATCGCTGTAAGTAAGTGTATCAGAAGTTAGAAAAATTTCAGAACATTTAACACATTTTGGGTCTCGGCTTTAGAGGCGATTTGGGCGACTTTGAAGAGAAATTCAAGGGAAATCATCAGGTAATCATCTATGGACTTAAACTATGATTAGTATTGGTAATATTATGCAATTATATCATGAAAATGGAGGAATTTGGGGTAATTTATGGAGGATTTAGCCCTAGTCTTGAACTTTAGAAAATCAAGGTTTTGAATGGGCAAATGGAGTCCGAATTTGGTAAAATTGATATGCTTAGACTCGTATTGAGATGAAGGTTCCAAATATGTGACTTTCGTGATTTTTCGATAAGCATACCGGAAGTCGGGTTTTGACAACTTTGGGAATTTTGATGTAAATTGGGTTATATTGATTGGGTGTCGTCCCATTGGCCTAATTTGTTGTGTTTCTACTGTATTTGATCAGATTCTACACGTGCGGAGCTTGATTCTCGGGGAAAGGGCATTACGGAGTAGTCGTCGCGCTGTATTGAGGTGAGTAATAGATGTGGGTGATGACCGGCGGGTTCGAAACCCCGGTATACCACTTTGTGACGTTGTATAGCGGCGAGACACGTACTCACTTGTGAGTGCGGGGTCGATTGTGATTGGAGACTATAGATTAGTCCGACCTGTTGATACTGTATTGTTGGCTATTCTAGAGCCGTCGAACCTCCTTCTCGGATGGTTGCATATATATATATATATATATTGTGATAATGGCCACTCTTGAGCCGAAGAACCCCCTTCTTGGGCGGTTGAGTATACATGTGGGCCGTGAGCCAGTTATTGGATCCCGCGAGGATCGTTATCATTGTCTTATCATATAGACATGCTAGTTTACTACTAGTCCGCAACTATTTTTGTTATTATATTAATTCCAATCTCCGGAACTTGGTATTACTGTTTTCCAACTGAAAAATGATAAAAGAGTTTTCAAAAACTACTTTTGAGCCTGCGAGGCTGTATCTGCATATTAGCTGACTAGTAGTGGATCGGGCTGCACGCCGCAGCGAGATATATGTTGGATCGGACTGCACGCCGCAGGGATATCTCTATGAGATGTGCTTGGGCTGTAGGAGGCCCTCCGGAGTCTGAACCCCCACAGTGAGCACGGGTACCCAAAATTGGAGTCGGGCTACACGCCGTAGCGTTCATATCATGCATTGCATTGCATTTAGCTACATCTGCTAGTTGTTATGCTATTTATTGGTATTTGTTGGAACAGGTACAGTGAAGATTGATTCTATGACAGGGTAGCTGATTATAGCTTTACATAGTGCTTTATTGCGGATTTCTTATCTACTCTGTCTTACCCTTGTTTATTACCACTGAGTCTGGCAGTACTCATTTTACTCCCTGCACCTTGTGTGCAGATCCAGGTACCTCTCAGCAGTGATCCAGTGGCTGTGCGAGGCGACGTTTGTGGATATTCGAGGTAGCTGCAGAGTCCGCAGGACCCGATATTCCTTCCTACTGTCTTTTGATTTTGTATTGACATTTCTTTCCGCACTTGGTATTTTGTAAACCTTTATACACTCATGTTCAGTAGAGGCTCATGACTCTTGACCCTTGGTCTATGGGAGTTGATGTATTATGGGACTTGGTTCCCCGTTTTCGTTACATGTATCGCTGTTATTTCTTGAATTAATTTGCTTAAATGGGTTAAAGAGAGCTTCTAGCTCCGTTATTGTTATTAATTGGTCAGGGCTGGCTTAGCAATGTGCTGGGCGCCATCACGACCGGATTTGGGGTCGTGACAAGTTGGTATCAGAGCCTAGGTTTACTAGGCCTCGTGAGTCTTGAGCCGGTTAGTAGAGTCTTGTGGATCGGTACGGGGACGCCTGTACTTATCCTCGGGAGGCTGCGAACCTTTAGGAAAACTTCACTTTTCTTGAACTCTGTCGTGCGATCTTGTTGTCCTGAGAGCTGAACTTCTATATTCTATTCTCTCGCAGATGGCGAGAACGCGAGCATCAGGACGAGGTGGACGACCTCCATTGCCACCCGTTAGAGGCCGTGGGCGCGGTCGTGCTAGAGTTAGAGGTAGGGCAGCTGAGGCAGTGCCAGCTGACCCGCCTGTTGTACCAGTTCAGTAGCAGCCCCCAGTGGTTGATGCCCCAGCAGTCCCAGTTTAGGGCCAGACTATATCTATTGCTATCCCTGGTCTTCAGGAGACTCTTGCTCAGATATTATCAGTGTGTTCCGGTTTGGCTCAGGTAGTTTCAGCTATCGCTACTATAGCGACATCCCAGTCAGGGGTGGTCAGCGGACCCCTGCGGCTCGCACACCCGATCCGGTTGTTCGGGGACTTCGGACGCCAGAGGCCGGTCCCCGCTCAGGTAGTTGCACCGGTTATTCCTCCAGCTGCACCAGCTCCAGCTCCAGAGCATATGGTTCAGGTTATGCCCGATGACGAGCAGCGTCGTCTTGAGAGATTTGGTAGACTTCAGCCACCCCATTTCAGTGGCGTTGAGGGCGAGGATGCCCGGGGTTTCTTGGATAAGTGTCAGAAGATGCTGCGTACGGCTGGTATTCTTGAGTCCAGCGGAGTTTCATTTACTACATTTCAGTTCACTGGTCCCGCATTTGATTGGTGGGAGGAGTTTGAGAGGCGTAGGCCTGCAAGAGCAGTACCTCTCACATGGCAGCAGTTCTCTACTCTCTTTCTAGAGAAATATGTACCTCGGTCTCGTCGCGAGGAGCTACGTCGCCGGTTCGAGTGGTTGATTCAGGGCGACATGTCTGTGACTCAGTATGAGCTTAGATTCACTCGGTTGGCTAGGCATGCCACATGGATGATCCCCACTGAGAGGGAGAGGATCAGGAGGTTCATTGATGGCCTCAACTACTCTATCCGTATTCTTATGACCAGGCGAGCGAGTTCTATCATCATCGTTTGAGCAGGTAGCTGATATGGCACGCTCCATTGAGGCGGATCGTCGCCGAGAGAGAGAGGAGCGGGAGGCCAAGAGGCCTCGGGGTTCTGGCAGTTTCAGTGGTGCTCCATCTAGAGGGCATTCCCAGCTGAGCGTGGTTGACAGGGGTTTCAGCAGGGTCAGTCATCACTTAGTGCCCTCCCAGCCCAGAGTGCAGCACCTACTTCTTCAGCCCAGGGTTCTTCTGCGGCGAGGGGTTCCCTTCAGTACCCTTCTCCGGCACCGGGTGCATGTTATGAGTGTGGTGAGTTTGGTCACATGAGGAGACAGTGCCCTCGACTCCATAGGGACAGGACTCAGCAGAGGGATCAGCCCTCCTCTTCAGCACCATCTGAGGCTAGTAGAGGTGGAGGTCAGTCTTCTCGTGGTCGCCCCAGAGGCGAGGAGAGATCTGGTGGAGGCCAGGCACGATTCTATGCACTCCCTGACAGGGATGATGCAGTTGCCTCTTATGCTGTGATTACAGGTATCATTTATGTCTGTCACAGAGATGCCTCTGTTCTATTTGATCCAGGGTCCACATATTCTTACGTGTCCTCTTATTTTGCACGTCATTTGGGTGCAACTCGTGGTAGTCTTGAATTACCTGTTCATGTATCCACCCCCGTGGGTGATACGATTGTTGTGGATCATGTTTATAGATCCTGTGTTATATCTATTGGGGGTCTGGAGACCCAGGCAGATTTGTTATTGTTGGGTATGGTGGACTTTGATGTTATATTGGGTATGGACTGGTTGTCTCCGTATCATGCTATATTGGACTGTCATGCTAAGACAGTTACGTTGGCCATTCCTGGTATTTCTCAGATTGAGTGGCGGGGTTCGACTGATTTCGTCCCTAGCCGTGTTATTTCATTCCTAAAAGCTCAGAAGATGGTTGAAAAAGGGTGTTTATCGTACTTAGCTTTTGTGAGAGATGTGGGAGCTGAGTCTCCTAACATTGATTCTGTACCTATTGTGAGGGATTTCCCAGATGTATTCCCCTCAGACCTGCCGGGCATGCCGCCAGACAGGGATATTGATTTTGGCATTGACTTGGTGCCGGGCACTCAGCCCATATCCATTCCTCCTTATCGAATGGCACCAGTCGAGTTGAAAGAACTAAAAGAGCAGCTTCAAGAACTTCTGGATAAGGGTTTCATCCGCCCTAGTGTGTCTCCGTGGGGTGCGCCGATATTATTTGTTAAAAAGAAAGATGGTTCCATGCGAATGTGTATTGATTATAGGCAATTGAACAAAGTGACGGTGAAGAACAAGTACCCTCTACCGCGCATAGATGATTTGTTTGATCAGTTACAGGGTGCGAGGGTGTTTTCTAAGATCGATCTTCGTTCAGGCTATCATCAGCTGAAGATCAGGGACTCGGATATTATGAAGACTGCATTCAGGACCCGATATGGTCATTATGAGTTTCTTGTGATGTCTTTTGGGCTGACCAACGCCCCAGCAGCATTTATGCATCTGATGAACAGTGTGTTCAGGCCTTATTTGGATTCATTTGTGATTGTGTTCATTGATGACATTCTAGTCTACTCCCGTAGTCGGGAGGAGCATGCTCAGCATTTGAGTATTGTGTTGCAGAGATTGAGAGAGGAGAAGCTATATGCTAAATTCTCCAAGTGCGAGTTTTGGCTCGAGTCCGTAGCATTTATGGGACATGTGGTGTCTCGTGATGGTATTCAGGTTGATCAGAAAAAGATAGAGGCGGTGCAGAGTTGGCCTAGACCGTCCTCAGCTACAGAGATCGGGAGTTTTCTTGGCTTGGCGGGGTATTATCGCCGGTTTGTTCAGGGATTTTCATCCATTGCTTCTTCATTGACTAAATTGACCCAGAAGGGTGCACCATTCGTGTGGTCGGATGAGTGCGGGGGGAGCTTTCAGAAGCTCAAGACAGCTTTGACCACAGCTCCAGTGTTAGTATTGCCATCAGCCTCGGGTTCATATACCGTTTATTGTGATGCCTCGAGAGTGGGGATAGGTTGTGTGTTGATGCAGGAAGGAAAGGTAATTGCTTATGCTTCTCGGCAGTTGAAGCCGCATGAGAAGAACTATCATGTTCATGACTTGGAGCTAGCCGCCATTGTTCATGCCTTGAAGATTTGGAGGCACTACTTGTACGGTGTGTCTTGTGAGGTGTATACCGACCATCGTAGTCTCCAGCACTTGTTCAAACAGAAAGACCTTAATTTGAGACAGCGGAGATGGCTTGAGTTGCTGAAGGATTATGACATTACTATATTATATCATCCGGGGAAGGCCAATGTGGTGGCCGATGCTTTGAGCCGGAAGGCGGTCGGTATGGGGAGCTTGGCATATATTCCGGCTGAGGAGAGGCCATTTGCTCATGATGTTCAGGTGCTAGCCAATCGGCTAGTGAGGTTAGATATTTCGGAGCCCAGCAGGGTATTGGCTTGTGTTGTATCTCGGTCATCTCTATATGATCGTATTCGTGAGCGCCGGTATGATGACCCACATTTGGCTGTCCTTAGGGGCAGAGTTCAGGCATGATGATGCTAGAGATGTCACCATTGATAGTGACGGCGTATTGAGGATGCAGGGCCGGATATGCGTGCCCAATGTTGATGGCCTTCGTGAGTTAATTCTGGAGGAGGCCCATAGCTCGCGGTATTCTATCCATCCAGGAGCCGCGAAGATGTATCAAGACTTGAAACATCATTATTGGTGGAGAAAGATGAAAATGGACATTGTCAGATATGTAGCACGGTGCCTCAACTGTCAGCAGGTTAAGTACGAGCATCAGAGGCCCGGCGGTGTATTTCAGCGCATTGTTATTCCTGAGTGGAAATGGGAGAGGATCACTATGGACTTTGTTACTTGACTCCCTCGGACGGCGAGGAAGTTTGATTCTGTATGGGTGATTGTGGATAGACTGACCAAGTCAGCTCACTTCATTCCAGTTAGTACTACCTACTCATCGGAGCGGTTGGCAACGATCTTTATTCGAGAGATTGTTCGGTTGCATGGAGTCCCGGTGTCTATCATATCCGACAGGGGTACTCAGTTCACTTCTCAGTTTTGGAGAGCATTTCAGCGAGAGATGGGTACACGGGTTGAGTTGAGTACAACATTTCACCCCCGGACAGACGGACAGTCTGAGCGCACTATTCAGATCTTGGAGGATATGTTGCGAGCTTGTGTGATTGATTTTGGTGGTTCGTGGGATGAGTTCCTACCACTTGCTGAGTTTGCCTACAACAATAGTTATCGGTCGAGTATTCAGATGGCCCCGTATGAGGCATTGTATGGCAGGCGGTGTAGATCCCCCGTGGGATGGTTTGAGCCTGGTGAGGTTAGATTGATAGGGACTGAGTTAGTCCAAGATGCTCTGGATAGAGCAAAGTTGATCCAGGAGAGGCTTCGTACAGCACAGTCTCGTCCAGAAGAGTTATGCGGACCGTAGAGTTCGAGAGTTGTCTTTCATGGTTGGTGACGGAGTATTGTTGAAGATTTCACCTATGAAGGGTGTCATGAGGTTTGGGAAGAAAGGAAAGTTGAGTCCCAGGTACATTGGTCCTTTTGAGATACTTAGGAGAGTTGGAGAGGTGGCATATGAGTTGGCCTTGCCGCCCAGCTTATCCAGCGTTCATCCGGTATTCCATGTGTCTATGCTCCGGAAGTACATTGGAGATCCGTCTCATGTATTAGATTTCAGCACCATTCAGCTTGATGGTGATCTATCCTATGATGTGGAGCCTATTGCTATTTTGGGTCGTCGGGTGAGAAAATTGAGGTCCAAGGAGATTGCATCGGTTAAGGTTCAGTGGAGAGGTCGACCCGTGGAGGAGGCCACTTGGGAGATCGAGCGGGAGATGCGGAGCAGATATCCTCACTTGTTTGAGACTTCGGGTATGTTTCTTGACCCGCTCGAGGACGAGCGTTTGCTTAAGAGGGGGAGAATGTGACGACCCGGCCCGTCGTCACGAGAATTACCACCCCGTTATGTTGAAAATACATGTTTTATGATTTTATATCAATATTAAAGTCTATCGGGTGAGTTAGGAGTGAATTGGATTGAAAATGAGGCATATAGCCTTTGGGAAAGAAACTTGAATAAGGAAAGTCAACCCGGAGTTGACTATTTGGTTAGAGGGCTCGGAATCGGATTCGATGATTCGGTTAGTTCCGGGAGGTGAATTGTGACTTAGGGGAGCGATCGGAATTGAATTTGGAGACCCGGTGTAGAAATAGGCTTGAATTGGCTAAGGTTGAATTTTGGCGAAATCCGAACGGTAGGTGAGATTTTGATCCGGGAGTCGGAATGGAATTCCGACAGTTGCAGTAGCTCCGTTAGGTGATTTTGGATGTGCCTGCAAAATTTTAGGTCATTCGGACGTCGTTTGGTCGGGTTTTTGATTGAATGTGTAATTTGGAATGTTTTAAGAAATTTAGGCTTGAATTCGATGCGAATTATGGGTTTTGATGTTGTTAGACGTGTTTTGAGGATTGGAGCAAGTTCGAACAAGGTATTAAGATGTGTTGGTATGTTTGGATGAGGTCCCGGGGGCCTCGGGGTGTTTTCGGATGGTTAAACGGGATAAAATTGTGAAAAAAATTGCAGATTGGGATCCTGCTTCTGTTGTTTCCGCTCCTGCGGAATTTTTGGACGCAGGAGCGAGTCCGCAGAAGCGGACGAGGTGCACAGGAGCGGGTGGTTTCGCAGAAGCAGAAGCATTTCCGCTGAAGCGGGCTCGCTGGTGCGAGCCTGTGATCGCAGAAGCGGACGAGAGAAATTGGGCATGGTCCGCAGAAGCGGACATTTTTCCGCTTGGGCGAGACCGCAGAAGCGGTCAGTGATGCGCAGAGGCGGATGTGTCCGCAGAAGCGTAAGCTTCTTCGCAGAAGCGGGTCCGCTGAAGCGGCCCTTTATTCGCAGAAGCGGAAATGGCCGGCTAGGCCTGGAACCGCCGAAGCGACCCTTTGGTCGCGGATACGGGAGCGTAGAAGCGGAAAATGTTCCGCAGAAGCGAAAATCGCTGTAAGTAAGTGTATCAGAAGTTAGAAAAATTTCAGAACATTTCACACATTTTGGGTCTCGGCTTTAGAGGCGATTTGGGCGATTTTGAAGAGAAATTCAAGGGAAATCATCAGGGTAATCATCTATGGACTTAAACTATGATTAGTATTGGTAATATTATGCAATTATATCATGAAAATGGAGGAATTTGGGGTAATTTATGGAGGATTTAGCCCTAGTCTTGAACTTTAGAAAATCAAGGTTTTGAATGGGCAAATGGAGTCCGAATTTGGTAAAATTGATATGCTTAGACTCGTATTGAGATGAGGGTTCCAAATATGTGACTTTCGTGATTTTTCGATAAGCGTACCGGAAGTCGGGTTTTGACAACTTTGGGAATTTTGATGTAAATTGGGTTATATTGATTGGGTGTCGTCCCATTGGCCTAATTTGTTGTGTTTCTACTGTATTTGATCAGATTCTACACGTGCGGAGCTTGATTCTCGGGGCAAGGGCATTGCGGAGTAGTCGTCGCGCTGTATTGAGGTGAGTAATAGATGTGGGTGATGACCGGCGGGTTCGAAACCCCGGTATACCACTTTGTGACGCTGTATAGCGGCGAGACACGCACACTCGTGAGAGTGCGGGGTCGATCATGAACTGGAGACTATATATTAGTCCGACCTGTTGATACTGTATTATTGGCTATTCTAGAGCCGTCGAACCTCCTTCTCGGATGGTTGCATATATATATATATATATATATATATATTGTGATAATGGCCACTCTTGAGCCGAAGAACCCCCTTCTTGGGCGGTTGAGTATACATGTGGGCCGTGAGCCGGTTATTGGATCCCGCGAGGATCGTTATCATTGTCTTATCATATAGACATGCTAGTTTACTACTAGTCCGCGACTATTTTTGTTATTATGCTAATTCCAATCTCCGGAACTTGGTATTACTTGTTTTCCAATCGAAAAATGATAAAAGAGTTTTCAAAAACTACTTTTGAGCCTGCGAGGCCGTATCTGCATATTAGTTGACTAGTAGTGGATCGGGCTGCGCGCCGCAGCCGAGATATATGTTGGATCGGACTCGCACGCCGCGGAATATCTTTATGAGATGTGCTTGGGCTGTAGGAGCCCCTCGGAGTCTGAACCCCCACGGTGAGCACGGGTACCCAAAATTGGAGTCGGGCTACACGCCGTAGCGTTCATATCATGCATTGCATTGCATTTAGCTACATCTGCTAGCTGTTATGCTATTTATTGGTATTTGTTGGAACAGGGTACAGTGAAGATTGATTCTATGACAGGGTAGCTGATTGTAGCTTTACATAGTGCTTTATTGCGGATTTCTTATCCGCGCTGTCTTACCCTTGTTTATTACCACTGAGTCTGGCAGTACTCATTTTACTCCCTGCACCTTGTGTGCGGATCCAGGTACCTCTCAGCAGTGATCCAGTAGCTGTGCGAGGCGACGTTTGTGGATATTCGAAGTAGCTGCAGAGTCCGCAGGACCCGATATTCCTTCCTACTGTCTTTTGACTTTGTATTGACATTTCTTTCCGCACTTGGTATTTTGTAAACCTTTATACACTCATGTTCAGTAGAGGCTCACGACTCTTGACCCTTGGTCTATGGGAGTTGATGTATTATGGGACTTGGTTCCCCGTTTTCGTTACATGTATCGTTGTTATTTCTTGAATTAATTTGCTTAAATGGGTTAAAGAGAGCTTCTAGCTCCGTTATTGTTATTAATTGGTCAGGCTGGCTTAGCAATGTGCTGGGCGCCATCACGACCGGATTTGGGGTCGTGACATGACCGATCATTGAGGATGCCATATCAAGTGTTGGTGAAAGTATGATCTCCCTGCATCATGGGTAATACCTTCGTTCTCAGAACAACGAGAGAAAATGATAAAATGAGAGAGTCTTATTAGTGAAAACCCTCAGGGGCACCGTAAGGTGACGGTGAGTTGAGAAAAAGAGCAAAATGAGAGAGGCTTGATGGTGAAAACCCTTCAGGGCACTACAAGTCGACTGAGGATTGTGGATCAAATAGGACAATTAAAGCGGTGAAGCCTAGTTTCACAGCGAAGAGGTACAACAAGAGTTGAATATTAGACTTTCTCGAGAGATTAGGCCACTCAGTCCAAAAGTGCATGTCACGGTCATTAGGGTTGGTTTCCACAAATGATAAGCTTCTACTTAGTAATTTTCTTGTTAAGTATCATCTCTTTCCCTTGTCCTTTTTTTTGTTCCTCTCATTTTGTTTGAGTCCCTTCTTGAGTCTGTTTGGTCAGAACAAGTGAGAAATGACTTTAAAATTCGCCACCAGCTTTCCAATGCACAAAGCGGAGTTTGGCCATGCACATCACAATTGACATGATTTAGAGTAAGAAGTATGGTGATAACTGAGGTTCAGGCAGTTGAGTGGAGCTTGAAATTTGAGAAAAATATAAAGACTCAACAACTCTCAAAATAAAAACACAATGAAACAAGTGAATGTGAGAGATTCAAGTCAGAGGTTTTATAGTCAAAAGTTCAAACAAGTCTTTGCTAGCCTGATGCAGCTAATCAAGATGAAACATGGCAGTGGCAGAAGCAGACACTCAGCAATGATGCCACAAACTAACCACCACATTTTCAAACTACAAGATTTTATTTGTCTGAAGCAGGGCAAGAAATTTTTTTAAGTCCACATGGACCTCCCATGGGAAAAGCATGGTTCAGGGAGCAAAATTATATTCAGAATCCTCCAAGATGTGAGTGTGGCTCAGGTAATTTAATTTTAGAATTTTCAGGACCCTCCTGGATAATGGGATTTAGTTTAGAATTTTCATGACCCTCCTGGATAATGGGATTTAGTTTTAGAATTCTCAGGACCCTCATGAATAATGGGATTTAGTTTTAGAATTTTCAGGACCCTCCTGGATAATGAGATTTAATTTTAAGTTTTCGGGACCTTCCTGGATAATGGGATTTAATTTTAGAATTTTCAGGACCCTCCTGGATAATGGGATTTAATTTTAAGTTTTCAGGACCCTCCTAGATAATGGGATTTAATTTTAAGTTTTCAGGACCATCCTGGATAATGGGATTTAATTTTAAGTTTTCAGGACCCTCCTAGATAATGCGATTTAGTTTTAAGTTTTCAGGACCCTCCTGGATAATGGGATTTAATTTTAAAATTCTGAGGACCCTCCTGGATAATGGGATTTAATTTTAGAATTTTCAAGACCCTCCTGGATAATGGGATTTAATTTTTAAATTTTCAGGACCCTCCTGGATAATGGGATTTAATTTAAAGTTTTCAGGACCCTCCTGGATAATGGGATTTAATTTTAAGTTTTCAGGACCCTCCTGAATAATGGGATTTAATTTTAAGTTTTCAGGACCCTCCTGGATAATGGGATTTAGTTTTAGAATTTTCAGGACCTTCCTGGATAATGGTATTTAATTTTAAAATTTTCAGGACCCTCCTGGATAATGGGATTTAATTTTAGAATTTTCAGGACCCTCCTGGATAATGGGATCTTATTTTGGAGTTCTCAGGACCCTCCCGGATAATGGGATTTAATTTTAAAGTTCCCAGGACCCTCCTGGATAATGGGATTTAGTTTTAGAATTTTCAGGACCCTCCTAGATAATGGGATTTAATTTTTGAATTTTCAGGACCCTCCTAGATAATGGAATTTAATTTTAGAGTTTTCAAGACCCTCTTCGATAATGGGATTTAATTTTAGAATTTTCAGAATCCTCCTAGATAATGGGGTGTAGTTTTAGAATTTTCAGGACCCTTCTGGATAATGGGATTTAATTTTTGAATTTTCAGGAACCTCCTAGATAATGGGATTTAGTTTTAGAATTTTCAGGACCCTCCTAGATAATGAGATTTAATTTTAGAGTTTTCAGGACCCTCCTGGATAATGTGAATTAGTTTTAGAATTCTCAGGACCCTCCTGGATAATGGGATTTAATTTTTGAATTTTCAGGACCCTGCTGGATAATGGGATTTAATTTTAGAATTTCCAGGACCCTCCTGGATAATGGGATTTAATTTTAGAATTTTCAGGACCCTCCTGGATAATGTGATTTAGTTTTAGAATTTTCAGGACCCTCCTGGATAATGGAATTTAATTTTAGAATTTTCAGGACCTTCCTGGATAATGGGATTTAGTTTTAGAATTTTCGGGACCCTCCTGGATAATGGGATTTAATTTTAAGTTTTCAGGACCCTCCTGGATAATGGGATTTAATTTTAAGTTTTCAGGACCCTCCTGGATAATGGGATTTAGTTTTAGAATTTTCGGGACCCTCCTGGATAATGGGATTTAATTTTAAGTTTTCAGGACCCTCCTGGATAATGGGATTTAGTTTTAGAATTCTCAGGACCCTCCTGGATAATGGGATTTAATTTTTAAATTTTCAGGACCCTCCTGGATAATGGGATTTAATTTTAGAATTTTCAGGACCCTCCTGGATAATGGGATTTAATTTTAGAATTTTCAGGACCCTCCTGGATAATGGGATTTAGTTTTAGAATTTTCAGGACCCTCCTGGATAATGGGATTTAATTTTTGAATTTTCAGGACCCTCCTGGATAGTGGGATTTAATTTTTGAATTTTCAGGACCCTCCTGGATAATGGGATTTAATTTTAGAATTTTCAGGACCCTCCTGGATAATGGGATTTAGTTTTAGAATTCTCAGGACCCTCCTGGATAATGGGATTTAATTTTAGAATTTTCAGGACCCTCCTGGATAATGGGATTTAGTATTAGAATTCTCAGGACCCTCCTGGATAATGGGATTTAGTTTTAGAATTCTCGGGACCCTTCTGGATAATGGGATTTAGTTTTAGAATTTTCAGGACCCTCCTGGATAATGGGATTTAATTTTAGAATTTTTAGGACCCTCCTGGATAATGGGATTTATTTTAGAATTTTCAGGACCCTCATGGATAATGAGATTTAGTTTTAGAATTTTCAGGACCCTCCTGGATAATGGGATTTAGTTTTAGAATTTTCAGGACCCTCCTGGATAATGGGATTTAATTTTCAAACTCTGAGAGCTTTGTAGGTAGCGTGATCCAATTAACATGCACATTTATGCCCGAGTCCCAAACTGGGGCAGAAAAATTTCTTTTGTTTTGTTTGTTTTGTTGTAATGTCAGGCACCCACCCGGATAATGAGGGAAATCATTTCAGAAATCCGTTCATGCTAGAAGTAGCAGAAACTCGCGGCAAGAATGCGAGTCAATAATCCGAGGTGATCAACATAAGGAATTTCAATCCAGAATAGAAAAGAAAAACAAAAAAAAGGAAAAAGAAAAAGAAAAAAGGAGAAGAAGGTGAGTCCAAAATGCAGAGGCCGAGACAAGAGGTGGATCGCTAAAGACATGACTAAAGTCACAAGCATCGTATGTCCGGTTTTGATCCGAAAAGAAGAAGAAAAACGAGCTAACACCTGCATCTAGCGAGCATCAAGGTTTAGATCTGAAGTCTGCATGAAGAACCATTCAAGAATCAAGATCAAGCTTCAGAAGACTTAGAGATAGGAATCTTGTAACTCATAGTTATCAGGTTTAGTTAGTCTTTTTCATTTTCTGATTTTGATGTAATAACAGGACCGTGAACTGGAACCTCGACGGCACTCGACTCGACTCGACTCTCTACCTCGGTAAACTCCATCATCTCATTCACTTCTGAACTACACGTGGCCTGATTCCTCTATAGCCGAGGATATGTAGGCAGCTCAGATACCAGAGCTCGGTCACATTCTCTTTTCTTCTAGTTGGTCTTTAAATAAGGGTCAGGTCAAAAATCCTGTCTAGTCGTTCTTTGTCTGAAAATACTTTGTATTTTCAGTCAAAGAGGGGCAGCTGTAGACAAGTAATTTTTGACCATCCCCGAAACTTTACCCGTTTTAGCGTAGAATATTTAATTCGGTCTCATATAGCTATTTACACTAATTTTAACTCTTTTACATTATTTTTATCATAAAATTGAAAAAAATATAAAAATAGTTTCATGCTATTACATAATTTATTTAATTAATTGAAATTAATTTGATTTTAATTCAAAGCATTGGGTTATTTAGTTAATAGATTGCTAAAATTAAAGAATTACAAGTTTTGGGCCCCATTTCCCAATAGAGGAGGCCCAAATCTGGTGGTCCATACCCCTGACCCGCCGACCCGACCCGACCCATAACCCTTCTCCTTCTTAACATAACAAGACACAACAAAAGAAACCCTAGCTGGAGAACACCTCTAACCAGCCGCCACCCCCTATCTTTAACCAAAACACCGCCGGCCACACCCTAATCGAACGACCTCCGGCGAACAGCCCCAGCGTCGCCTGGCCCCCCTCGCCGTCTCCTTCATCATCCCCATCAACTCCATCAACAAACAACACACAAAGAGAACCCTAGCTGAAAAGAGGGACCTCCAGCCGCCACCTCCTTCTTCATCATAGAGAGAAAACTAGCCGCCACCCCACCTGAGAAGCTGCCGCCGCCCAAACACCAAACGACCTCCCTCCTGTCCAGAAAAACTAGCGCCCCTATCAGCCGTAACGCCACCAACAGTCTCAACACCATAGCCGCCGGCGGGTGTTCCCTTCCAGTCGACCACGTTCGTCATCAACCACTCATTGCCGTCCTCCACCAGTCCACTATCTTAACTCCATCACCTTACACTAAAACTCGCTGGAAACCAGTAACAACAACTGCCATGACTGGCCGGAAATCCAGCAGAAACTTTGAGCATGAATTGAAATGGATGGGATCTAATTTGTTGTTCGACTTTGAGTCTGATTGAGGTCACCGGCAGGTCGAGCTCGAGTTCGCCGGCAAGTTTCAGTCCGCTAGGTCTTGTTCGAGTTTCTATTGTGATTTATTCGATCTGATTTCAGTAGTTGAGTTCTATTTTGTTGTTGGCGTCTCTTATGTGTACTGCTTGGAGGAATTTTTAATCGGAAAGTTTGACTAAATGTTGTCGTTCAATTGCCAATCCGAGTTTCCGGCTGGGTCAGACATTTGCGTTGTGAAGTTGCCATACAATGAAACTTCAGGTTCATTAACGTCCATTTCTCATCTCCTTTCTACTCATTGTTTGCTTAAAACGATGCTCTATTGTTTGGTTTATTTCATCCATTCTTGTCAATTGGCTTGCTTCCTGTTTGGTTAGATTTTAATTGCATGTCACTATTATTCATTTAGAGTTTTAATTCCTCACATGTTTAGATGTTTAAAGAGATTCGATTAACGTTTTAGGTGGATTCAAAATTAAGTAATTTTATTATATGAAATGAGTGATGACTTACATAGTAAAACAAATATCCCGTTGAATCGATTTGAAAGTTAAAAGTGAATTTTGAAGTATTTCTATTGCTCTATTAATTAACTAGATCACTAGTAGTATGTTAGGACGACCACGCATGGGTAGGCAATCTTTAGGATATTTGTGATTTTGAGGCGAGAGGTCGTTTCCTTTAGTTCATTATTCGGGGAATGCCTCGTGAAGTTTGTAAATACTATTATCCGTGGTATACCCCGAAGTATTTGTATTTGGAGGCCTTGACGAGCATGGTGGAAAAGTACGTAATAGCTTAGGATTTTTCTTTTCATTTCCTTTTCATTTTCTTTTATTAGGTGGGGACGACCTCGAGCCTCTTATGTGTTTATTCTATTTTTTGTGTGTGTTTTACCTCAATTTGAATATTTTGAAAGCCAACTTGATCAAGTACGCAACCGTGCTAGTTACGGGATTTGCGGAGTGCCTAACACCTTCTCCCCGAGTCAAATGAACCCCCTTACCCGAATCTATGGTACAGACTTAGTTTTGAAGTCTAAAGTGTTTTAAAGGAAAATCATTTTAAAAACGGTGGCCTGGCACACCGAAATCAATGTCAGGTGGCGACTCTGAATAATTTCCTTTTGAACACCATTTTTGTCACTTTCTAAATTGAAAAACCCTTTTCAAGCTTTTTTTGCTAAAATCTTTTTATTTATTTAAGAAGGTTTTAGTTGAAAGGAAGTTTATTTTTTTTAAAAAAAAGGGTGTGACAACCAAAACAGTCCATCCGCGACCCTCATACCCAAAACCTCTATTTTTGAGTTCCAAGAGAAGAAATTGATGGGGAATCGCTGGGATATCATCGGGAGTAAGTTTCTTGGCCTAAATGCATTAGTTTATCATGAAATTCGTGATTATTTCACTGTTAATGGAGGATTAATGGAGGGTTTTAGCCCTAAGCCTAAATTTTAGAAAATCTTTAATTTGAATGGGCAAACGAAGTCCGATTTCGATAAATTTTATATGCTCGGACTCGTGTTGAGATAAGGAACCCGAATATATAACTTTCATAATTTTTCGAGAAGCGTACCAAAAGTCGGGTTTTGGCAACTTGTGGGTTTTGGTGTATTTTGAATTATTTTGATTGGGTAATACCCAATTGGCCTATTTTGATGTGATTCTATTGATTTTTATCAGATACTACACCTATGGAGGCCGACATTCATGGCAAGAGAGTTGTCTCTTAGTGGTTTTGTACCGGAGTCGAGGTAAGTGGCTTGTCTAACCTCGTGTGGGGGAACCTTCACCCCTAGGATATTATGTAATAGTTGAAAAGCCTTGTACGCGAGGTGACGGTCGTGTACATGCGCTGGTTATTGTAACTTACTTACTTGACTTGTCCAAATTTGTGATATTTCTGTTCTTAGTTGATTAAATTGCGACTTTTACCTGATATTAGTTAGGGAAAGCATGATTAGATAGGATTTATCTGTCTATTTGCCTAATTGTCTTACTTGAACTTCTTGATAATTGTTGGCACTGGTTTTGGTGAAGTTGTAGTTAAGCATATTATATTTTCTTTGTGCGTTTCTTTTATTATTGTGTTGGTGGACTGGGGGTTCAATTCCCGAAGATCCCGGGGCTGTGGGTTCGATTCCGAGAGACCCAAAATGGTATTGTTTGTGGACTGTGGGTTCGATTCCCAGAGATCCAAGGGTTGCGGGTTCGATTCCCGGAGACCTAGAGTTTATTGATATATTTATTAAGATACGGACTACGGGTTCGATTCTCGAAGATCCTGCGGGTTCGATTCCCGGAGAGCCAGAGTTTATTGATATATTTATTGAGATACGGACCGCGGGTTTGATTCCCGGAGATCCAAGGGCTGCAGGTTCGATTCCCGGAGACCCGGAGTTTATTGATATATCATTAAGATATGGACTGCGAGTTCGATTCCCGAAGATCCTGAGATCATTGAGGCACATCCTGAGGTATTGAGACAGGGGTTGCGGGTTCGATTCCCGGAGACCCAGAGATACTGTTATTGGGACTGCGATTCAATTCCCGTAGCTCCTGGATTGTTGATTATAGAGTGGGACTGCGGGTTCAATTCCCACAGGTCCTGGACTTGCTGATTGAGTTTTGTTGAGTTTGGTTACTTGTTGTTAGCTTAATTGTAGACGGTTGCAGTAATCACTTTATTGTTGATATTTCAGATTCGTTATTACTTAAACTGCTTATTATTGTTATTATCATTATGTTATTGTTCTCTCAGTTGGGCCCTGACCTTCCTCGTCACTACTCCATCGAGGTTAGGCTTGGCACTTACTGAGTACCGCCGTGGTGTACTCATGCTACTCTTCTGCACACTTTTGTTGTGCAGATCCAGGTACGTCGGGACATGCTCATACTAGGTGATTCAGCAGCACATTTGGAGACCTCGAGGTATGATCTGCTACGTCCGCGGATCCGGAGGCCCTCTTTCTATTCTGATAGTATTATTAGATGTTTTCTTTTCCCTCTTTTCGTTGTTTTAGATACTCTGGACATATAGAGCCACAGTTGTATTTCTCTTTTAGTCTGTGTTACCCGTGGATTCCGGGTCTTGGTGGTATGTATACAGTGTGTTCGACGAGTGTATGTGCCAAGCGGAACGGATTACATTCCTATTTATATCATTTTCCGCTATTTTCTTATTTTTTTTGGTAATAAAGATAGATTATATATAAAAACATAATACTAATGCATACAGAGAGTTACTTGCCCCTTTTATAACTGCCTTGGTAAGTTATAAGTAGTAGTAGTTCTATTGTTCAAGTTACTATTACATTCTTCCAAAATATAAGTAGTACTAATATTTATATCATAAGGATTTTGTGGAATGAATCGTGCCGTAGTTACTCCAAGTCTATCTTCATTCCATATTTCTTTTGCAAATTTTGGAGGAATATCAAAAACTTCAATGTTGTTGTAGTCCTTCAAAATTCTTCCTCCATGAGCTAGTTTATCTGCTAACCTGTTCTGCTCTCTGTATGCATGGCTAACTGGCCGATTATGTAGCTATTTCAGTAGGTGCCTGCAATCACTTAATAGATTAGCATGTAGTAAGTAGTTATGTTTTAGTAGTGTAAGTACCTCTTTTGCATCAACTTCCACGTGAAGTGGAGTGAGATTGAGTTGAACTGCATATGTAAGACCTTGTAGTAATGCAAGTATTTCAGATACAATTGGTTCTTTTGACAGTACTGTACCTGCAAAACCAATGATCCAGTTGCCCCTATAGTCCCTAATAACCCCACCAATTTCATTTATAAAAGATTGTTTTGAGTGCGCTGCATCCGTATTTAGTTTATAAATGTTAGGAGAAGGAGGTATCCATTTAAAAGAAACGTGTATTTTAATTTTAACTTTATGAAAAGGAGCAACCAAGTAACAATATTCCGCAGATTGATTTGTTATCGAAATTATATTGATAAGATCATGTCTATTTTCATGCAAATTTTTATTTCTTGTTAACCAAATACTCCAAAAACAAATAGGAAGATAAGTACGTTTATTTATATTGTATGGGAAATTATTACCAGTATAGTTCAATAAAGGTATTAACCAATCCTGGGGAGTATTAAATTGTAAAAGTCCTCTAATAAAATTTCCCATTCCTAGTTTATTCCAAAAAATCCTTGCATTCCTACAGTCCAGAAATAAGTGGTTTAAAGATTCATCATAATTATGGCAGTAATGACAATTTGCATTTTGAATTATACCAAGATACTTTAGGTACTAAAGTGTTGGCAATCTGTTGTGATTTAGTAACCAAATGAAAAACTTTATTTTTGGGTGTATTGGAAGGTGCCAAATCCAATTAAAAGGCTTTGATATTTTAATCGTGTTATTAATTTGTTTGTCAAGGGCTTTATACAAAGAATTAACCAAAAATTGACCATTATTTGTCAAACCCCAGATTATGTGATCCGGTTTATGATTATATTTTGATATATAAGTAGCTTCAATCATAATTTTTATATAATCAGGTAATTGGAAAGAAATTTCATTCCAATTCCAAGTACTCCCATTGTAGATTGAGCTAATATAACAATTAATAAGATATTTTTGTATTGGTCCCAAGCATCTTCCCAGAACTTTATATGTTCACCTGTTCCTATTTGCCATTGTATTCCTAATTGGCAATTTTTCCAACCATTTATTATGTTTCGCCAAGTATGGGAATAGTTTGAAGTTGAATGTAAATTGCTATATTTATTAATAAGTATTTTTGCCCACAGGCTTTGACTCGAATGAAAAGTTCTCCATGCTAAACTACTTAGTAGAGCAGAGTTCTTTTGTTTTAGCCCTTGAATACCCAATCCTTCTCGATCTGTAGGTTGTGTAATTGTAGTCCATTTGATAAGGTGAATTTTTTTCTTTATGTTAGTAGATCCCCATAAGAAATCCCTTTGATATTTGTCTAATTTTTTGTAATAGGCATCGGGATTTGTATGTATTGCATTATATGATTTGGTAGGTTATTTAGTGTAGATTTTATTAAAGTTGTTCGTCCTGCCATGGTAAGGAATTGAGTTTTCCATCCTGCTAGTTTGGTCTTGAAATTATCTAACAAGAATTGAAAATCAGAATTTTTTTGGCGACCCTGGAATATAGGAAATCCTAAATAACGTCCATAGTTAATACCTTCTTTTATGTTGAAATAATCAATCGCTTTTGCCTTGTCAATTATTGAAGCATTTTTAGAGAAGAATAGTTTTGATTTATCAAAATTAATTTTTTGTCCAGAATGATTATTAAAGTGATTGATAACCTCAACTATTGCATTACAACTTTTATTAGTAATTTTTGAGAAGAACATTATATCATCCGCAAAGAATAAGTGTGAAATTTGTGGTCCATTAGCAGATAATTTTAGGGGTTGCCACTGTAAGTAATCTATTGACAGTGTGATACTTCTTGAAAGCATCTCCATACACATTATAAATAGGTAAGGCGATAGGGGATCACCTTGTCGAATTCCTCTGCACGGGCATAAGAAATCAGTACGTGATCCATTGATAAGTATTGATGTTGAAGTTGTAGTAACACAAGACATGATGAGTTTTATTGTATTTGATGGCATATTAAAATATTGAAGTGTTTTCCTAATAAAAGACCATTCTAATCGATCAAAAGCTTTCAAGGTCTAATTTAAGAAGCATATAGGAATATTTTCCTTTAATTTTTGCTAGATGATTTATTGCTTCTTGAACTATTATGGCATTGTCAGCAGCACGTTTGCCTTGCTGGAAACTAGTCTGTGTTGGCCCTATTATTGTTGAAATAATAGGTTTTAGTCGATTGACTAATATTTTAATAATTAATTTATAAGAGGTATTACATAAAATGGGTCTATATTGAGTAATTGATTGAGCATTCTTAACTTTTGGAATTAGGCAAATATAAGTTTGATTTAAAGATGGAGGAATTATATGTGATTCGAAAATTTCATGACAAAATTGTCTAACCTTTCTACAAATATCAGTCCAAAAATTTTGATAAAAGAAAGGGTGGAGTCCATCAGGACCCGGAGCTTTGTAAGGACCAAATTCAAAAATTGCACAATCAATTTCAATATCCTCAAGAGGTTCTATGAGGGATTGATTATTCAAGGAATTTGAATGATTGAAAATTGTTGTAAAACTTTCATTTGTGGATTGGGAGTGTTCATTTGTGAATAATTTCTTATAATAAGTAACTATATGATCTTGAGTAGTCTGTTGATCATAGAACCAATTCCCAACTGAATCTTTGAGAGCTGTTATTCTATTTCTCCTACGTCTATGTAAAGTCGACATATGGAAAAATTTCGTATTCGCATTTCCTTCATTGAGCTAATTCACTCTTGATTTAAGCTTCCAAAAATTTTTCTCTATCTTTAAAATGTTACTAAAATCATTGTTTAATTGAACTTCAAGATTTTGGAGGAATGAGCTAGTTGGATAATGCATGGATGATTGTATCCCTGCAAGTCTTGCTAAAATTTTCCTCTTCTTTTTAAAAATATTACCAAAAGTATTATCATTCCAATCCGTTAGAACCATTTGAAAGTTTTTTATTGTATCTATTAAAGGATCTGTATTGTTCTAATTTTGTTGAACTAATTGATGAAATTGAGGGTGTGACACCCAAATAGTTTCAAATATAAAAATGTTTCTAGGTGTGTGTCTCCAATTATCTAAATTAAATAATAAAGGACAATGATCAGAATAGGTGCGAGGTAAATGTTGCACTGTAGCTTCCAGATATAAATTTATCCAATCATAGTTATCCAAATACCTATCTAATCTTTCTAGGATTGTATGTCCCTTTTTTTTTTGTTAGTCCATGTAAATCTACTTTCCTTAAACCCTAAGTCTATCAACTTACAATAATTAATACAATTTGCAAATCTATCTGTTCTATTCATGTTAATAGGCAATCCACCAAATTTTTCATTAGCAAACAGTATATCATTAAAATCTCCTCCAATTAACCATGGGTAGTTATAATTATCATGCAAACGTTTAAGATTTTCCCGTAATTTATTACGAGAGTGACATAGATTTTTTGTATAAATAGCATATAGTATCCATTTAGGGTTAGTGTGACCTACCTGGACGAAACAGTGTATTTCTTGCTCTGCCACTCTTAGTTCTTCCACAGTGATGAGAGTGTCAATCCACAGTACAACCATTCCTCCTTCCAGTCCATTTGCTGGTACTTGGGACATGTTTGTGAAGCCAAATTCCTGTCTAAGTCCTGCATGATCCTGCATGTGAGTTTCCGGCAGTATTAGCATAGCTGGTTTGTAGTTATCCAGTAATGAACGAAATTGTCTCCTAAACTTTGGGTTGTGTGATCCTCTGCAGTTCCAAACAATGATATTCATGATATTAGGTTGAGGTTGTGTGACTGTCGGCATGTCCACCAAAGGATTTAATATTCACAAACTTGTATATTTCGCAAATGTGATAGGCTTACCTAGTCGCGGGGACTGGGTGCCGTCATGACAGGTTCACGATTGGTGAACTAGGGTCGTGACACTTCTCTAGTTGGGTCATTCTCTCAATATTGGTCGACCCGGTTTATTTAGCAACTAAATTCTTCTTGAACAAAGGCAAATCATATCCGCTCATTGAGGGTGTGCAGAATCACGACCTCAACAAGCGAATGGACTAACTGTATGAGTCCAAATTTGGCTACTCAGCAGTAATGGATAATTAAGACGAAGGGCGGGGTTGACCACGGTGTGACGACCAAAAGTCGCTCTTAAAAAGGGATGATGCTAGAGCGAGCAACCGAGGTGAAGAAATGACAGTAAAATAGGTTTAGAGATAGATAGAGAATGTTCCTTTGGATATTCTTTATGTTATACTTTTTAGGGTTTTTGGGAAATATTAACCAAGGGAATGTACAAAAGTTGTCTTGTTCTCTGATTATATTATTCAAGCACACGTTTTATTTTTGTTCACAAGATCCAAATATTCCACATTCATCCTCATTTTCTCTCTTTTCGACATTGCTGACACAAGGAAGGAACATTCCAACCACACAATAATTGGATGGTACTTTCTTATTACACTTACTGACATTATCTATATTTATTACATACTTATGTTATTATATTCATTGCTAATTATTAAGTAATATATATGTTATTTATTGCTCTTAAGCACTACTGGTCTCTTAAGTATTATGTTGCATTCAATCTAAAATTTATTAAGTCGGACTAAAACTCGCTCACTCTTCGTTAATTAATTTAACTAAAAGGCTTAACATTTTTTCTGTCAAACAACTTTGACATGCATTTTTTTTTTCAATTCCAAAATGCTAAGGACGTTAACATCTCAGAATATTAGGTAAATTAATTGATTGAGATCGGCTTATTATTTAAGGAACCTATTCGTTCTTTTCCGAGCAAAATAAAAAAGACACAGGAGTATGAGTTAGATACCCGCTTGTAAGAAATAGATTCGACTTAACCCAGTCACTCACCTGTGTCGCCATCATCAGCTGCCTTTGACTTCAACTTCACACCTTACTCTCTTACTTACCCTAATACTCAAAATCAAAATCAAAATCAAAATCAAAGCACCTAATCTTTTCTTCTCCAACTACTCTTTTTCAGAATTCCATCTCAAATCATATTCTTTTGGGTTCCATTTCTCTTGCTATGTATCAAGAGTTCAAGTAACCACTGAGATACCAGGTTAGTTCATTTGCTGCTTCCAAGTCAAGATTCAGTAATTTTGTGATCAAAGACTTAATTTTGCTAAGTTCCCAATTTTGTATTTGTGTTTTGATAGTGGGTTCTTTATGAGTATGAGTAATCTTGATTAACGAGTGGTTTACAATTCAGTGTTAGCTATAATGGGGGTCAAGTCTTTTTTTGCTTCTTATTGGACAATGGCTGGTATTATCTGGTTGATGCTGCTGTCAGTAGGTTTTGTTGATTCTTATGTAGTAGTAGATGGAGAGTTAGGACCTAAGACTAGAACTTCTATGACTTACAAATATGAAAGAACTGATGAGGTCAAGAAAGAATGTGCTTTTGTTTTAGCTTCTGCTTCTGAAATGAAACCTGATGATAACAGAATCTATAGCATAAAACAAGAATTATCCTTTTTGAATGGAGATTGGTGGCAAGTGTCCAATGGGGCTTCATTAATGCCCTTTGATGACAGAGATCTTTTGAACAAATCATTAGATCTTCGATCTCCGTCAAACTTAGTTTCGTTTTGGGTTACTGATGTTGATCGTGCTCATCAGTCTAAGAAGTCTGTGAGTGTGAGTGGTATATTGCAGATTGGTGTCACCCTAGATGGGTTGTTTTCGAGTAAACCCTACGAAAGAAGTCCTCATTTTGATATATGGCCCGGTCATTCCCAGCTCTCTGTGTTGTTTGAAGGAGTATACATTGAATCGAAGAAAAGTCAAGGGGAAAGAGTGATGTGTTTGTTAGGGAACACCATGTTGCCTTCTCGTCAGCAAGAGTCTAATGATCCGTGGGAGTGGGTAAAGGAATCTGGTTATACTAATCAGCCACCTCTTATGCAAGATGATCGAATTTTGCTCATACTTCATTATCCTATAACAAATACACTGACAAATAGAGCTATTGTTGGAACCATGAAAAGCTTAAACCCAAAAAGCAGTTTTAAGTACTTTGATGAAGTTCATATGTCTTCTTGGCTAGGAACTTCTTCTAAGTATGAATTTGGCTCAGAAAAGTTTGTGTCAAAAGCTTGTGATCCATACCCGTACAAAGATGGTCTGAGTACTAATATAAATACATATAGAGGGCTTGACTTCTGTTATATTCTTCAAAGATTCACTCACCAAGAAGCCTTAACAGTTGTGCCAAACTGGAAATGCAATGGTACTGATGATTTTTGCAGTCAATTGGGTCCATTTAAATCAGATAAGGAGATAAAGGCCACCGATGGAGGTTTTAAAGATGTCAAGCTTGTCCTTCAGGATGTTCGATGTGATAAAAGTTCTTTTGAAAACAATGACACTTTCACAAGGGTCTCTTCCGTGTTTAGAGTGGTGTCTCCATTTGAGAATCAGTTCACCGCAGCACAAAGGACTGGACTTAATAACATGACTCTTTCCGCTGAGGGAATCTGGAAATCTTCCAGTGGACAGCTTTGTATGGTTGGTTGCCGTGGACTTGCTGGTGTGGAAGGCAGCACCTGTGATTCTCGAATATGCTTGTATGTTCCGCTGTCTTTTTCCATAACACAGAGGAGCATAATCACTGGCCATTTTTCCAGCATCGATGGAAGCGGTAGGCCTTACTTCCCTTTATTATTTGAGAAACTAATCCGCCCTGTTGAACTGTGGGATCAATACACTGCTTCTCGTCCATACTACAAGTACTCAAAACTCGATGCAGCTGCTGCAGTCCTTGAGAAAAATGAGCCCTTCAACTTTGGTTCAATGTTTAAGAAATCGCTGTTGACGTTCCCAAAACTGGAAGATGCAGATTCTTTTACAGTCAGCCTTTCAATTCTTTCTGAAGATCTATGCCTTCACACATCAGCAGTAGCGGATCGAATCCCTGATTCAGCTCACCAAAGATTTGATATTGAGATAGAGATTCTGTCTCTTGGTCCAATGTTTGGGCCTTTGACAAATGGCTCAATCAATGAAAAAGAGAACTCATATCATGCTAAAGCTGAATACACAGAGAAACAGCTTCTCTTAAATGTTTCTGCTCAACTCAGTCTTACTGGAACATTATACAACAACATCTCTTTGCTTTTCATAGAGGGGTTGTATGATGCGCATGTTGGAACAATGTACCTCATTGGTTGCAGGGATGTTCGAGCCTCGTGGAAAATTCTATCAGAAAGTATGGACCTTGAGGCTGGATTGGATTGTCTAATCGAGGTGGTTATATCATATCCACCAACCACTGCTCGTTGGTTGGTCAATCCAGCAGCTAAAATCTCCGTATCTAGTCAAAGGAATGAGGATGATCCACTCTATTTTAATCCTGTGAACCTTCAAACATTCCCCATTATGTACAGGAAGCAACGAGAAGAAATTCTTTCGCGCAGGGGCGTAGAGGGAATCCTCCGCATTTTGACACTCTCTGTGGCAATTTTTTGCATTTCCAGCCAACTATTTTACATCAGAGATAATGCAGAATCAGTACCTTATGTCTCACTTGCGATGCTATGTGTCCAAGCTCTTGGCTACAGCCTTCCTTTGATCACAGGTGCAGAGTCTTTGTTCAAAATGATGGGCGCTGAAACCAATGAGACTCCGTCTTACGATCTTGATAGCAGCCAGTGGATCCGTCTGATTGATTACACTGTCAAGGTTCTTGTGCTTGTTGCCCTTTTAGTAACAGTGAGGCTCAGCCAAAAGGTGTGGAGATCCCGTATCAGATTACTGACGAGGAGCCCTCTTGAATCACATCGTGTTCCAAGTGATAAGTGGGTACTTCTCAGTACACTGATAATACATGCTGTTGGATATACCATTGTTCTGTTCATCCACTCTTTTAATACAAGTCAGAAACCTCTTCGTGCTGAACGTTACGTAGATTCCACTGGAAATTTCCACACGTTGAGGGAATGGGAAACTGAACTGGAGGAGTACTTGGGTTTGATTCAAGATTTCTTTTTGCTTCCTCAAGTAATAGGCAATGTTGTTTGGCAAATCCATTGCAAACCACTCAGAAAGCTATACTATATTGGGCTTACGTTGATTAGACTTCTGCCTCATGTATATGATTACATCAGATCTCCTGTTCCTAATCCCTACTTCTCCGAGGAATATGAGTTTGTCAACCCCAGGTTTGATTTTTACACCAAGCTTGGGGACATAGCAATACCTGTGGCAGCAGTTGTTCTAGCAGTTTTAGTATATATTCAGCAGAGGTGGAATTATGAGAAGCTTAGCCAAACACTTCAACTGGGCAAGATTAAGCTTCTACCAGTCGGTTCCCGGGTATACGAGAGGTTACCTTCTGCGGCATTTGAAGCTGAACTTACCTCAGGGGTCAAAAATCATGAGAAAGAACAGGATGTAGACTGAGTGAGATTACTCTTTGAAAAACAGAAAGGAAACATCTACTGACTTGTTGTATGTACATTTTGAGCAGTTTACATCCAGTGTTTTTGAATTGTTTTTCTTCCTCCTATATGCTTTTACCTGTCTGATAATGAGGTAATGAACCATTTAAAAACGGGTCTGGATAAAGAACCATATTATCCACTTAGAAAATGGTCAATGAAATGGATAACTAGTGTGTTTAACTTTTACATTTGTAAAGCATCAAATTGGAGTTCCTCAAGTTTGGAAGACTAGGAATTCTCTCGTAAGTGATTATATTTAAGAAGCCATCAAATATGGGTTGGGTCGGGTCGGGTCGGTCAATTTATCCGTTCTTAAATTACCTGTTTTGATCCGCTCATATCCGACTCGACCTATCCGTTTGCCATCCCTACATGCAAGAGATATATACTCCAGCGATCAGTTTATTTACTAATAAATTTTCCTGGAGTTCAGAAATTCAGCATTCACCCTTTAAAAGGTTGAGTTGTAATTTAAATATTGCTTTATTTCTTTTCCCAACGATTTAACAAATTTATCACGGGTCATTGACCATGAAATTATTTCTTTTAAAATGGTTATCGATACTCAAGTTTTAGCTTCATGTGCTTCCCAATTAATGTGTAGCATAGATTTGTAAGAAAAACACGTGAAGATTAGTGTTAATGGAATAACTTCATCAAAAAGATTTCTTAATGGAATAACTTCATCCAGAAATTCAGCATTCACCCTTTAAAAGACTATCTTATTATGAAGATTTGAGTTGTAATTTAAATATTGCTTTATTTCTTTTCCCAACAATTTAACAAATTTACCACGGGTCATTGACCGTGAAATGGTTTTTTTTGTTTTTTTTTTTCTGAAATGGTTATCGGTAAAAAAATTAAGGAGCACGTGAAGGATTAGTGTTAATGGAATAACTTCATCTAAAAGATTTCTCAAGGGGATAAAGAAAACATTATACGCCATTGCGTGGATTGAACCTGGGTCACACGCGCAACAGGCTGGAATACTTGCCAGTTGCCACTATAGTACAGCGACTTTGCTGTTAAGTGTTTCAATCATTTAATTAATATATAGTCTATACAATGCGCTGCCTACAAAACGCCAGTTTCGCAAATTTTCTTCCAAATAATGATCAAGTACCACAAAGCCACATGACAAAACCATGTATATTTGAACAATATACTATCATTTTTTATCAACTGAAATTCAAAACGAAAAGATTGATTTTTATATTCAGCAAATAACTCGATAATAAAATACACATTTAACATAACTTAATCTCAAAAGCTAACTAAGACCATAAAAAGAGTTCAATTTGCATCATCCCAAACTGATGTGGGGCTTCCAATACAACTTTATCAACTTGGTCAGGCAATGGAACACTGAAGAATTTGGGAAAGGGGAAATGATAGGACATGCATGTCCCTTAGCTTCTAGCGTATGATCACTGTATTCTTAGGTGTTATAGGAATTCAATTGTCTGCTTATTGTGTCAGTGTGCGTATGGCTGTGTCGCCACTTCTCATATTGAGACATAGAATAGGCCGGCAAGCATCAGGCTTTATTTAAGGATTTTCAGCTTAACGCAAGGAGACAATTAGAGAGTTTTTTAGCGCACTTCACCTTTACCCCGCATGGTAGGGATAACGTATACATATATACTATCCTTTCCAGATCTATTAGTAAAATTTCACTAGGTCATTGTTATTGTTGTTACGGCGTAAAATTTGTTGGGTTTTTAAATATATTTAATTGATATATTAAATATTTAAAAGATGGTGAATGGGAAATGGAGAGAAATGAAATTTTTGAGTGAAATTTCAAGTTTCCCCCTCCTTGGTAAATGGGCATTGTCACATATCGGAAGAGGAAGAGGTTTTTTTTTGGGTATATAAGCAATTGCTCTTTTTCTAGCTCTTAAGCAGTTGAGAAGAAAGCAAGTCTCGCGCCGTCGTCGTCGTCGTCGTCGCTCGGCTTCGGCTACGGCTACGGATTTAATAGTAAAATATAAACAGAAATGTTATTAAATATTTATTTTAATAACAGAATATTAATATTAAATCCAAATTTCAGTTTTCTGTTTTTGTAACAGAAAAGTAACTACCCATCAATTTTCCTTCTTTATTTTTCCTATTTATTATTGAGTAAATAGCCATTTATGGAATGTCATTTATGTTGTGGTAGTTTTTGCAGAAACAGTCATTCTGAAGAGTTGCACCTCTTTAGATTTTAGCCCACTTTTGTATATAAATACAACACTATTCTGCTCAGAATTTTACTATAAATTTTCTGAGTTTCTCCTCATTTCTTTTGTACATTTTCACTACAAAGAAAGCAAAAGGTAAGTGTGATTTGCTATCGAATTTTGTGTTTGCTGAAACACCGGGGTTTGAAGTACCACTACACCAGTGTGTAATTCGTTCTATCCTGGGAGGAAATAATCTATAACCTTGGGTACTAGGATGTGATTAAATTTCTTAAGGAAACACTGTGATTTCAGTGGGCTCGAATTATTTTTTTTTCATTTCTGTTTATGCATATTTTTATTTTTATTTATTTATATTTCCAGAATTATTTTACAAATACAGTCTACTAACACGTTTAAGGAATTTAATATATTTCTGTATTTGTTCTTACTGTTTCTCGAAGAGTAAAACCTTTGTGGTTTTGTACACTATTAGAATCTACGTGATTTTAACAGTTGTGTCATTCTTTTACAGAAATGACTAATCAGAATGAGAATCAAGTTGTTCCAATGGTGACTGCTAATGCCTCAACAAGCCAAACGACTCCGACAGCATTGGTACCGGCGGAGAAACTCGAAAAATTTTCTGGGATTGATTTCAAGCGCTGGCAACAAAAGATGTTCTTCTATTTGACTACTCTAAGTCTCCAGAAGTTCATCAAGGAAGATGTTCCTGTGTTGTCCGATAAAACTCCAGAAACTGAACGCTTTCTCGTGATTGAGGCGTGGAAGCATTTAGATTTTTTATGCAAGAATATATTCTGAGCAGGCTAGAAGTTGCTTTGTATAACGCTTACAATGGCGTAGAAACGTCAAAGGAACTGTGGACTACGCTTGAAAAGAAATACAACACTGAAGATGTCGGATTGAAAGAGTTTGTTACTGCAAAGTTTGTGGACTTTAAAATGATAGATAGCAAGTCTGTTATTACCCAAGTCCAGGAATTACAAGTGATTATTCACGATCTCATTGCTGAAGGTATAAATCAAATTAATATTGATGTTGAAAGTAGTAATCTTAATATTTTTACTAATGAAATTTTTATTGAAGGTCTTGTTATCAATGAATCATTCCAAGTAGCATCAATGATTGAGAAGTTGCCTCCTTTGTGGAAGGACTTCAAAAACTACTTGAAACACAAACGCCAGGAGATGTCCCTTGAAGATCTCATTGTTCGGTTGAGAACCGAAGAGGACAATAAAGCTGCTAAAAAGAGAGGCCGTGGAAACTCAACAATAATGGGAGCAAATTTTGTTGAAGAGAACAAAAAGAGGAAGAATGCTTCTGGACCGAAATACAACCAAAGCAGGAAGTGCTTCAGTGGAAACTACTACAACTGTGGAAAAACCAGACACAAGTCTACGGAGTGTCGTACTCCGAAGAAAGACAAGAAGAAGGGTCAAGCGAACATGGTTGAAAAATATGATGATGTTGATGACTAATGTGCCATGCTTTCCGAATGCAATTTGGTGGGCAATCCTAAAGAGTGGTAGATTGATTCTGGAGCCACTCTCCATGTTTGTGCTGTTAGAGAAGCGTTTGCTACTTATGCTCCTGTTGGACCCGATGAGATGATTTCTATGGGAAATGCTTCAAAGGCCAAGATTGAAGGATGTGGGAAGATATTTCTCAAAATAACTTCCGGCAAAGTGGTGACTTTGAACAACGTCCTTCATGTTTCCGAGATTAGGAAGAATTTGATCTCTACTAGAATTCTTGTTAAGAATGGTTTTAAATGTGTTTTTGTTTCCGATAAGGTTGTAATAAGTAAGAATGAAATGTTTGTAGGAAAAGGTTACCTCGCTGAGGTCCTTTTCAAGATGAATGTAATGGTGGTTGAAAATAATACTCCCTCCGTTTCAATTTATGTGAACCCATTTGACTGGACACGGAGTTTAAGAAAAGAGAGAAGACTTTTGAACTTGTTGTGTAAAATGAAGCACATATATTTTGTGTGGCTATAAATCATTGCATAAAGGTAAATTATTTCCAAATAAGGAAAGCGGTCATTCTTTTTGGCACGGACTAAAAAGAAAATAGGTTCACATAAATTAAAACGGAGGGAGTAATAAATTTTCAGCTTCGTCTTACTTACTTGAGTCAAATGAATTATGGCATATACGTTTGGGTCATGTCAATTATAAAACCTTATGAAAAATGATTAATTTGGAAGTATTGCCTAAATTTGAATGTGACAAATCAAAATGTCAAGTATGTGTGGAATCTAAGTATGTTAAACATCCTTATAAGTCGGTTGAAAGGAATTCAAATCCTTTAGACTTAATTCACACAGATATTTGTGACATGAAGTCAATACCATCTCGCGGTGGAAAAAAGTATTTCATAACTTTTATTGATGATAGTACTCGATATTGCTATGTTTACTTACTTAATAGTAAAGATGAAGCAATGGACGCATTCAAGCAATACAAAAATGAAGTTGAAACACAACTTAACAAGAAAATCAAAATGATAAGAAGTGATAGGGGTGGTGAATATGAATCTCCTTTTGAACAAATATGTTTAGAATATGGAATTATTCATCAAACAACGGCCTCTTACACGCCCTAATCCAATGGGATTGCAGAAAGAAAGAATCGTTCATTAAAGGAGATGATGAACACATTATTGATAAGTTCTGGTTTGCCACAAAACTTGTGGGAGGGAAGCCGTTCTTACGGCTAACCGAATATTAAATCGAGTACCCCATAGCAAAACACAGTGCATTCCATATGAAAAATGGAAAGGAAGGAAGCCCAACTTGAATTATTTTAAAGTGTGGGGGTGTTTGGCAAAAGTGCAAGTTCCTAAACCCAAAAGGGTAAATATAGGACCGAAAACCGTTGATTGTGTTTTCATAGGATATGCGACTAATAGTAAAGCATGTCGATTTCTGGTTCATAAAGAGAGGATGAAGCGGCTTCATGACCAGAATATCATAGAGCGTAACTTCAAAACCGGGGACAAGGTACTTTTATATAACTCAAGGTTATGGTTGTTCCCGGGCAAGCTAAAATCAAGGTGGTCAGGCCCCTTCGGTGATTGAGGCATTATAGTCGGGCGCTGTGGATATACAAACTATTGATGGCTCTTGCACATTCAAGTAAATGGACATCGGTTGAAACTATATGTTGGCATGGATGACATCGATGAGAAGGTGGAACTACGGTTAGAGGAACCTCAAAGGTCTAGCGAGCCTTGAAATACGCTAAGTTGAGTCATGCCGCGACGTTAAATAAGGCGCTACGTGGGAGGCAACCCACGAAATTGTTGTAAGTGTAAATCATTATAGTTAGTCTATACAAAAAAATGTTGCTGCTAGGTGAAAGATTCAGAGACACTGTTCGCCCGCGGTCCAACCGCGAACGCGGACGAACCGCGAAAAAACAGCCTCTCTGAACCTTCTGCTTCGCGGTCCATCCACGAACGCAGTTGACCGCGGTCAGACCTGACAGCGCGGAAAAAAATGTTAAAACATTCAAATTCCCCCCCCCCCCCCACTTTTAATTAACCTAACACTTCCCCCCTCTTATTTCACCCACATCCGCCCCCCTTCCCCCCTTTCTCACTCTACATTCTTCTTTTTCTCCTCCTTCTCTCTACTCTTTCTTCTCCAATTTTCTCTTCATATTCCTCCACCAATTCCCCCAACTTCTTCACCTTCATCTCCCCCATCTCCCCTCCTTCTTCAAGTAAGTGTTTCCTCTATTTTTTTTTATTTTTTTCTTTTTAGTTTGTCTCTTTAATTTTTGTAGAATTAATTAGTTTAGAAAATGTTAGTTTACCGCACTTTAATTGTAGTATTTGTGTAATACCATGCTAGACTTAGTAGAATATGTAGATATAATTTTTGTTTTTATTTTAGTATGAATGTTGTATATTAAGTTGTGGGATTTTGGTGTATTTGACATTGTTGGGTCTTCATTGTGTTGAATTGTGATATTTATGATAGTTTTGGAGACCCAATTTGGTGGTTGAATTATTTGGTGTTGTTTTGGCCAAGGTTGGCAAAAATATGTTGTAGTATTTGGATGTTGTATTTTTAGGGGAGATAATGCCTAAGTTTTAGGTTGTTTGTTATTGTATATAATTGGAGATGGTGTATATATAATTAGGTGATGTTGGATTGCCACAAGAAATAAGTGTGGGGTGCACTAGGTAACTTGGTGAAATTGTTAGAAATATGGTCAAAAGTAGGAGTTATGGTATGATAGCACTAAAGGAAATATAGTTGTAGTCCATGGATGGTGAAGTCTGAGTAACCAACCAATGTACTAACGTGATGGAAATTTTTGGTTGTTGCTTTTTGTGCAGGATTATGGCTCCTAAAAGATATAGGAATGCGGCAAGCTCGTCTAGGCAACCGACCTATGACGAGTCTCAGTTCACGTACGAAGAAGCTGAAGCGGACTTTCATGCCAAGGCTACTAAAGCTTGGCTACAGGAGATCGCAATCGACAGGATGGCTTTTCGGGCTGAAAAGCCCGATGTGTATGAAGAGATCCGACGCTGAGAGATGGAGTTCCTGTTCGATGAACCGACCCTCATCAACAAAATGCTAGTTAGGGAGTTCTACGCGAACGCACCCTACGGAATGGCCAGGACAGTCTTTGTCAGAGGTAAGTATGTTGGGCTAAAGTACCTACTATTAGGCAGGCTCTTAGACTGCCCGCTTTTTCTGGTGACGTGGACTTTTACCACGATAGGCCCGGTGTCACTTGGGATACCTTGATTGAGTCCCTGTGTGTCAATGGTCATCCCATCTGGATAAGAGACAAAAGTACTCTGCATTCTAGCAGCTTCACCCATACTGCCAAGTGCTTATTATCGGTTATTTGTAACCGCATTCTGCCCTCAAGCAACACAACAGATGTAAACTTTGATAGGGCATTGCTAACATGGTGCTTTGTCACCCAGCGGGATATTGACATTGCCTGCATGATAAGTGACGAGATGGTGCTGAGGGGACCCCTCAAATCCAAGGGATTTTACTTCCCGTCGCTTGTTACTTCTCTGTGCCACTCCCACCGGACTCTGGTACTACCTACGGATAGTGAACTTCCTCAAAAAGCTCCATTCAAGGCCTCTTACATCTGGGTGGGTAGAGGCACCGACCCGATTGATATAGACGATGAGGATGACCCTGTGCCGGTTGTCCAGTCCCGACATTCCACTGACTCCGCTGGCCCTTCTAGGCACGCTCATTATGGAGCTATCATATCTAGGTCCGAGTCCAATAGACCTATGCTTAGGTCTATGGAGGAAGAGGTTGTGGATTTACGAACCTCAGTAGACGGTATACACACACGCATGGACGTGATGTCCCAAAGGCAAGCTAGGACTGAGAACAGGTTCATGGCATGGTTTCGAGCTCTGGGTCGCGCTTGTAATGTCGACCCCTCCACCGTTTCCGACTTTGAGTGAGTCACAGGTAAGTTTTCTCGCCCTTCTGAGCTATACTTGTATTATTATACCACGAGGACATGACATGATTTTAAGTGTGGGGTGGGAAACTTATCTTGTATATGTTGTACATAGTAGCTATAGCTGTAAATTATATTAGCTGGCTTGGCCCGATGATGGACACTTGGCGACGGGTTTCTTAAGGGTCTAAGTCGGAATAAAAACACAAAAAAACAAAATTGAAAAATCCAAAAATATGAGTAGAGGACTCTTCCTGATGGCGAACTATTTGGACAAGTACTCTTGAGGGAAGTAGTCCATGTAGAAATTTTTCTTTCTTTTCTTTTCTTTTCCTATGTAGTGTATCACCTCCCCCTTGGTTTTTCTTTTGACGACGGTTCTTTTCCAAGGGTTTTTCTTGAACCGGGTTAGGTAGATTTTTCTTTTTTTAGGATTAGAGGGCAAAGATTAACATATAACCTCAAGTATGCACATTAGCAAAACTAAAATGAACCTGGGAATGTATGATCTAAGCTTGACTGTAGATTCTAGAATATGCCTTAAATTGCACAATATAGCTTGCTTGAACATTGATAGAATTCTACAGATGAACTTGATTCTAAATGAGTTTCATGCTAAGTGTGTGTGAGATTTTACCTACATTATATGTTTTACATGATACCTAGAACTTGCCCTGTATGTTTGCAAAGCGAAATAGAAGTTGTTTGGTTATATAGATGATATAGGCATTTCTTTATGTAACCCCATAAATCAATAAACTGTGAATCCACTTGTACATAGTAACCTACTTAACCCCTTTGAGCCTAAAGCCTATTCTTCAATAACCCTTCAATGTTCATAAAAATCAAAATCATATATTGTTCTACTTTACCTCCTGTAAGCACTTGTGTTGTAATGAATATGCAAAAGTCTAAGTGTGGGGTGAAGGGAAGTTGAAAAAGGGAAAATCAAGAATGAATGGTAGAAAATGGTGAACTAGCAAAATAATGCATTACAAAGCAATGATGGAAAAAAAAGAGAAAAATATATCAATGTATATATGTAAACTAAGAAGGCCAGTTACACCAACAAAAAAAATAGGGATTAAAAGTGAATGAAAGGTGAAGGAATGTTTAGGGGAAGCATCATGAAAAAGTTTGAAGGGAAATTGTGAAAAAGAAAGTGTTTAGGGAGGTTAGCCAGTATAACCAAAAGTATCCTACCCTTCCCTTAGCCAACATTACAACCCTTAAAGACCTCTTGATCTGTGATTGAATAGCTCGATTAGTGGAGTATTACACTAGAGGCAAGTCTATGGTGTATCTGTATGCATATGAATGTTCTTTGTTGAGAGTGAGTGAAATTTTTCCTATATCTATAAGTTCCATGTTCTAAATTGTTTATGTGTGGGAACTTCTCTCAATAAATTGTGTGAAGGCATGTAACTCAGGTAGAAAAAGGTAAAATTTGCAAGTCTGTGATAATAACTAGAGTAAGCAATAATGTGTTGGCATTTGAGTTTACGGTTAGGTAATGATTGTGCTTGTCTTAGGTGAATCATGAAAGATAGTTTTTGTGACATATTTTAGGGGAAACATTAATAAAATTGGCCTAAAGTGTGATTATGGTTGCTCGAAGACGAGCAAAGGTTTAAGTGTGGGGTATTGATAATAGGTGAATTTGACTATATTTATGCCCTAAATAATCACACTTTATTGTTGTTTTGATATTGTTTATGATGATAAAATGCTTTTATTAGTGTTTTTGGTGTGTTATAGGTACACATGAGCCATTGAAGACTAAAATAGTAGTTTTGGAGTAATAAGATGGTGAAAAGGCCAAGTGTAGAGCAAGATTGAAGTTTGTGCTGAAAAATAGGGTGAAGAATCCGTGGCACTGTTCTGCCGCGGTCCAACCGCGAACGTGGATGGACTGCGGTAGAAAGGGCTCGCGGAATCTCGGAAGATTCAGAGAAGTGATTTTTCCGCGGTCCATCTGCGAACGCAGACGGACCGGGGGTGAGGCCGGAAATTTTAGGGACAAACTTGTCAAGATTCAATTTATGTAACCTAAACCCTCTATATAATAATAGGATTCGCCCAAGAGAGGCACATATTGTATTATTCATTATTTTAGCAAGAAAACTAGTAAGAGAGAACTCTCTCAACATCTTTCTTTCTTTTACATTGAATCTTTGATTATGAATTCAATTATCTGTCTTGTTTCTTTGATTATGAGTAGCTAATTCTTTATCTAAGGTTTTGATGGAACCTATTGAGTGACAAACTTCTTGGTTATGTGATTACAAATTGTTAGCTAGATTTCTATTTGTTCAACTTCGTTCTTGTTGTAGTTAATTGACAAAGCTCTCAATTAGCTGTGCCTATTTAGTGTGCATAACTTGGAAAATAGTGCATATTTAGGTAAATTGTTGAACAACACCACACCTAGATTATTAGAGGAATCTATAATTGTAGGCGTAAAGGTGGGGTTAGGAATAACGAAATATTGGGTGCAATCTAAAGTGAACCTTTCAAATTAAAGCTAGCTAGGGTAGCTCGGGAGAGTACACTAGTAAATTATTGTAGTTGCTCGGGATAGAATTACGGTAAAAATAGCGTTCATGATTGATAGAATAATATTGACAATTTGTATGAGAATAAACAGAAGGGATTCCATCAATAGGGGAAATCAATACCTTAGTCTTTCTCTTCATTCTTTACACCACATTCAATTCTTTCTTTCAAGTCTTTAATTTCTTACAAAAGTTAGTTAGTAGAAAACATTCAACAAAAATATTCAAAAGTTTGGGAAGCTGCTTCAGGAGTATTCTTGGGTTGTGGAAGTTGCAGTTGGTAGGTTACTTCCCTGTGGGATCGACTCTGGACTTAATTGACCGGATTATATTGACTACGACCGTTGTTTGGACGTGAATCAACGCCTATCACTGTATTAGGCCAGCCGACTCTTTACCAAAAACAACACGATTTGTTTTCATTTTAAAAGATAGAATAAAACTATTTAATAAGATAACTTCATAAAAAAATTCCAAATAACGAAAGTGCGGAAAGAAAAGCTCGACATCGGGATGTCACTAGTCATGAACATGTACTACATTTTGTTTGAAAATACTAAGACTAACACAGTCTGGAAAGTAACTATGAACAACTATAGGAAGATAGGAGGGAGAAGAGCAGGGTTGTGATCGCCAGTCCTTTCTAACTCCAAGAAGATCTACAGTTGGAATAGTCAACAGCCACTATAGGGTTCTTATACACCTAGGCTGCACACAAGGTAAAATGAGTAACATGAGTACGCCAACTTAGTAAGTAACCAAAGTAACTAGAGGTTGAAAAGTAGTGACGAGAAATAAAGCATTTAAAGTTCATATCATGGAATTACAGTAAAGTACAACATGTTTTTTAAATCAGAGTTTGAATCAAATCATCTCGTTTAAACCAAGCTCTAGTAAAAATCATTTAAAGATATTTTTCAACAGTTTTCAACAGTTTTCAACAATTCTCAATGCAAAGGTAAGCACAAATGATGAAATCATAAGCCGCCCCTCGGCCAAAATATCACTCGTAAATAGCTCCTCGGGAAAACCTCTCATTCACTTGTATATAGCCCCTTGGGCATACCTCATAGTCACTCATAAATAGCCCTTTGGTCATACCTCACCATATGTCATCCCTCCTAGTCACTCAACACTCGACACTCGTACTCAGTAGGTACCTGTGATCACTAGGGGTGTGCAGACTCCGGAGGGGCTCATTCACCCCAAGCGTTATATCAAGCTAACTCGGGGCATAAATCAATCAGGCACACAACATATATCAAAACTTATTGTGGCGTGCAACCCTATCCCATAAATATCCCAACAAATCAGTCTCTCGACCTCATTCAGTCATAACCCTCTCAAGCCACTCGGGCTTTCAGTAAAAAAATGTGTACCTAGCCCAAAAAAACATTTATATGCATCAAAACAGAGTAATAAAGACTGGGTTATGAAATCAATAAGTATAGCATGACTAAGTATAGATTTTCAATCAACAGTGAGACGATAGTAAAAAAAAGTCCCGTAAGGGTCTAAACGGCTCTGGCACAAGGCCTAAACATGCATTCAACGCAATTTACAGAAACTCTTTATAAATCACATAAGTATCATATAGTTTCAACCAAATACAACTTTACAATAACTACGGGACGGACCAAGTCACAATTCCCAATGGGTACGCCCACACCCCATCACCTAGCATGTGCACCAACTCAAACTAGTAAAACGATATGAAATTTAGGGTTTCATACCCTCAAGACTAAATTTACTATAGTTACTTACCTCAAGTCGATCAAATCCTACTTTATGATGCCCTGGCCTCTCGAACTTGCCTCCAAATACCTCAAGTCGATCAAATCCTATCAGTAGGTACCTGTGATCACTAGGGGTGTGCAAACTCCGGAGGGGCTCATTCAGCCCAAGCGTTATATCAAGCTAACTCGGGGCATAAATCAATCAGGCACACGACATATATCAAAACTTATTGTGGCGTGCAACCCGATCCCATAAATATCCTGATAAATCAGGCTCTCGACCTCATTCAGTCATAACCCTCTCAAGCCACTCGGGCTTTCTGTAAAAAAATGTGTAGCCAGCCCAAAAAAACATTTATATGCATCAAAACAGAGTAATAAAGACTGGGTTATGAAATCAATAAGTATAACATGACTAAGTATAGATTTTCAATCAAAACAGTGAGATGATAGTAAAAAAGTCCCATAAGGGTCTAAACGGCTCTCGCACAAGGCCTAAACATGCATTCAACGCAATTTACAGAAACTCTTTATAAATCACATAAGTATCATATAGTTTCATCCAAATACAACTTTACAATAACTACGGGACGGACCAAGTCACAATTCCCAATTGGTACGCCCACACGCCCGTCACCTAGCATGTGCACCAACTCAAACTAGTAAAATGATATGAAATTTAGGGTTTCATACCCTCAAGACTAAATTTACTATAATTACTTACCTCAAGTCGATCAAATCCTACTCTATGATGCCCTGGCCTCTCGAACTTGCCTCTAAATGCCTCGAATCTATCCATAAATAATTAGATACAATCAGCACGAGCTAAGGGAATCAATCCCATAAGAAAATGCTAAGCTTTAGGTCAAAAGTCAAAAATTCAACTCAAAAGCTGGTCCCCAAGCCCACGTTTCGAAATCAGACAAAAGTCACAAAATTCGACAAACCATTTGATTATGAGACTAACCATACTAGTTTCACTTAAATCCAACTTCGAATTGACTTTCAAATCCCAAAATTTCATTTTATGGAACTCCGCCAATTTTTCCCAAATTCCATCTCATATCACGAATCGAATGATGAATTCAATGATATTTTATGAATATTATCCAAAACCGAGTTAGAATCACATACCCTGATGAATTTTTTGAAAACATTTCAAAAAATTGCCTTAAACTGATCTCCCAAAGTCCAAAATGTGAAATAAAACCCTAAGCCTCGCTTATATAGTTCTCTCTAAACCTTCAATGTGCGATCCGCATAATCCTACCGCGGCCATTTTCATTCCTCTGTCCGTATAAAACTCACTACGGCCACACACCCTCACCGCGATCCGCACAATTTTGTCTTGGCTGCATAATACCTCTGCGGTCCGCACCAATTTAGTGCGGTCTGCACTTCCAAGACTATAGACCAGATGCATCTGACACCAGAAATCTACCAACTCCCGAAGCCAAATAATGATCCGCTAACCACCCGAAACTCACTCGAGGCTCTTGGGACCTCAACCAAGCATACCAAAGCATATCATAACCTCATTCAAACTTAGTCGAATCTTCGAATCTCCCAAAACAACATCAAAATACCAAATTACCCTCGGATTGAAGGCTAAGAACTTCTTAACTTCAAAATACCTCAAACGACGTCGAAACCTATCAAACCTTGTCCGAATGACCTTAAGTTTTGGACACATGTCACAAATGACACTACAAACTTACTCTAATTTCTAAAATTCTATTCGGACCACGATATCAAATTTTTCCACTACCGACCAAAAATTGTTCTTATTTCGCCAATTCAAGCCTAATTCCACCACGGATCTTCAAATTATATTCCGGAAGCATTCCCAAGTCCAAAATCACCTAACGGAGCTATAAGAACTATCAAAATTCACATCTAAGATCATATATATATATATATATATATATATATATATATATATATATATATATATATATATATATATATATATATTTCAACATCCGGTTGACTTTTCTAACTTAAACTTCTAAATGTGAGACTAAGTGTCTCATTCCACTCCAAGACTACTCCAGATCCGAATGAACCAACACGATCCGATATAAGATGGCTGAAGAACACAAAAGGAACTAGAAATGGGGCTATAACCCATAAAATAATCATTACATCCTCTCCCTCTTAAAAAACGTTCATTCTCGAACGAGTCTAGAAACATACCTAAAGCCTCAAATATGTGTGGATATCTTCTTTACATCTCCCGCTCGGTCTCCCAAGTAGCCTCCTCTATGGGCCGACCTCCCCACTACACTTTCACTGAAGCTATATCCTTCGACCACAACTTTCAAACCTACCACTCCAAAATTGTCATTGGCTCCACATCATAAGTCAAATCACTATCTAACTGAACCGTGCTGAAATCCATGACATGAGAACGATCGCCGCTATACTTTCGGAGCATAACATGCACACCCGACAAGATAAGTGGCTAAGCAAGCTCATAAGCCACCTCACCTATCCTCCGAAATACCTCAAAAAGCCCAATAAACCAAGGGATCAACTTGCCCTTCTTTTCAAATCTCATAATACTCTTCGAGGATGAAACCTTCAGAAGAACCTTCTCCCCAACCATATAATATACATCACGAACCTTTCTATCAACATTACTCTTTTGTCTTGATTGCACTTTACGAAGCCTCTCCTAAATCACTTTCCCCTTGTCCAAAGCATCATGTACTAAGTATCTACCTAAAAGCCTAGCCTTGCCCGTCTCAAACCATCCCATTGGAGATCTACATTACCTCCCATACAATGCCTCTTATAGAGCCATATGAATACTCGGCTGATAACTTTTGTTGTAAGCAAACTGGTTGAGAAGCAAAAAGTGATCCCATGAACCATCAATATCAATAACACAAGAACACAACATGTCCTCCAATATTTGAATAGTGCACTCGGACTACCTGTCAGTTGGAGAATGAAAAGTTGTTCTCAACTCAACTTGGGTACCCAACTCTCGCTACACTGCCCCCCAAAATTACGATGTGAATTGTGTACCTCTATCTGAAATGATAGAATATGGCACTCCATGAAGGTGATCTATGTCACAACCCAAAATTCCCACCCTCGGGAGTCGTGATAGCAACGACTCATAGAAGCTAGGCAAGCTACACATTTAGAAATCCATAAACACTTTTGTTTTAAATCATTTTTACTAATCTAATTAACAGGGAACAAATAATTAAATAACAGTGGAAGATTTAGACGAGATAAACCAAAATAATAAGAAAAATCCACATATGCCTCTACCCAGAAATTGGTGTCACAACATTCATGGAGTATCTAGGTGTGCTACATACAAGCGTCTGAAACAAGAAATAAAATTTGTCTCAGGTACAAAGGAAACAGTGCATCAAAATAGATAGAAGAGATGCCGGGCCTGCAGACACATGCAGGACTACCTCGGGATCTCGTTGGCTGAAGGCTGACTCCTGAACTACTGTTGTGCAGTGTATGATGCTCTGATATATGGAGATAAGTGCAAAGTGTAGCATCAGCATAATCGACCCCATGTGCTAGTAAGTGGCTGGCCTAACCCCGGTGAGGTAGTGACGAGGCTGGGACCAGACTCCAAATAAAACTGTATAGTTATAAATATATACGACGGAGAAGAAAGTATAGAAATAACTAGTCAATATGGAAAGGGGAAACATGTCGTGGGGGAGATAACAGTCTTGAATAAAAGGCATCAAGCAAGGAAAGAAACAACATAATTATTATACCAATAAGGAATCAAAAGCAATAAGTTCACGGCATAACCCTTCGTATTTTTACTCTCGCCTCACCCAAAAAAGTATAATCATCATGCGCACGACATCACCCTTCGTGCTTTTACCCTATTTTCTCACCATAAAATCAATAGAATCAGCACAGAATGGTACATCGTGTGGCACGGCATTATCCTTCGTGCTTTTTGCTCTTTTCTCTCAATCAACAATGCACGGCATCACCCTTCGTGCTTTATCACTCTTCCTCACTCAAACAACAATCACAATAATAGGGCGAGGGAATAAACAAGAGTATAATAGGTATCCTGGCAAGGGAACAACAATTTAAACAATTAAATCCCGACAAGGGGACAACTTAATAATATCAATATCCCGGCAAGGGAAATAGCCAGATAAGCAATAATATACCGGCAAGGGAATAATTTAATAACTCTTCCTCTTTTCAATTTACTTCACAGATCGCTTTACCACTTGATCCAATGCTCCTTGATGTTTAAAACCCACAATTACTTCCTTAACTTACCACAACAAATAGAAATCACTTCCAAGGCATAAATTATTCAACGAAATCATGAAAACCACATTATAAGACTCACAGTCATGCTAGACACCAAAGTATAGATACTCGTCACCATGCCTATACGTCATACTCAACAAGAAACACGTAGCAAATATGACTCAACACCTAATCCCTCAAGCTAAGGTAAGACCGAACACTTACCTCGACACCTCGAACACAATTCAAATCTCAATTGTAGCTTTACCCCTCGATTCCACCGCCAATTTGCTCGTATCTAATCACAAACTACTTAATTACATCAATAAATTCTAAATGAATCAATCCCAATGCATGAACATGAGATTTCCAAAGTTTTACCAAAAAGGTCAAAAAAATTCCTCGAACCCACGTATTCAAAAGCCAAAGTTCGAACCAAAACCCCATTACCCATTCCTCCACGAACTCAAATATATAATTTATTTTGAAATAGGACCTCGAATTGAGGTCCAAACCCCCAAATTTTGAGAAAAACCAATGTTCTAACCAAAACACCCAATCCCCCATGAAAATCTTTGATTTTAGGTTGAAATCATGTTAAAAGATGTTAATGATTGAAAGAAATGAGTAAAAACTCACTTACAATTGATTTAGAATGACTTGTTCTTGGAAAATCTCCTAAGTGTGTTTGCGTTTGAGAAAATATGGAAAATGGGTTTCAAAATAGGTTAAGTGTAAAATTGCAGGTCTCTAATATGGGAAATGTGAACAGGGGTTCGCAATTGCGAACCCCGACCTGCTGATGTGGGAATTGCGAAGTGATGTTCGTATGTGCGAACACTTCACAATATCCAGGGCTTCGTATTTGTGTTAAAAAATGTCGCATTTGCGACATACCCTTATTCACATTTGCGAACCACTTGGTCACATTTGCGATCATGCTGCAAAATCCCATTTCTTGTATTCGTGAAACCTGCTTCGCAAATGCAAAACCTGCAGATCAAAAATACCAGTTTTTTTTTCAAAGTTCAAAAATGCACACGTGGCCTATCCAAAACTCACCCGAGTCCACGGGGCTCCAAACCAAATATACACCCAACCTCAAAAATATCCTACAAACTTATTTGTGCGATCAGATCGCCAAATTAACATCATAAACATCTAATTAAACCTCAAATTCCAAGAATTCTTTCAAACTTCATAAAACATTAAATTTTCCAATTTAGGTCTAAATCACGTCAAACGACGTCCATTTTTCACCAAATCTCACACGAATATTTTAAATCATATATAAGAGTTGTATCGGGCACAAGAACCAAAATACGGGCCCGATACCAATATGTTTTAATCAATTTAATTTCAAATTTTCCTTAAATATTTTCAAAAAAATAATTTTACTTAAAAATTCATTTCTCTGGATTAGGAGCTCAAAATTCGATTTAGGGCATATGCCCAAGTCCCACATTTTTCTACGGACCCTCTAGGACCGTCAAATCACGGATTTGTATCCGTTTGCCAAAAGTGCTGACCAAAGTCAAATTTATTCATTTTAACATCAAAACTTAGAATTTTTCACATAATTTCATATTTAAGCTTTCCGGCTACGCGTCTGGACTACACATGCAAATCAAGGCAATTCTAAATGAGGTTTTCAAGGCCTCGAAGACACGAAATTTTATTAAAACAGGTTATGACCCTTTGGGTCGTCGCAAACAATCTCTTTGATGTGATTCTCACTTAACTGCTCTGAATTTAGGCAGTGCACACAGGAATGATATGCGTGGACTCTGTCAGCTGATCGACCATCACCTAACTAGAATTGAACTTCCTCAAAGTCCGTGGGAGTCCAACTATGAATCCATGGTAATCTGCTCCCACTTCTACTTTGGAATCTCTATATGCTGAAGCAAGCCACTAGGTCTCTGATGCTCATATTTCACCTGCTGACAATTGAGACACCAAGTTACAAACTCCACTACATCTTCCTTCATTCTCCTCTACCAGTAGTGCTATCTCAAATCCTAGTACATCTTCGTGGCACACGGATGGATGGAATACCGCAAACTATGGGTCTTCTCTATAATGAACTCCCGAAGACCATCTACAATGGGCACACATATCCGGCCCTGTATCCTCAACACCCTATCATCACCAATAGTCACATCCCTAGAATCATCATGCAGAACCTTGTCCTTGAGGACAAGCAAATGAGGATCATCATACTGGTGCTCTCTAATACGATCAAGCAAGGAAGACCGAGAAACCATACAAGCTAGGACCGATTGGGCTCCAAAATATCCAACCTCAAAAAGAGATTGGCCGAGGCCTGAATATCAACTGCCAGAGGTCTCTCCCCAAGAAGAATGAATGCAAAACTTCCCATACTCACCGCCTTCCTGCTTAAGGCATCAGCCACTACACTGGCCTTCCTTGGATGGCACAAAATAGTAATATCATAGTCCTTTAGCAGCTCCAACCATCTCCGCCGCCTCAAATTTAGATCATTTTGCTTGAACAAGTGCTGGAGGCTACGATAATCAGTAAACACCTCACAAGACACACAATTGATATATTTCCTCAAAATCTTCAATGCGTGAATAATGGAAGCCAACTCCAAATCATGAACATGGTAGTTTGTCTCATGGGGTTTTAACTGACAAGAAGCATAAGCAATCACTCTACCCTTCTACATCAACACACAACCAATGCTGACCTAAGAAGCATCATAATATACCATATAAAAACCTGAAACTTATGGCAAAACTAACATTGGAGTTGTAGTCCAAGCGATCTTAAACTTCTGAAAGCTCGCCTCACACTCATTCGACCACCTGAAAGGAGCATTCTTTTGGATCAATTTGGTAAAGGGTGATGTAATAGATGAAAATCCCTAAACGAACTGACGGTAATAACCCGCCAAACCAAGAAAGCTACGAATATCTATGGCTGATGACGGCCTCTATCTTCTTTGGATAAACTAGAATACCCTCACCTGACACCACATGCCCCAAGAAAGCCAATGAAGTGAGCCATAACTTACACTTGGAGAACTTAGCATAAAACTTCTCATCCCTCAACCATTGCAATACAACTCTTAAATGCTCAGCATGCTCCTCCCAAATAGGAGAGTACACCAGGATATTATCAATAAAAACAATAAAAAACGAACCGAGATAAGGTCAAAACACGATGTTAATCAAATGCATAAACACTGCTGGGGCATTGGTCAGTCCAAGAGACATTACAAGGAACTCATAATGACCATATGTGGTCTTGAAAGTTATCTTAAAAATGTCTGAGTCCCAAATCTTCAACTGGTGATACCTTGATCTGAGATCAATCTTGGAGAACACTCTCGCTCCCTGAAGTTGGTCAAATAAATCATCAATGTGCGGTAAAGCGTACATGTTATGATTGTGACTTTGTTTAGTTACATGTAATCAATGAATATTCTCATAGTTTCATCCTTCTTCTTCACAAATAGAACAGGCGCACCCTTACGTGACACATCAGGCCGAGTAAACCACTTATCAAGGAGTTTCTGAAGTTGCTCATTCAATTCCTTTAACTCTACCAGTGCCATACGATATGGTAGAATAGAAATGGGCTGAGTGTCCAACACCAAATCAATATCGAAGTCAAAATCCCTATCCGGTGACATTATGGCAGGTCTGTAAGAAACACATCCAGAAATTTCTCACCACCAGAACTAAATCAATGGTAGGCATCTCTTCAGTGACATCCCTCACAAAGGCAAAATAAGAAAGACAACCCTTCCTAACCATCCGCTGTGTCTTCAAATACGAAATCACTCTACTAGGAATATAAGATGAACCTCACCACTCAATATGTGACACCTCTGGCATAGCCAACGTCACTGTCTTAGCGTGATAGTCCAGAATAGCATGACACAGAGACAGCCAATCCATGCCTCGTATCATATAATCAACCATAGCAGAAGGTCTACTCGGCTCTCCAAACCCCTAATAATCACAACACAAGACCAATATATTTGGTCTATAATAATAGTATCGTACACAGGAGTAGATAAATGAACACATGAAACAAGATACTCGCAAGGCGTATACAAATAATAAGGAAAATATCATGTCACATATGAAAAAGTGGAACCGGGATAAAATAATACAGAGGCATCCCTGCGGAAAACTGAGACAATACCTGTGATCGCAGCATCTAATGCAATGGCATTTGGTATGACTAGGAGTGCATAGAAACAAGCCCGACACCAATTGATCGACCTTCCCCTTTAGGGCGGCCCCTAGCAGATTAACCTTCATACCTAACTGACTAGGCGGGTGGGCAGTAATAGTACTGACGACTATAAATTACTCCTCTGCAAAGGCGAACCCCCTGACTACAAGGACAATGTCTCCACATATGCCCAAACTCCCCATAATCAAAAAACCCTCTGATGCTAGTGATGGGGACTGAAGGAAACCCCTAGCACCAGGATAACTGGTAGAAGAACCTGTCATGGAGGAGCCCTGAGCTGATGGAGCACGGGATGAACTATGGGCTGGGAGGACACTAAGTAATGAATGGACCTGATGAGATCTATGAGAACTATGGCCCGATGATGCACCATAGTGAATTGGAAGAGTTGACTGAGCATGTTTGCATGGATAACCTCTGTCGTGCTAGAACTGACCCCCATAAGGAGCACCACCAAAACTACCAGATCCCCGAGGCCTCTTGGCCTCCCTCTCTACTATCTCCCGGCAACAAATCAACTTTATGTCTCGAGCAATGTAAACAACCTTCTAAAAAGAAGCACCAGATACTCTCTCTCTAGCCATAAGAATCTGTACCTGATATGTACGGGTGTGTATTTGAATCGATTTATCGATAAATTGAATCGATTATTTTTTATCGATTTTGATTTTGATTTTGAAATTTTCCTTATCGATTTCAATGTTGTCCTCTTCGGTTATTGGCTTATTGATAAATCGATAAGAAATACAAAAAAAATTAATTTTTTTGCGCTTATTCTACAATACTCTTTCCTTTACCCTAAGTCCCTAACCCTATTATTTCATCTACCACATTTAAGGAATGATCATATTTTAAGCTCAAGGGAATGAAGTTCAACTTAATAGAAAATAGAATTAGTCGTGATGATGTATTTTATTGTTTTATACCGTTGAAGTGTTAGTGCCATACATTTGATCCCTCGCTTTAGTTTCATTGAATGTGCTTGTTGACACAATTTTTCTGTTATAAATGGTATTCATCTTATTTTAGCTTCTTTTGGTCCATATTAGTTATGTGTGTTTATAGCGATATACTTTTCGTAGAATCCTGTAAATTTTCTTATTGGTATAATCGATAATCGAATCGATAAGCCCCAAAAATTGATAAATCAAAATAGAAAAAATTGAAATCTTATTAAAACGATAAGAATAAGCATATGTAAAAATCAATAATCAATAAGTAATTAGCGATAAGGGTCAAAATCGAATAGATAAATCGAATGCATACCCTATTGATATGTGATGCCATCAACGAACCTCTCGATATTCTCCATGTCTGTGGGAACCAACCAAATAGCATGACGGGCCAACTCAGAAAATCTCATCTCATACTGCATCACAGTCATATCATCCTTATGCAACTGCTCGAACTGTATGCGCAGCTCCTCTCTGCAGGACTACAGTACATACTTTTCCAAAAAGAGAACGAAGAACTGCTGCCAGGTAAGGGGCACTACACCAACGGGCCTACGCCTCTCATAAACCTCCCACCAAGTGAATGCAGTTCCAGAGAACTGAAATATAGTGAATGAGACACCACTGGTCTCTAGAATACCCGTTGTATGAAGAATCCTCTAAAGGTTGTCTAAGAAACCCTTGGAATCCTCGCCCTCTCTACCACTGATAGTCGGAGGCTAGAGTCTACCAAACATCTCCAAGTTATGCTGCTCATCATCAGGCATGATGGGAACCACACAGTCTTGAGCAGCTGCAACTAGCTAGTTTGGTGGTGCCCCAGTGTCTGAAGCCCCTGAACAACCCGCCCGGGTGTGCGGGCGGCAGGAGTCTGAGTGCCTCTCCCGGCCTTGTAAGTAGTTGTTGTAGTAGAAATAGCAACCGCCTAAGAAAGACTAGTGCACACGGTCAAAATTTTAGCTAAGATCTCCTGAAGACCTTGGATAACGATAGGCACAACTGGTGCCTGAGTTGGTCCCGCGGGAGCATCCATAACTGGACATGATCATGAACTGGGGCAGCTGGTGGACCTATAAGTGATGCCCTAGCTAATGTGTGAGCTATACCCCTGCCCCTCCGACGGCCTCGACCGCGACCTCGGCCTCTCGCGGACCCAACTGGTAGTATTGGTGGCTGTTTATCTTGACTGGTAGAAGGTGTCCTCCCCATATGTGAGAGAATAGAATAAAGAAGTTTAGTTGCCAGAATCACACGATAAGAATTCAAGAATGTGAATTTCTCCTAAAGGTTCCACATCCTCTCCAAGATAAGTACAGATATCTCCTTACCGATCCACAAGACTCTAATAAAACTGCTTATGACTCGTGAGACATATGTAACCTAGGCTCTGATACCAACTTGTCATGACCCAAACTACCACATCGTGATGATGCCTATCGCGATACTAGGCAAGCCGAATCTTTACCAAAAACAACATGATCTTCCCCATTTTGAAAGATAGATTCAAGCTATTTAATAATATAATTCATAAAGAAATTCCAAATAAAGAAAGTGCAGAAAGTAAAGCCTGAAATCGGTAGGTCACTAGTCATGAGCATCTATTACGATTTGTCCAAAAATATTGAGACTAATATGGTATGAAAACTAACTATGAACAACTACAGGAAGATAGGAGGGAGAAGAGCAGGGTTGCGAGTGCTAACATCTACATGTCTAACTTCAAGAAGATCTACAACTAGAATAGTCAACTGCCAGAGCTCTGGGTCCTGATACACCTAGATCTGCACACAAGGTGTAGGGAGTAACTTGAGTATGCCAACTCAGTAAGTAACTAAAGTAAATAAAGGCTTAGAAGTAGTGACAAGCAATAAAGCATTTGAAATTCACATAATGAAATCTCAGTAAAGTACAACAGGCTTTTAAAATTAGAATTTGAATCAAATCATCTCGTTTAAACCCAGCTCTAGTAAAAATCATTTAAAGATATTTTTTGACAATTTTCAAAGAGGTTCAATGCAAAGGTAGGCAAAAATAATGAAATCATAAGCCGCCCTTTGGGCAAAACATCACTTGTAAAAAGCCCCTCGGGAAAACCTCAAAGTCACTTGTTACAGCCCCTCGGTCATACCTCACAATCACTCATAAATATCTTTTCGGTCATACCTCACCATCTCTCATGCCTCCCAATCACTCAGCACTCGGCACTCATACTCAGTAGGTACCTGCGCTCATAGGGATGTGCAGATTCCAGATGGGCTTATTTAGCACAAGCGCTATAACAAGCCAACTCGTGGCATAAATCAATCAGGCTCTTGGTCTATATCAAAATATATTGCGGCATGCAGCCCGATCCCATAAATAACCTCACAAATCAGGCCATCCGCCTCACTCAGTGATAAACCTCTCAAGCCACTCAGGCTTTCAGTACATATAGGGTACTCAACCCAAAACAACATTTTTATGTATGAAAACAGAGTAATAAAGACTGGATTATGTAATGAATAAGTATAACATGACTGGGTATAGATTTTAAATCAAAAACAGTGAGAGGATAGTAAGAAAAGGCCCCTAAGGGTCTAAACAGCTCTGGCACAAGGCCCAAACACTACATTCAACACGATTTACAAAAACTCTTTCTAAATCACATAAGTATCATATTGTTTTAACAAAAACACAACTTTATAGTTGCTACAAGATGGACCAAATCATAATTCCCAACGGTATATGCCCACATGCTCGTAACCTAGCATATGTGTCACCTCAAAATAGAAAAACGATACGAAATTCGGGGTTTCATACTTTCGTGACTAGATTTAGAATCGTTACTTACCTCAAGCAGATCAAATCCTACTCCATGATGCCCTTGCCTCTCAAAACAACCTTAAAATGCCTCCAATCTAGCCATAAACATTTTGATACAATCAACGCGAGCTAAAAGAATCAATTCCATAAGAAAATGCTAAGCTTTAGGTCAAAAGTCAAAATGTCAACTCAAAAGTCGGGCCCCGATCCCACGCATCAAAATCCAACAAAAGTCACAAAATCTAATAACCCATTGGATTATGAGACTAACCATACTAGTTTTACTCAAATCCAACTTCGAATCGGCATTCAAATCCCAAAAATTCATTTTATAAAACTCTACCAAATTCCCCCAAATTCCATCCCAAAGCACGATTCGAATGATGAATCAATGATATATTCATGCATATTAGCCAAAACCAACTTAGAATCACTTACCCTGATGAATTTCTTGAAGAACTTTTAAAAATAGTTAAACCGAGCTCCCCAAGTCCAAGATGTGAAATAAAACCCTACGCGTCGCTTATATAGTGCTCTCTAAATCTTTACTATGCGGTTCGCATAATCCTTCGGCGGTCGCGGTCCTTGAGCCATTTTCCTTGCAGGGTCCGCATAAAAATTACTGCGACTGCATACCCCTCATCAGGGTCCACATAATTTTGTCGCGGTCGCATAACCCCTCTCTGGCCCGCACCAATTTTGTACGGTCTGCAGTTCCAAGACCAAAGACCACATATAGTTGGCACAAGAAATCTTCCAACTCCCGAAGCAAAATAATGATCTGCTAATCACCCGAAACTCACTCGAGGCCCTCCGTATCTCAACCAAGCATACCAACGTATCCATAACCTCATTCAAACTTAGTTGAACCTTCAGATATCCCAAAAACAATGTCAAAACCCCAAATTAGCTATGGATTCCAGCCTAAAAACTTCTAAAGTTTCAAATACTACAAACGATGTCGCAACATACCAAAACACGTCCGAATGACCTCAAATATTGTAAACACGTCACAAATGACACTACAAACTTACTTGAACTTCCGAAATTCTGTTCGATTTTTATATCAACATTTTCCACTCCAACTAAAAATTGCCAAATTTTAAATTTTGTCAATTCAACCCTATTTCTACCACAAACCTTCAATTACATTCGGACACACTCCCAAGTCCAAAATCACGTGACTAAGCTAAAGGAACCATTAAAATTCACATTCGACATCATTTACACATAAGTCAACATCCGGTTGATTTTTCCAACTTAAACTTCTAAGTAGGAGACAAAGTGTCTCATTTCACTCCAATACTACTCCGTACCCGAATTAACCAATACGATACAATAAAACACGGCTGAAGAACACAAAAGGAAGCATAAATGAGGAAAATGGGGCTATAACTCATGAAACGACCGGCCGAATCATTACAATTATCCATGGCTCGATGTTACAGAATTTCGTTATAATAAGTGTTGGTAAGCACTCTTAATGGTTTTGTTTTTTTTTTAAATTTTACTTAGTCTATAACTTTGTGTTGTCTGTAATAGATAAAATTACGCCCTCCATATATGTAACGACCCGGCCGGTCGTTTTTGGAATTTATGCCCCGATCCCCCATTAACTATTTTCTCTAAGTTTGTTTTTTCTATTTTGGTTTGTCGGGACGTTCAGTATTAGAATTCGGAGTGTTTTGGGATACTTAGTCCCTAAATGAGAGGTTAAGACTTGAAAAATGGTCTGTATTCGGGATAGTGTGAAGATGACCTCTGAATGAGAATTCGATGGTTCCATTAGCTCCGTTAGGTGATTTAGGGGGTGGGAGCATGTTCAAAATGTATTTTTGGAGTCCGTAGCTAATTTAGGCTTGAAATGGCGAAGTTGGTATTTTGACGATTTCCGGTTTATAGGTGAGATTTTGATTCGGGATTCGGAATGAAATTTAAAGAGTTGTAGTAGCTTTGTTAGGTGATTTTGGATATGTCTACAAATTTTCAGGTTATTCGGACATCGTTTGGTCGGGTTTTTTATCGAATGCGCATTTCGAAAGTTTCGAAGAAACTTAGGCTTGAATCCGATTTAATTTGATGGTTTTAGCGTTATTGGATGTATTTTTGTGATTGGAACAAGTTTGAATAACGTTATAGGATGTATTGGTATTTTTGATTGAGGTCCAGGGGGCTCGGGGTAATTTCGGATGACTAACGGAAATTTTTAAGTTGAAAAATGCAGCAGAAAAATTGTAGAGAATTATGTTCTATGAGATCGCAATGCTCTAATGCGATCACATAGTGTTAGCTACAGAACCCAGGATTTTTTTCTATACAATCACATAGAGTTAGCTATAGTTCCCGTGAAATTTGTTCTATGTGATCGCAATGCTCTAATGCTACCGCATAGTGTTAGCTAAAGTAACCGGACAGAATGTTAAAAACATTTCAGTCGCGAAAACAACCCATTTTCCACCATTTTTGGGCATCTTGGGAGTATTTTCAATGGGAAATAAGAAATTTAGACTGAGAATTGATTGGAGGTAAGTTTTATAAGTTAAATACATGTTTTTATTCAAGAATCATCTATGGAATTCATGAATTTATGGCTAAAAATCAAGAAAATTAGGGCTTGGAGCAAAAACCTTAAACTTAGGATTTGAGGGGCCATTCTGGTCTGAATTGAGAGTTCTTGGTATGTATGGACTCGTGACGAAACGAGGAGTCCGGAAATATGATTTTTGGAATTTTTTGAGATGTGGGGTCCGAGGGGTATTTTGGTCATTTTACATAATTTCGCGTATTAACTTAGAATTTAATTGTAGTTTAATTTACTTGGATTATTATTTATGATTGCAATTTAATTGAATATATTTGAGCCATTTGGAGTCGAATATTCGTGGCAAGAGCGCGTTTTCAGGTTGACTTGCATTTGATCATGGTAAGTGGCTTGTCTAACCTTGTGTGGGGGACTTTGTCCCTTAGATTATGATATGTGGTAATTTAATGCCTTGTACGTGAGGTGACGAGCGCTTACTTGAGCTAATTGTTGAAAACCCGAATTTTACTTAAATTACTTGAACTGATTTTCTTTCGTATCTGTTTATTCTACTTGCTATTACAGCCTGTGCTAGTATAGAAAAGCATATTTAATTGATCCAAATTGCCTAATTTCTTAATTTGCCTTAATTAAAATTATGTGGAGCATGTTGGGCCAGAGTTATTTATTTATTTATATTATTATACTTCAATGTATGAATATTTCTCGGATCTTGGTTGTGCAATACTCTAGGACTACGGGTTCGATTTCCGGGAGATCCCCCTGCATGTGTTACGTTCTAAGACTAAGAGAGCAGGATACTAAGAGATCCCTGGCACAGAAATGATTATATATTTTGGATACCAAGAGATCCCAGAATTTATTATTGAGGATAACAAGAGATCCTCGGGATACCAAGAGATCCCCGAATTATTATTCTGGATACCAAGAGATCCTAGAATCTTTATTGAGGATGCCAAGAGATCCCCAAATAATTTATTGAGGATACCAAGTGATCCTCGGTATACCAGGTGATTCCCGATGTTAAATATCTGGTTGTGATTTATACCTCTATTCAATGATTGTGTTGTTCTATGTTACTATTTTACATATTTTCTTGTTGGATTTCTGTTGCAATTATACTCATATTGTCTCCTCGTTATCATGGAATATTATTTTTTACCTCAATAGGGCCCTGACCTTCCTCATCACTACCCAATCGAGGTTAGGCTTGGCACTTACTGAGTACCGTTGTGGTGTACTCATGCCTCTTCTGCGCATTCTTTCATGTGCAGCTCCAGCTACCTCCACCCAGGCGTACTATCCTCGCGGCGGAGACATCTTACAGAGACTTTGAGGTATATCTGCTACATCCGCAGACCAGAAGTCTCTATCTTATTCCATCTTTAGTAGTGACTTCCTTTCTTTCGGTTGTGTAGACATTCTAGAGTTAGAGTTGTGTATTTCATTTCTAATAGCCTGTGTTTCCTATGAGTTTTCAGGTTTTGGGAGTTTGTTTGGATTTCGTGATATGGGTTGTATTATGCCAATTGGCACTTATACAAATTTTGCTTTGACGGTAAAATTTTTAGTCGTTTGCTTCCGCAATTTAGTTTTTTTTTTTTGCAAGTTGTATAAATTATGCATTGTTAGGCTTACCTAGTTGTAGGGACTAGGTTCCATCACGACATGTTCACGGAGGGCGAACTAGGGTAGCGACAAGTTGGTATCAGGGCCCTAGGTTCAAACGAGTCACGGGACACAGGCCGGTTTATTAAAATCTCGCTGATCGATACAGAGAAGTCTGTACTTATCTATGAGAGGCTATGTAACCGTTAGGCAAATTCCACTTCATTTCATACCTTATAGTGCGTCATTTATTCAGTTGGAGCCTATATCATATGTTCTTTTGTATCCACCCGTGTATTGAAATTGTGCACTCGGTATCAACTATGCGCCGACGGTTTGTGATGCTGCAAAAGTATTTCAAGGGAGCCAAGAATTTACTCAACCATTATTACCGCGCGTCATCCATACTGATAATACATAAGTATTGATAAATCATTTAATTATGCACATGGGAGTGCAATAGGTTCTGACATCACAGTAATGGTAGAGTAACAATGTGGATGTAGATCTAAAGTTAGTTGGTGGTAATAGTGACTATGTAGTTCGTATGAGATATCTATTTAGCGAAGAGTACAACTAGCAACCGAGATACTGGATGGAATGAGTTTTAACGGTCCTAAGAATGATATATACCAATCGAACGGCTTGTGATGTCTTATAATGGCGACGTACAAACGATAAATGTTAGTATTATGGAGTAGCGGGATGTATCTTATAGCTTTGCACCAAAGTGAAGAGAGTCCACTATCAACGATCAAATTGTGGGTCATGTGTCATATCAGTTTTGGCATGCGATGTATATAAGTGGTATTCAAGAGTTCTCTGAAACTTGCATATGAGTAAGATTTGAGATTTGTATGGGATGGTGTTTGGACCTTCGATGTTCCTATGTCCATAATAATTCTACATTTCAATATCAGCAAGAAATTGGAAACAATTTCAGGATACTCATAGTGCTCTAGTCAACCAGGGCACTTCCATGGGACAATCATCTTTTAATGCACCACTGGCATGGGATTCCTTAAATGGTTATTCTACTTATCCGGCACAGACTCAGTATGAGCAGCGGAACTGCAAATGGGTTGTTATGAATGTGGTGATACTAGAAACATCATGAGAAATTATCCCAGACTTGGGAAAAATCTACTCCATCAGAACACACACTCAAAACACTCCATTATAGTTACTAATCTACATACGCTACAAGTTAGATATGGAGAACGAACAGGTAGATAACGCTTAAGAGGTAGACGCCCGACCCATTGATATAATTGCTATAGTGTGGCTGAGGCCCTACACCAGATGGTGTCATTACATGTACAATTCCGATTGTTATAAAAGGGATAATTTTCCTTAACTTGATTTGGTTTTGAAAACTAAGGCAAGTCCTCTTAATACACATCACTAATGAGTGAGCTTCATAATCCTGAAATCAACTTATGTGAACACTCACATTGGACTATTATATGGAGATAGCTATCCCTATCATTATGTGTTGGTCACTAAAAATATCTATGAGGCTAAAAGTGACTTTCTATTACTTACTACAATGGGTTTTGATGTAATTTCGGGATAATTAATTTCATTTGTCAATTATATGCCCTATCGGTATGAGGGTTCATTATATGTTGTGATTCTCTTTGACAAAAAATATTGAAAAAAGAAAGAAAGAAAATGAATAATTTCAGTTGGTGCAGTGTGCAAATACTTGTGATTTAGAGTTGAGGATGATATCCTCGAATAATTATATGATGTAAAATGCTTTAAACCGAGATAGAAGCTGCGATGGATATTATATAAGGACAAGGTCCTGACGGTGAAAAATTATGTGTTTGAAATTCTCATTTTATGAAATTTAAAATTGTGTACTATCTTTTAAATGGGAGTCATGCCTGTTAGGCTTATTTGACAATTCTTATGTATTTTCTGTTAATATTCAGTCATTTTTGTGTCGTAAACATTGAGTTTTAGCCTACGAGATGGGTGCCCAGGTGGTGTTAAATGTGACTCGTCAATTTGGGTAAGTAATTCTGAGATCTTCATGCTTTGTTGTGAGTAAAGCGGAGGTCTGAATTGAGATATTTGTTAACATAAGGTTAATTGGAAATGTTGTGATTTATGAACAACTATAATGGCCAGAGACATGGTTATTAGCATACAGATGATGTGTTATATGTCCAGATATCAGAATGATAATGTGATGCTTATAATGATGAGATTATTGTTATTGATAAATATATTATGATGTTTCATTGGGTTGTGGATGTGTTGTTAGGAGTTGTTTTGGTGTTACTCTAGCAGGTGGATAGGCCCAATTAGAGGGGAGGCTCTACCGAAATTTCTGAAAAATTTGGGAGTTAGAAAGATTTGAGACATTTAGATGTGCGAAGAAAGAGATAAGCTATGTCGTGTATTTGAGGATGAATGACACTAAGTGGGGGAGAATGTAACAACCCGGAGAAACAATTTCGAAGTATTTAAGCATTATTAAAAGTTTAAGTGTGTTGAACTAAGACTAATGCAGTGTGATGGTGTGGAATTCGAATCCTATGGCGAATGGCTGATTTTGAAGATTTGGTCTAGTCATAAGGTTATGGACTAAGGATGAGGTGAAACCTCCAGTTACATTGAAGGACCAGTTATAAGAATTTTCTTGAAAAGGAATTTATTCGGCCTAGTGTATCATCCTGGGGTGCTCCTATCTTGTTTGTGAAAAGTAAGGATGGTTCCATACGTATGTGTATTGATTATCGCCAGTTAAACAGGGCTATAGTGAATAATCGCTATCTTTTGCCTTATACTACTGATCTGTTGACTAGCTTCAGGGCGCACGTGTATTTTCTAAGATTGACTTATGCTCAGGTTACCATCTGTTGAAGGTTCGGGAGCCAGTTATCTCAAAGATTTGCTGCAAGTCTCAATATGATCATTATGAGTTCCATGTATGTCATTTGGGCTGACTAATGCCCCAACAGTTTTTGTGCATTTGATGCACAGAGTATTTTGGCAATATTTTTACCCTTTGTTATTGTCTTTATTGATGAAATTGTGGTGTATTCCAAGAGTCGGGAAGATCATGAGCATCACCTGAGGACAGTGCTTCAGACTCTGGAAGAAAAGAAATTATATGCAAGGTTTTTAAAATGTAAGTTCTTGTTGAATTTCGTGGCATTCTTAGGTCACGTGGTATCAAGTGAGGGTATTCGGGTTGATCCGAAGAAGGTAAAGGCAGTGTAGAGTTGGTCTAGACCCTCCTCAGCTATAGAGATTCACACTTTCCTTGGCTTGGCGGGTTACTACCGTCGTTTTGTGGAGGGGTTTTCATCGATTGCATCCTTTTATGACTAGATTGACCTAGAAGGGTGCTCTATTTCAGTGGATAGAGGAGTGTGAGGGGATCTTTCAAAAGCTCAATACAGCTTTGACCACGGCCCCTATTTTGATATTGCCTACTGGTTCGGGGTATTATACAGTATATTTTGATGCTTCATGGGTTAGACTTGGAGCATTGTTGATGCAGGACGGTAGGGGGATTGCCTACGCATTCAGACAGTTGAAGATACATGAAAAGAATTACATTGTCCACGATCTTGAGCTAGCTGTTATTGTTCATGCCTTGAGAATCTGGTGTCATTATTTGTATGGTGTGTCTTGTGAGATTTATGTTGATCACCGGAGTTTTCTTATTGTCACGACCCCAAATCCGGCCGTGATGGCGCCCAGCATATTGCTAAGCCAGCCTGACCAATCAATAACAAGAACGGAGCTAGAAGCTCGCTTTATCCCATTTAAGCATATCAAAATATGAAACAACAGCGATACATATAACAAAAACGGGGAACCAAGTCCCAAAATGTACCAACTCCCATAGACCACAGGGTCAAGAGTCATGAGCCTCTACTGAACATAAGTATGTAATGGTTTACAAGATACCAAGTACGGAAAGAAACATCAATACAGAGTCAAAAGACAGTAAGAAGGAATATCGGGCCCTACGGACTCTGCAACTACCTCGTATATCCCACAGATGTCGCCTCGCACAGTTACTGGATCACTGCTGAGAGGTACCTGGATCTGCACAGAAGGTGCAGGGAGTAAAATGAGTACTGCCAGACTCAGTGGTAATAAACAGGGGTAAGACAACGCAGATAAGAAATCCGCAATAAAGCACTATGTAAAACTGTAATCAAATTCCCTGTCACAGAATCAATATCAACTGTACCTGTACCAACAAGTACCAGCAAAACAGTATAACAACTATCAGATGTAGCTAAATGCAATGCAATGCATGATATGACCACTACGGCGCGTAGCCCGATCCAATTTGGGTACCCGTGCTCACTGTGGGGGTTCAGACACCGGAGGGGCTCCGACAGCCCAAGCACAATATCACTGCGGCGTGCAGTCCGATCCAACATGTATACTACTGCGGCGCGCAGCCCGATCCACTACCAGTCAGCTAATATGCAATTACAGCATCGCAGGCTCAAAAATAGTTTTGAAAACTCTTTTATCATTTTTCAGTTGAAAACGGTAATATCAAGTTCCAGAGATTGGAAATAGCATGATAACAGAAATAGCTACGGACTGGTAGTAACTAACATGTCAATATGATAAGACAATGATAACGATCCTCGCGGGAACCAATAACTGGCTCACAGCCCACAAGTATACTCAACCGTCCAAGATGGAGGTTCAACGGCTCAAGAGTAGCCAATATCTCAATATAGTATGCAACCATCCGAGAAGGAGGTTCGACGACTCAAGAATAGCATAATATCATAACACAATATCAAAAAGTCGGACTAAGCCATAGTCCCCAATCACAATAGACCCCGCACTCACATGAGAGTACGTGTCTCGCTGTTATACATCGTCACAAAGTGGTGTACCGGGGTTTCGAACCCGCTGGTCATCACCCACATCTATTACTCACCTCAATACAGCTCGACGACTACTCCGCAATGCCCTTGCCACGAGAATCAAGCTTCGCACGCGTAGAATCTGATCAAATACAGTAGAAATACAACAAATTAGGCCAATGGGACGACACCCAATCAATACAACTCAATTTACATCAAAATTCCCAAAGTTGTCAAAACCCGACTTTCGGTACGCTTGTCGAAAAATTACAAAAGTCACATATTAGGAACCCTCATCTCAATACGAGTCTAGGCATATAAAATTTACCAAAATCGGACTCCATTTGCCCACTCAAATCAGTGTTTTTCTTCAATTTAGGCCTAGGGCTCAAACCCACCTTTGATCTTCCATTTACAGAAATTTAACCAATGATTTCATGTTAAAATGATGTAATTAAGCCACAGAACTTACCTCCAATGAATCCCCGATGATTTCCCAGAAATCTCCCGTCAATTTCTTCTCTTGGAACTCAAAAATGGAGGTTTTGGGTATTAAACCCGCGACTGGTTCTGTTCTGTAATTAACTTCACTGCCAGCCTATTTTCTTCATCGCGTTCGCGACGCCTCTCACGCGAATGCGATGCCTTTTTCCTCTTCTTCATCGCGAACGTGATACTCTTTCACGCGTCCGCGAAGATCAAGTTCCCATCCTCCGGACTTTTACTCTACGCGAACGCGTAGTCTCTCACGCGAACGCGTGGCTTGGCCAAATCCTTCTTCGCGATCGCGGCCTATCTCCACGCGAACGCGATGCGTTCCAATTCCCTTATACGCGAACGCGTTACCATCCCTCGCGAACGCGATGGTCACCCGGTCCCAGCCTACGCGAATGCGGCATAGCCCTCGCGAACGCGAAGGCTAAAATTTCGCCCAGTGATCTGCAATTTATAGCAGACCATTTCTTGCTTCCAAATGCCGGATGATGGTCCGGATTCACCTCGAGGCCCCCGGGACCCCAACGAAAACCACCAACATACTCCAAAACACGATACGAACTTGTTCCAAGCATACAAACACCATCCTAAACATCAAAATCACTAATTACACACGGATTCAAGCCTAAGTTTCTTCAAAACTTCCGAATTACACATTCCATCAGAAACCCGACCAAACGATGTCCGAATGACCTGAAATTTTGCAGGAACATCCAAAATCACCTAACGGAGCTACTGCAACTGTCGGAATTCCATTCCGACTCCCGGATCAAAATCTCACCTACCGTTCGAATTTCGCCAAAATTCAACCTTAGCCAATTCAAGCCTATTTCTACACCGGGCCTCGAAATTCAATTCCGATTGCTCCCTTAAGTCACAAATCACCTCCCGGAACTAACCGAATCTTCAGAATCTGATTCCGAGCCCGCTAACCAAATAGTTAACTGCGGGTTGACTTTCCTTATTCAAGTTTTCTTCGAAAATGCTATATGCCTCATTTTTAATCCAATTCACTCCTAACTCACCCGATAGACTCTAACACTGATATAAAAGCATAAAACATGAAATTACAACATAACGGGGTGGTAATTCCCATGACGACGGGCCGAGTCATCACACTTATAACAATAGCTATCAGTCTGGCATCCAGATGGCGCCGTATGAGGACTTATATGGTAGGAGATGTAGATCTCTGATGGGTTGGTTTGAGCCAGGCGAGGCTAGATTATTGGGGACAGAGATGGTTCAGGATGCGATAGAGAAAGTTAAAGTGATTCACGATAGACTGCGTGCAGCTCAGTCCAGATAGAAGAGTTGTCCGGACAAGAAGGTTCGTGATGTGGCATATATGGTTGGCGAGCGGGTTCTACTTCGGGTATCGCCTATGAAGGGCGTCATGAGGTTTGGAAAAAAAGGGAAGCTGAGTCCAAAATTTATTGGGCCTTTTGAGATCTTGAGGCGAGTTGGGGAGGTTGCTTATGAGCTTGCCTCACCTCCCAACCTAGCCAGTGTTCATTTGGTATTTCATGTCTCGATGCCCTAGAGATATTACGGTGATCCGTCGCACATGTTGGATTTCAGTTCAGTCCAGCTAGACAAGGATTTATCCTATGTTGAGGAGCCTGTGGCCATTTTGGACAGGCAGATTAGAAAGTTAAGGTCAAAGGACATTGCTTCAGTGAAGGTCCAATGGTGGGGTCAGGTGGCCAAGGAGGCGACTTGGTAGACCAAGCAGGATATGCGCAACCAGTACCCTCATTTTTTTACTACTTCAGGTATGTTTTCTATGCTCGTTTGAGGACGAACGAATGTTTAAGTGTAGGAGGATGAAACGACCCGGCTGGTCATTTTTGGAATTTATGCCCCGATCCCCCATTAACTATTTTTCCTAAGTTCGTTTCTGCTATTTTGGTTTGCCGGGACGTTCGGTATTAGAATTCGGAGTGTTTTGGGATACTTTGTCCCTAAATGAGAGGTTAAGACTTGAAAAATAGTCTGTATTCGGGATAGTGTGTAGACGACCTCGAAACGGGAATCCGATGGTTCCTTTAGCTCAGTTAGATGAGTTCGGGGTTGGGAGCGTGTTCGGAATGTATTTTTGGAGTCCGTAGCTAATTTAGGCTTGAATTGGCGAAGTTGGTATTTTGACGATTTCCGGTTGATAGGTGAGATTTTGATCCGGGAGTCGGAATGGAATTCCGAGAGTTGTAGTAGCTTCGTTAGGTGATTTTGTATATGTTTGCAAATTTTTAGGTCATTCGGACATCGTTTGGTCGGATTTTTGATCGAATGCGCATTTCGAAAGTTTTGAAGAAACTTAGGCTTGAATCCGATGTAATTTGATGGTTTTAGTGTTTTTGGATGTATTTTTGTGATTGGAACAAGTTTGAATAACATTATAGGATGTATTGGAATTTTTGGTTGAGGCCCCGGGGGGCCTCGGGGTGATTTCGGATGGCTAACGGGAATTTTTAAGTTGAAAAATGCAGAAGAAAAATTGTAGAGAATTTTGTTCTATGCGATGCGATCGCATAGTGTTAGCTACATTACCCAGGATTTTTTTCTATGCAATTGCATAGAGTTAGCTACAGTGCTCGAGAAATTTGTTCTATGCGATCGCGTAATATTAGCTACAGTGACCGGACAGAATGTTAAAAATATTTCAGTCACGAAAACAACCCATTTTTCCACCATTTTAGGGTGTCTTGGGAGCATTTTCGACGGGAAGTAAGAAGTTTCGACTGGTAATTGATTGGAGATAAGTTTTATGAGTTAAATACATGTTTTTATTCAAGAATCATCCATGGAATTCATGAATTTATGGCTAAACATCAAGAAAATTAGGACTTGGAGCAAAAACCTTAAAATTAGGATTTGACGGTCCATTTATGGTCCGAATTGGGAGTTCTTGGTATGTACGGACTTGTGACAAAACTATGAGTTCGGAAATGTGATTTTTGGAATTTTTCGAGACGTGGAGTTCGAGGGGTATTTTGGTCATTTTACATAATTTCGCGTATTAACTTAGAATTTAATTTTAGTTTAATTTACTTGGAATATTATTTACAAATACAATTTAATTGAATATATTTGAGCCATTTGGAGTCGGATACGCATGGCAAGAGCATGTTTTCAGGTTGACTTGCGTTTGATCGAGGTAAGTAGCTTGTCGAACCTTGTGTGGGGGACTTTGTCCCTTAGGATATGATATGTGGTAATTGAATGCCTTGTACACGAGGTGACGAGCGCGTAGTTGAGCTAATTTTTGAAAATCCGAATTTTACTTAAATTACTTGAACTGAGTTTATTTCGTATTTGTTTATTCTACTTGCTATTATAGCATGTACTAGTATAGAAAAACATGTTTAATTGATCCAAATTGCCTAATTGCTTAATATGCCTTGATTGAAATTACGTGGAGCATGTTAGGCCAGAATTATTTATTTCTTTTTATTGTTATACTTCAATTTCTGAATATTTCTCGGATCTTGGTTGTGCATTTACTTTGGGACTACGGGTTCGATTCCCGGGAGATCCCCCTACACGTGTTATGTTCTAAGACTGAGAGTGCGGGATACCAAGAGATCCCTAGCACAGAAATGATTATATATTGTGGATACCAAGAGATCCTAGAATTTATTATTGAGAATACCAAGAGATCCCCGAATTATTATTGTGGATACCAAGAGATCCCGCAATTACTATTGAGAATGCCAAGAGATCATCGGGATACCAAGAGATCCCCGAATTATTATTGTGGATACCAAGAGATCCCAGAATTATTATTGAGGATACAAAGAGATACTCGGGATACCAAAAGATCCCCGAATTATTATTGTGGATACCAAGAGATCCCAGAATTATTATTGAGGATACTAAGAGATCCTTGTGATACCAAGAGATCCCTAAATTATTATTGTGGATACCAAGAGATCCTAGAATTTTTATTGAGGATACCAAGAGAGCCCCGAACGATTTATTGAGGATACCAAATGATCCTCGGGATACCAGGAGATCCCCGATGTTAAATATCTAGTTGTGATTTATACCTTTATTCACTGATTGTGTTGTTCTATGTTACTATTTTCCTTATTTTCTTGTTAGATTTCTGTTGCGATTATACTCATATTGTCTCCTCATTATCATATGGATTATTGTTTACCTCAATAGGGCCCTGACCTTCCTCGTCAATATCAAACCGAGGTTAGGCTTGGCACTTACTGAGTACCGTTGTGGTGTACTCATGCCTCTTCTGCGCATGTTATTCATGTGCAACTCCAGCTACCTCCACCCAGGCGCACTATCCTCGCGGCGGAGACATCTAGCAGAGATTTTGAGGTATATCTGCTACGTCCGCAGACCAGAAGTCTCTATCTTATTCTAGCTTTAGTATATGACTTCCTTTCTTTCGGTTGTGTAGACATTCCGGAGTTAGAGCAATGTATTTCATTTCTAATAGCCTGTGTTTTCTGTGAGTTTCCGAGTTTTGGAAGTTTGTTTGGATTTCATGATATGGGTTGTATTATATCAAGTGGAACTTATACAAATTTTTCTTTGACGGTAAAATTTTCAGTTGTTTTCTTCCGCATTTTAGTTTTTTTTTCTGCAAGTTGTATAAATTAATCGTTAGGCTTACCTAGTTGTAGGGACTAGGTGCCATCACGACATGTTCACGAAGGGCGAACTGGGGTCATGAAAATTTAGTAACAAACTCAATGGTGTGACAAATATGCAGCTGGAAGTAATATGTTTGGTTAATATGAAATATGGGAAGACTTTCTGATTTACCAATGATATATGACGACATTACAACATTGCGTCTGTGAAACTGGGAACTATGAAGAAAACACTCCCAAACTCTAACCACTCATCTCCTTCACCACCAATACCACCAAAACCACCTCCTTCACTATTAATACCTCCAAAACTACCTCACAATCCATATTTAAAATCTATAACTATGAATACGGCTATGCAACTAGATTCACCAACTCAATTGATTGATATTTCAAAGCTTTCAAATTCCTATCTTGAAACTCTAACTACTAATAGCCCTAACCATATATAATTTAATTACCCCACTCCATGGATGGACTCTTCTGATTATATTGAAGAAATAAAAGCACCTAATGATTCTTCTATGTTTATTCCATTAACAGTAGAGGAAAAACATCGATTCTATAAACCCTGGGAACATGCTGTGATTATCAAGGTTTATGGGCGTAAGGTGGAACATCAACTGCTAATACAAAAGGTGTACTACGAAGCAATGGATATACAAACTTCACGACAATTAGTTCAATTTCCCTCCAAGGTTGCAAATGCAAAGCAAGCACGTAAAGAGGTAAGTTTTGGTAAGGGAAAGTCTTTGGCTAATGTTAATCCTAATCATCTCCCCTTTACTCAATTATTTTTAAATCATACATGTTTTCCTATTAAAAAAGGCTCTATTATTAATGATCAAACAATTATTGTTGTAACTAATAATAAGTTTTATTTATTAAAGGATGATAGTAATCATTTCAAAGCTTTAAATTACACTAATACTACTCCTAGACAAGACAATACTCTTAGTCAAATTTCAACTAGCAATCAAGCACCTAATAGTGGGGTCCAATTAGAAATTCTTGACCACACCAATACTCCTATCTCTCAACATGCAAAGAGTCACGTCACACACTCACAACATGCAAAGAGCCACGTCACATACTCACACATGCAAGACAAATTAATACCTATACACTTGCATGATCACACCATTCCCCTTTCTATTAATTCTACCTTACTCGACCATCATTCCCCAAAAATACTTACACTCCCTTCTTCCCTCATTAATTGCAACACTCCAACCCTAGCAAATGATCACATGCACATAGGGCAAAGCACTCACTCAATCTCAACTACTAGGTCAAACCAAAACCATTCGTATCAATCTTGTCAACCGGCCAAAATATCCACTAATATTTCTACTAACATATCGACTAATATAGATATTCCTATTATTAATAACTCTACTCCATTATCTCCTTCTACAAACACTCAAATGTCACTCAAGTTGCAGCAACTACTCAAGAGTTCCATTGCACTATCAAGGTTATTACTCAGGAAGATGCTTAATCCAAAAATGGAGATAATCTCTACAGAACAAAACAGTGTGGCAGACTGTTTAGTTAAGTTTGAAGCAACTCAAGTGGAGGTGAATACTATATTTTTTTTAAAACCTCCAAGTTTTGTCATGCCTTCTTATCAGCAAGACCAGTTACAGATGTTGCGTAGAAGATTATGTAATCAATCGGATATATCAAGTAGTTGTATTAGTAGTAGTAGTTTTGGTTTAGTTAATGTGTGTAAGTTAATAACTGTTAATCCGATGCAGTGTATGCATCCAACATCAAACTTTCTGTAAACTTTTTATTTATAATATGTTATCTTTCTTACGAAAAAAAAAACTAATATTATATTATTTTGGATAAATTACGTGGAAATTTCTATAGGGCAACCTACTTGAATAAATTTTTATTTATTTTGGTAATTAATGAACTTGAATAATTGAAAGTTGACGAAAGAATTGCAACACCATCCATCCAATAGTAGCTTAATTTAGTGTGCGTTTGGACATAAGAATTGTAAAATTTCAAAATATGGTGAAATTTTTTTCTAAGTGAAATGACATTTAAAATTTGGAGTTATGTTTGGATATGAATATATTTTTTGATTGTTTTTGAAGCTTTGTGAGCGATTTGAGTGAAAATTTTGAAAAACAGTTTTTTGAAGTTTTTAAAATTTCAAAATTTCCAAAATGCATATTCAAGTGAAAATAGAAATTTTATGAACAAATATTGATTTCGGAAAAAAGAAAAAAAATATAGGAAAAAGGAAAAAAAATTAGGAATTTTTACATTCCTGCGTCACATAGGAAACCTTATTACCCTCAACGTTTAAGGTTTAATTTAATTACATTTAGTATACCATATTACCAAGCATATATCATACTTATATAAGGGTTTAATTAATGGACAATATTTACTCCTTAATTAAAGGTGTCCATCTAATTAATGGGCAGTTTTTACTCCTTAATTAAAGGTGTCCATATATCTCACGTTTCTCTATCCCCTAATTCCTAAGACTATTTCCCCTCCCCTTTCTTCTTCTTCTCCATTCCTTCTTCTTCTAAAAAAGTGCAGAGATTGAAATTACAATTTTATTACGTACGAAATAGTAGGGCCCACATTTTTCTATTTCTTTTCGGATTCAAAATCATATTCTTATTGTTTTACAACATAGAGCTACTACATTTTTTGTATGTAAGCAAAAGCAATCTAGGGAGAAGAGAAGCATAATCCCCTATCCCTTCTTCTGACTTTGATTCAAATATTAAACTTTTAAATATTAAGCTTCAACCTGAAACCTTAAATTGATTTGTAGTTTTTCTGAAGAAATTTTGTAGATGAAGAGAAAACTTTATAGTCAATATTTTTTTCAACATAAATTGTAGTATAAATATAGTAATTTTGTAGATACTCTTAAAAATACTACAGCTTTATACAATACTTAAACTGATTTATAGTTTTTTAGAAGAAATTTTGTAGATGAGAAAATTTTGTAGTCAACTTTTTTTTCAACATAGATTGTAGTTTAATTGTAGTATAAATGTAGTAACTTTGTAGATTACCTTAAAAATAGTACAACTTTATACAATACTAAAATTGATTTGTAGTTTTTTGTAGAAATTTTATAGATGAGACCCATTTTTTAATGTACAATCAATTAATAATAATTTTGTAGATATTCTTAAAAACAGTACAACTTTATACAATACTATAACTGATTTGTAGTTTTTTTGTATATGTTTTGTAGATGAGACCCATTTTTTATAATCAGATTTTTTCCATTCAATTGTAGCATGATTGGAATTTTGTATTCTCATCTGCCACAATGGCATCAACTTTAAAATCTCTAAATCTGCCATAGTTATCCCAATTCCCATTAAATTGTAGCATGATTGTGATTTTGGACATAATTTCTTATTGTTGTTGTGATGTTTTTTTGAATTTCTATATTGAGAGAAGAAAAGATGATGAACACATATATATGAACAACAATTTGAGAGAAGAAATGACGAAGAACATATTTTATTGAAACTTAAAAATTTGAATTCAGTTCGTCGAAGCTCTCAGTAGTAAAATCTGTTGGTAGTTTTTGTAGTTGTTCGTTTTTTTTTTATTTTGAAAATTTGAATTGTAATTCGGGAAAAAAAATACGCAGAAGAGAAATCTCTTTTCCCTTTTAAAAATTAAATTTAATGTAGAATCAATTAATACCAATATTCTCTACATAATTTTAGCGCATTTTTAGGGAATATTCTACCCTTTTAATACCTAATAGACGAATGACACAAAAATTATAGGTAAAACATAGACTGGGCGGGTAATTTACATATTATGCACATTTATGGTAATATAGTTTCATATATGGTATAGATAGGAAAACATCTCAGAAAATTATGTCCAAACGGGCTCTAAGGTGAGCGCAAAATCCACATACTAAAATGTTAACACTATCTTACATGTAGAGTGATCTGATTATTTGACAGCAATTGCTTTGAGTCTAGATAAAGCTGTCTAATGGGCTGGTTAGACCCGCTATTGGACCGGACCAGACTAGTACAAATCGAAACCGGACAGGCCCGGTTCATAAGGGGTCGGATGGGCTGGGTAGAGGGGTAGGAAGGGCTTGCACGGTTAAAAACATTTTATCGGGTAACCGGACCCAACTAAACCGGTACGCGTGAATAATGGTGTAACCGATTAAACCGAACCGGACCGAACCGGAACCGAACCGGAACCGACCCGGTTCAATAACGGTCAGAATTGTTTTTTTGAATTTTTCGATGGATCAAATCTTGAGGGCCCCACTATCCGTTGGTGACAGGAAATAAGGCAGCAGATCCGTTAGCCAACAGATCTAATTGATCAAATAGCCATTTTTTTAAATTTTAAGTTTTTAACCCTTTTTGAATTTACAAAACTAACCTTTTTAAAAACTATAAATACCCCCCCCCCCTCCCCTCTCTTCTTCATTTCTTCACTCAAATCTCATTTCTCAATCTCAGTTGCTCTCATTCTCCAATTTGCAATACTTCAATTCATCATTTTATCTTCTAATTTTATTTGGCTCTCCTTTTTTGAATTTAATTTATCGTGTTTTGTCATTTGGAATTTGAAGTTTGAAGTTTCAACTTTGAACAATTGAAGTTCAAAATTGAAATACTTGCTTGACGAGTTGACGTTCGTTCATAGTAACATCAGAATTGCTTAATCAAGTGCTACTTTTATTGTCAAATTCAGTGCACTCTCTCCAACTCTTTCTTTTATTTACAATTTGTGATGACCCGTCCCGTCATCATGTGAGTTATCGCCCTGTTATCCCCGTTATGTGCTTGTTGATGTTGTAATATGCATGTTGGGTAAGTTTGAGTCAATTCGGATTGAGTTTAGTGGGAAATAAGACAAATAGTCTCTTGGAAGAAGGAATAGTTGAGAAAAGTAAGCTAGATGTTGACTTGTGAGTTAGAGAGATCGGAATCAAATTTTGATGATTCGGTCAGCTCCGGGAGGTCATTTATGAGCTAGGAGAGCGATCGGAAGTGAATTTGGAGGTCCGGTGTAGTTTTAGGCTTGAATTGGCTAAAGTTGAATTTCGGCGATATCCGTTCGATAGGTGAGATTTTGATTCGGGAGCCGGAATGGAAATCCGACTGCTGCAGTAGCTCCGTTAGGTGATTTTGGATGTGCCTGCAAAATTTCAGGTCATTCGGAGGTCGTTTGGTCGGGTTTTTGGTCGAATGTCAGTTTCGGAAGTTTGAATGAAACTTAGGCTTGAATTTGCTTGGATTCGGTGTTTTCCGTGCTTGAGGGCGTGTTTTTATGATTGGAACAAGTTTGTATCGTGTTATGGAGTATGTTTGTGGTTTTCGTTGGGGTCCCGAGGGCCTCGGGTTGATTTCGAGGGTCCAAACGGACCATTTCTTGCATTTTTGAACTGTTGTTGGCTGCTGGTTTTTGTTGCAGACGGATGCTCTATGCGATCGCATAGAGTAGATGCGATCGCATAGAAGGATGGAAGTGAGCCCCCGAGTTGTTCTATGCGATCGCGAAAAAAGGGATGCGATCGCATAGGTATGGAACCTGGCACTCTGCGATTGCAGGGTCACTTGTGCAAACGCATAGGGTAAAATGACCCGGGGTGCCTAAGAAGCTTATTGTTCTATGCAATCGTGGGGTCAGTTTGCGATCGCATAGTAGTAATGTGGAGCATGGGTGAGATGTTCTACGCGATCGCAGAGAGGAAGTGCGATCGCATAGCCTTAATTAATTCGAGCTATCATTTGTTCTACGCGATCGCAATGATGGGATGCGATCGCATAGTGTAATTGTCTGGGCGGACACACCTGTTAAGTAACATTTCCACACGCGAGGGTTTTCATATTTCATCAAATTTGAGTGAACCTTGAGAGCTTAAAGACGGGAATTTGCAGGGATTTCATCGGGAAAGCATCGGGGGTAAGTTTCATGGTTCAAATACTTGTTTTTATCTTAGAATCCTCCTTTATTTCACTGAAATTGGATGAATTAATGGGGGAATTTAGCCTAAGCCAAGGTTTGGTAAAATGTCGATTTGAATGGGCTAACGGAGTCCGATTTTAGAAAACTTTATATTCATAGACTCGTATGGAGATGAGGGTTCCGAATATGCAACTTTTATAATTTTTCGAGAAGCGCACCAAAAATCGGGTTTTGACAACTTTGTGGGTTTTGATGCAATTTGGGTTATTTCATATGGGTTGCGTGAATTGAGCATATATTGATGTATTATCATTGATTTTGAGCAGATTTGGCATCCGAGGAGATTTATTTGCGAGGCAAGCGCAAGGCGGACTGAGGCTTCTACCGGTTCGAGGTGAGTGGTAGTAGTAAATAATGCACTGAGGGTTTGAAACCCCGTACTAGCACTTCGCAGTGCTATGTTGGGATGAGATGTGCATCTTGAGATGGGCGTGATGACATTGTGATTGGGAACTTGGACTTGGTCCTTCCCGGCTTATAGTAGACTGTGTATCATGACTGTTAATGAGATTATAACTGTATAATTAGGCTAATAGCCATGATTGGGGCCTTGTGCCGATTTGTAGACCACTAGGGGACCTGTAGAGCTAGGTGACCCATATATCGTGTTGGAACTTACACTCAGCCGTAAAACTAGCTGAATGGCCTGTTAAGAGCCCGTACTAGATGTGTACTGTGAGAGATGAATTACTTAGGGTGGAAGCCCCCCTGACTTAGCTGAGTGAGCCTGAAAGGCCAATCCTATACTAATTGAGACAGGGTCGAGGACCCGTTAGTATGTATAATATACATATACATATATATATATATATATTGGATCGGGCTGCACGCCGCAGCAGTATATATATTGGATCGGGCTGCACGCCGTAGCAGTATATATATTGGATCGGTATATAGATGGAAGGAAGCTGGTATGGATGATCTTTGACTGAGATTTGAATAAGTTAGAATCTGCATCTGGTGGAGAACATTTGGTTTGAAAAAGAGGGACAGGTCTTCTTCAGTTCTCTTCAAATTGGTAAACTTTAGTGGTTGGGCTCAGCATTTTTAACTGGGATTTGCGAAAGCAACCGACGATATATATATATATATATATATATATATATATATATATATATATATATATATATATATATATATATATATATATATATATATATATATATATATATTGGATCGGGCGCACGCCGCAACATTATACTTATTAGATACTTATGCCTTAGGGACACATGTATATGGAGATGGATGTACACTGTTGTGGTACGAGAGGGGATTTAGTCAGTGTGGGACCTTAATGAGATAGATGTGGACTGGTGATCGGAGTACTTACTGTAGTGATGACTTACCTGTGGGGGGGTTTGCCTTAGAACTGTCTAGTGATAGTACAAGAGTTCTTACTTTCAGTTATCGTTTATTATTGTTACTCACTGAGTTGAAATATACTCACCCCACTCCCCTGCACTTTTTGTGCAGATCCACAGGTGCCCGAGAGTAGTTGAGTTATTGTAGCTGCTGGCCATTATCTACTTTTGCGGAGACTATGAGGTAGCTGCCGGCGTCCGTAGAACCTATTTTCTTCTTCTTTATCGTTTTGTTGTTTCATCTTGCTTAGACTTGTTTGTACTAGGATGTTTATTCTGTAGAGGCTCAGTCTCGTGACACCACGATATGGTTGGGACCGTACTTGTATGCTTTTACTATCACGTTTTTCATTTGATATGATCACTAGCTGTTTAAGTTTAATTTGATTAATTGGAATTAATAATTGGCTGGGTTAGGAGATGATATGGTCGGGCTTGCCTAGCATTGTGTTGGGCGCCATCACGACTGGGGTTTGGGTCGTGACACTATTTTAATTGCATATTTAATTTTAGCTTATACTTTAATATTTACAATATGTTGAATGCTGCTAAAAGAGCTTGTAAAAAAGTTACTGGTGTCACACCTCCCTTTTTACTACCCCAACACTTAAAGCATATAAATACGCTCGTAGGGTATACCCCGACGCTCAAATACCCGAAAGGGATACAATAACGTAAGGGAAGGAGTTTTTCCAATTAAAGGACAATCGGTTCGGGATTTTATTAGAGATTAATTAGAGTCGCCACTTGGGAATGACAATGGTGTCCCAAGTCACCGGTTAATCCCGAATCCGAGGAATTTTGACTCTTATAAATGTCTGCGAAGCAGAGATCCGGATAAGGAACTCTGTTAACCCGGGAGAAGGTGTTAGGCATTCCCGGATTCCGTGGTTTTAGCACGGTCGCTCCACTGTCATTCTTGACTTTTGTTTGACTCAATTATAGGTTTTAACAACATAATGTGCTTTTACGTTAAGTATTATTTTTTAGGAATTTGCGATATCGCGAAAACACGCCTCGAGTCATACCGCAACCAGTACGCCTATGACTTTTGGTGTATTTTGGCTTTACCGAGATTTGGATTTGAGTCGCACCAAATGCACACTCGTTCATAGGAAAGTATATTTAAATCGTGCCCTAAGATAGTCTATCGGCTTTTAACTTTGGGAGAGGCTATGGAATTCGCTATTAGCCTCTCCGGATATACTATGTTATCTTATTACTAAATGGGGGCCCCGCTTGTTATTCGGGCGAGGTCGTCCCTATTTTATTTTAAAGTCCGGTCCTATTTTTGTTCAACTACATTTGCTATATATTGTTTTTGCCTTAATCGATTTTGTAACATTAAACATTCCAGGCCTATCGAAAATCTGTTATTGGGCCTGGTCTTCTCTTCAATCATTTACACAATCTACAAAGGGCCGATCCAGGCCTTAAAGCCCAAACGATCTTCTGGATATCAGTCATCGAATCGGACAAGTCCAAATGGAAATTCAGGCCCACGTTATACATAGGGCCCAAACCAGAATGAAATAGCAGTAACGAAAATAGAGGTGGAGAATTTATAATGAAACAAACATATAGACTTGAGAATTAAATTGCACTTTATTTATCAGAAAGAGAAGATCACCGTACAAGAAAATCAATATTAATTCTATGATTACAACTTAATTAATGAGAGAACTAAATTAACCGGCTACTTTTATCCTTGTTTTTTGAGAACTAACATATATTAACAATGAAGTTTTAAAACTAGGAAATCAATAATAAACAGTTTAGCTATGTGAGCTATGATCTATAGTCTAATTACTTGCTATAATTACCAGATTACTACACTAAGTGACTATGAAATTTGCATTAGATTTTATCACTGGATTTTACTAATTGCTTCTATTTTTAGTATCACATTACCCAGTTGCAGATGAGCTATTATACTCTCTAATCATTAGTCTCCTTTTGAACTCGTTTATTTCTACATACTAATTTACAGTTGTGATCAACTACTAATACTGATATGAGCCGGACTTATTTGATATTCCTAAAACCAATTTTACCTTAACATTACTTCATCGATTATTTCCTATGCTAACACATTTTGAATCTAGATATCGACGAAATAAGCTAATTACGTGAGCATATTGATAACTTCCTCTATGAGCTCTATTATTATCGACTTAGGTGATAGTCACTTAACTTCGTTTTAGAGATTTTACCTAATTAACTAGGTGAGGTGCTAATTACTACTACTATACTACTATTATACTACTTATTCTATCACTAAGCTAATACATCTTTTGTGTTTTGTTTTTCTCTGCTATCTACTGCAATACACTACAAATTTAAAATAAAATTACAAAAACAGATAACAGAAGTAGTTCAAATCTTCATTTTTCATCTCAAACAGCTCGCCATTACAACTTCAAATTGAAAAAGGAAATGTACCTGAATCAATAAGAGAAATCTGATGAGTCTAGGGAAATCAAGGCAGATAAGTAACAGCAAGGACTCAGCTATGCAATGCAACAGTGATTAGAGATGACTGAAGATCCACTGGGCAAAAATACCACAGCAGCAATAATATAGAACCCAGCAGCAAGCAAAGAAACATAGCAAAATCCAATAGAAAACACAGAAATCCTACTGTTGTATTACTATTTCTAATCTCTGAAAGCTTTGTATAAAACCAGCCTAGATATATATTTCAGATTGCTTAGAATTGGAACCCCTTTTCAGCCCTTTTTTAGAGGTATATATAGTTGTGGTAAGGGCTGATGATTTGGGGAGAAAGTATGGGATTAATCCTACTTCTCCCCCTCCTAAAATTACTAAACTTACACTTAAGTCCCCAAAATCAGTTATCCAAATCCTTCCAGCATGTGCTGGAAGGTTCTAAAGATTCCCTTTTATGGGTTTTTACCAATGTATCCCTAAGGGTTTGAGATTTTTCAGATTTCCCTTTTTAGGGAGACCATTATAAACTTAAATCTCTGCAAAATTGCAGAAATCAGGGGTACAAATGACTCCCTTACCCTTTTAAGTTCTAAACTATTTACTATTTTACCATTTAAACTCCCAATTGTGCCCCTAAGGGCACTGCTGATTTACTAGACCTACCTAGGTCAAGTTTCAGCCTCTTTTGAACCTATTTAACTAATAGCCAGCCCTTGCATTGGTATTCAAGGGCTGGCCAGATTTATTTTAAGAGACTATTTCTATTTTAGCCACTTCTGGATCTATTTCAGTTAATTAAGATCAATTTATTCCAATTTAAAGTTAATTGCAAGACTAGCCTGCTTTATTATTAAAAGTAACTCTTTAAAATCTAGCCAGTCTCAAGTTGAGACTTAGCTTGGCTATTAAAGTCAATTACTGAACAGCTGGGCCTAAAACCTTTACAGGTTTGGCCACTCTGCTGTTCAGGGCTCTGAAGAGAGCCTGGGCTAGTCTGCACTTTGCAGACATAGCCATTTTGCACAACCAGCCACTTTTAAAGTGGGCTGTGTGTTAGGGCCTTATATAATAAGTCAACCTTTTGCAAGGTTGACCATTCTTAGGCCAATTATTTAACTATCAGCCTATTTTGTTCATTTTCAGTCCTAATTTATTTCAAAAACTAGCCATTTATGGGACCTAGCACTAACAGCTATAACCAATTCCACTAAGATTGAAGAATGTTAATCAAATAACCATACCAACAAGAACTACTTGAAAACTCAGTTATCTTAACAAGTACTGCACACATAGCCACATAAGATCAAACAATGTGCATCAATCAATCAAAACTCAGAAGGGACAATTTGATAGGGTTGAATCTTAATCAATCAATTCACATTACTTAGTTTCATGTGACAAGGTATCAATCAATATCAATTAGACTTAATTACAAGCAGTTTATGTCAGATGATACATTGAAAAACCTCAAAACCTATAAGGTTCATGGCATAGACATACACAGAAGCTAGACTCTCACAAACAATCAGTAAGAGATGAAACATGGCTTAATCAGACATAAGGACCACAGAATAAGTAAAACAAGATAGCCAGGATCCATTTTCAAGAATTAAACCTAACCTAGATGTATATAATAAAGCATAAAAAGAGTCATGAGAAAATAGTGGAGAAGAAACCCAACATTTATCATGCCAAGTAACAGAGAAAGAAGTAAAATCAGATTAACATGCTTCTAGGAACAGAAGAGGTGGTATAGACCAATTATTAGAGTCAAATCATGGTTTTAATCAGGAGATGTAGGGGAAAAGATGAAGTAGAACAAACTCAATATAGGGGACCAACAGTTAGTCCTAGCACTAAGACTAATCATGAAAAAAACCAGAAGAGAAGACTCATTCAAAGCTAGATGCAAACCAAGAGTCAAAATTTGAACATGCGATATTGAAGACCAACAGAGACACTTATAGACGAAACATGAAAAACACACAAAAGGACTGGACATGAAGAAAGAAAAGATGACAGAGTATGCAAGACAATAAAAGAGAAGTTATGCTATAAGAGTCAAAACGGATCAAAACTATACGACTTAATCAAATAATGAAGAGAAGAAGAGAATCAAAGTCACATTTGACTTACTAAACATATAAGAGAATGAGAGATAAACAAAAATCAATAGTCATGCATTTGAAACGAGTCAGAAACCACAAATCAGACATGATCTTTGAACTCTAATAAAAGAAATTATGATAGATAGAGTAAGAAAATAACAAACAGATACCCTAGCACTAACATGTTCAAAGAAACACGGAAAGATATAGGAGATGAACAGATTAAGAAATAGATATGGTCACAGAGAAACAGACAAGAATAGGACATGATGTGAAACAGAGGAAAATGAACAGAAAAGTCCTAAACTAGCATGTGAAGCATGAGATACAGAAGAAGACAGATAAAAACATGCAAAACACAGATCAAACAAAAAAGCAAAGAAAAACAAAAAAAAACAAAATGGGAAAAGTACTCAGCTTAGCGGGGTCTGTCCCCCAAGCTTTCCATTTTCCCCAGACCCCTTCAATCTCTCAGACTCTTTATTCTTTTTTTTTCTCTTTGTTTCTTTCTTTATTTCTGACTTTCTTTTCTGTTTTTCCATTGTTTGGCTTCAAGATGAAGCCTTTTGGGTCTTTGGCTTGCAGAGGGGTGTTTTGGGAGGATAAAAGGTAAGGTCTTTAGTGGTTTTAGGTTTGGGGGTCGCCGGAGTTAGGGTTCCGGCGACTTCTTTTTTGGATATTCGAGAAGCTCGGGGAAGATTCGAGGGAGGTGAATGGTGTAGGGGTGTAGATCAGGCCAAGCCGGATCGATTGGCATTGGTTTGGAAGGGATCCTCGTTGTTTGGTGGTCACCGGCGGTAGATTCCGGTGACCGGAGTTCTGGAAAAGGGTTGTTTTTCTTGGGGTTTCAGGTGTTTGATGGAGTGAAGAAGAAAGAGAAGAAGAAGGGGAGGGTAAAAGGAGCCGGCGACCACCGTGGAGGGTGGTGGCCGCCATGGCCAACCAAGATTTGAAGAAGGTGAAGCAGGGAGAGAAGAGAGGGGTTTGGGGCGGCTAGGGTTAGGGATTTAACAAAAATGGCAAAATCGTTCAGACAAGGGCCTTATATAGGCCGGCCGTCTTAGGAGATCTGAGCCGTTGGTTTGATGAAGATCAACGGCTCAAACAAGGCGTTACTAAAACGACATAGTTTCGCCTGTCTGGGAGACCTAAGGTCTTTGACCGTGAGATCGTTTCAAATGGATGGCTCAGATTATTCCTCTCTTCTCAATTAATTAAAGAAATCAACTAATTATTCTCACCATTAGATTACCTCGTATGGACGGCTAAGATTAAAACCAATCAAAGGATCAGACGGGCCAATTCACTGGGCCAATTCACTGGGCCAAACAATTGGATTTCAATTGGCCCAGTTTTAATCAAACCTATGTAGTTTTGTATTTTTTGGTATTTAACTATTTTTATGTATTTTCTTTTATATTTTTTTTCTTTTTCTTTTATGGAATATCATAAAACCTAATTTCCTACTTACTCTAATTATTTAGTATTTTTGGCAATTTTCTACTATTTTTTCCTAATTTCTACTACTTAACACTATTTTTGCTAATTTTCTTAAAACCTAACTAATTAAACTAACAAATTAATTACCTAGCCCATTTTGTTTTCTTCTAATTTCTACTTATTCAAACACAAAAGTATAGCTAATTCCAAACAAAGCAAGTAATTGCACTCAAAAACATATTTATTTTAATTTTGGAATTAATTGCTCAGTGCAAAAATCATGTGCTCACAGCTGCCCCTCTTTGCTCGGGAACACGAAGAGTTTCAGTGCAAAGACAAGTGAGCAGTAATGAGAGATTTTTGCACATCGGCACATTCCGTGAAAGCATTTTTGAAAACCTTTTGACCGCACCCTGGTTTAGAGGTTGCCTACATATCCTGGGCTAAACAGGAATCAGGTCAGTGTAGTTCGGGAAGGTCTAGCAGTTTTAAAAACTACCAGACTCACTGTTGCATTGACACTGTTGAGACCTGCCGACTTACTCCTTATTACACCGGAGGAGAAATGTAAAATGAAGAAGCTATTCTAAGCTATGATCCTACAATTACAATTGTTTCCTAATCTAGCTTTTGCTCTTCTTCCCTTTCCGGTGATGCAGACTCTCTTTCTTTTGTTGATTTTCTTTGATGCTGACTCTCTTTTTTGTTGATTTTCTTGTTTCCCTTTTTTTTGATTTTTACTGGTATTTCTTGATCTCGAGCTGAACCTGCTCAAAACAAAACAACAAACTACCTTTTTTTTTCTTTTTCTGCCCCAGTGTGGGCTTTTAGCTGTATAAACCATGATGTGCAAAAAATGTATTCCCGTATTTGAAGGTGGGCGCCTAACTGAAATTAAACGTGCAATGCAAATGCAGAAAAGTATTACCGTATTAGAAGGTGGGCACCTAACAGAATTTAAACGTGCAATGTGATGCAGAAAAGTATTCCCGTATTCGAAGGTGGGCACCTAACAGAATTTAAACGTGCAATGCGAATGCAGAAAAATATTCTCGTATTCGAAGGTGGGCACCTAACAGAATTTAAACGTGCAATGCGAATGCAGAAAAATATTCCCGTATTAGAAGGTGGGCACCTAACAGAATTTAAACGTGCAATGCAAATGCAGAAAAGTATTCCCGTATTAGAAGGTGGGCACCTAACAGAATTAAACGTGCAATGCGAATGCAGAAAAATATTCCCGTATTAGAAGGTGGGCACCTAACAAAATTTAAACGTGCAATGCGATGCAAAAAAAAAAAAAATATTCCCGTATTTGAAGGTGGGCACCTAACGGAATTTAAACGTGCAATGCGAATGCAGAAAAATATTCCCGTATTAGAAGGTGGGCACCTAACAGAAATTAAACGTGCAATGCAATGCAGAAAAAGTATTCCCGTATTCGAAGGTGGGCACCTAACAGAAATTAAACGTGCAATGCGATGCAGAAAAATATTCCCGTAGCCTGAGGACTAGGGAGTGGATTTTAAAAGATGTTACCTTCCTCTTTTTGGTATTTTCTTTTACCAATTATCTCTTGCCTGTGAATTTCTCCACTTATTCGGCGAACTTTCGCTTTTTGTGTTTTCCATTTTCCACATTGGTCACATTCACTTTAAAGTGATTAGTGACAATTTGTTCCTGCATGAAACAAAATTAGATATAAACTGCTGGCAACTGGCAACTGGCATCTGCCGTCCCCACTTCTTATTGCTTCCTTTGTTTTTGCTTTTCTAATGCTGCATGCCTTTCAACTGATTGTCCCTTGCAAACTCTTTTTTATATTTTCTCATTTTTTTCCATTTTTGTTTTGTTTTCTTTTCCTTTGGCCATGTTTGCCAAGCTTCCTTATTTCCTTGTCAACTCTTCTTTCTTTATGACCCAGTGTTGTTTCAGCTTTCGTTATCAGGAGCTGGTAGTTAGCTCTCAAAGGTAAACAATGAAATGCAGAAAAATGAAAGAAAAGTAAGGGGTGTTTTGGAGAGATGATAGAACTTATCTGGGTATTTACTGACTGATTCCGCTGACCATGCCATGTATTTAAACTCTGACCCAGTTCGTTCCTGTCACACCTCCTTTTTACGTACCCGCGAGGGCGCGAGGGAGTTTTTCCAATTAAAGGACAATCGAAACGGGATTTGTTTATTTGATTCAGAGTCGCCACTTGAGAGATTTATGGTGTCCCAAGTCACCGATTAAGTCCCGAATCGAGGAAAAGATTGACTCTGTATACAGTTTGCGAAACTAGAAACCCGGATAAGGAATTCTGTTAACCCGGGAGAAGGTGTTAGGCACTCCCGGATTCCGTGGTTTTAGCACGGTCGCTCAACTGCTATTTTTGTTTCTATCTGATTTCTATGTATATTTTTATTATGTGCTTTTAATGTTCCGCTTTTCGATTTTTAGAAGAATTGCGACGTCACGAAAACACATTTCGAGTCACACCGCAACCAGTACGCCTGTGACTTTAACGTATCTCAGTTTCGCCGAGAGATAGATTTGGGTCACATAAATGCGCACCCGTATTTAAGAAAGTAATTATGTCACAAATCATGCCTAAATCGTCTTATTAATTTTGGAAAAAAGACCGTGAAATTCGCTAAACGGTCTTCCCGAGCCTATGTTTTTATTACAATTGATTAAGGGCCCCGCAAATGCGTATTTTGTGCGGCGAGGCTCATCTCATTTTATTAAAGGCCAATCTTAGAATGAACTATATTGTCTACTTTTGTTTTTGTCCCTAATATTAATTTAATACCTAGTCCTACATGTATTATAATGAATAAATTTACGATTCAAAAACTCTTTTAATAGTTTTTAATTCCAATTTAATAACAGCGGATATGGCATCCACAATGCGATTGAGCCCAATACGAAGGAGAAACCAATAAGCTGGGCTTGAAGCCCATACGTGTGCCAGCCAGTTGAATGGGTAGACAATTATAAATCCTAATTAGTAATCAACAAATTCTTTGCTGAAGGTGAATATGCCTAAGTAGTAATGACATTTTTTGCTTCTACCTCTTTAACACAAATTTCTATAACATAACCTGGCTTTTAGCTTTTGCAGCTTATCAACACCAATTAAAACAACGTATTGAATGTATTATACGAAATTGAGACAGGATTATTAACTTTGTAAATTCATTCCTAAGTGTAACTCTGCAATCAACTTCAAAGGCGTAAGCAGAGACTAAGTTAATTCTATAAGCGCTAAGCATTGAACAACTAAAATTTATTATATAGCTAAGCAATAGCATAAAGCTTCTACCATTAACCAACCACTACCAAATATTTCAATGACATTCTAAAACGTGAAATCCAAACAGCTTATATTTTTAGTGAAATTTCAGTTTTCAAACACATTAATCTTGCTGTATTTGACAATCAGTTATCCATTACCAAATATTTCAATTACATATGACAACTAACATCTGAAGCAATCCAAACGTCTATATACAGTTAAAGAAAAACAGTCCAGCAACAATTCAGTAAGAAAAAATACAGATTCAGTAGGGTAAAAGTATCAATATATCAGAAACAGCTTCATTTCATAGCCCAAACAATCACTTGAAGTTACAAGGGTTGTGTACCTGGAAATCAACAAAGTAAGAGACTAGAGATCAGTTGAGTCGATGAAGCAAAGTAGCAGCAGACCAACAGCAACAAACACCACAACAACAACCCAACCAGTAGACACTCAGCAAACAATCAGTAGTAGTCCAAGACTCAGCAAGCAAAACAACACAATCAACTTCAGCAGACTAGTGATACACAACTTCAACCAACCAGTGACAAACAACTCCAAACAACAGAGCAAACGACCCCAAAATCTATGTAAGAGATCTCTTTGAACTTAAAACACAGTCCAATGAAACAGTAACCAAAGATCCAATGGCAAACCAAGAAGAATCCAAACTCCCACTGTCTATTTTCTAAAGTTTCTGTATGTGTGAATGACTATATGTTTCCGAATTATTTCTCCAAAAATCCAGTCCTAAGCCTGTCTATATGACTGTCTAAGCCTCTGTGTATATCACTGTTTTTCTAGGTATCAATGCTTATATTGCTCTCTAGGTCTTTTTGTGTGTATGCCCATCCCCTCAGGTCTGTACCCTTCTCCCTACTTATAACCAAAACCAGACCCCTTCTCTAAGAGCCAAGGGCCAGAAAAATCCACTCAAACCCTTGCCCATCCCTGCTCTGCCAGCCCACTAACCCCTCTGTTTTCAGCCACTAACTTTTGTCAATTGTGGGCTTAATTAGTTAAGTAGTAACCTCTGTCCAGACATGGCTAAATGCTCTGCTGGTGACAGCAGGTTCCACTGATTAGCCCCATGTGCAGGACACTAAAATACTCTAAATGTTAAACCTTGATTTCCTAGTTAACTAATTTGAATCATAATTTCAGTTTCAGATCAATCAAACAACCCTATTCAATCCAAGGGTGCTAATCACTGTATGGTATTTCAAATAAATCAACCTATGTAATTAGACGACGACATCTAATCAACTACAACACATAACAATGATAACAAATTAGTTGGCCAAACAATGATTCTGAAAATCTCGGCAAAAATGAGAAACAAATATTCGACGACGCTAATCGAAACGAGTAACTATCCTATGACGAGCACATTCGAACAACTAATCGGAATGCAAATTTGACCAAATAAAGGTCTTGGGAGATGAAGAACAAAGCAGAAAATTAAAAGAGGAAACAAAGGACAAACAATTCACATGATTAACACATTAAATATGAAGAAAGAAAAATAGAAATACCATATAAGACGAAACCAAAGCTCGAACGACCCCGGACCAATCTCGGATTTGGCTCATATTTGGATTTTGGAGTCTAACGGAACTTAATCGAAATGTTTTCAAATGAAAACATCTCCATTAAGGTCTATTAGACCCCAATTCGTTTCGATTTTGGACCCCAAATCCCTAATTTGATTTCTAGGGTTCTTAGGCTCAGATTGGGGTTCGAGTATTTCTGGTTAGATTCGAACCAGACCAATGTTATACGGGGTATGAGGGAGGTCTAGGGAGTGATTGGTGTGAATTTGGGGTTGATTGGAATGGTTTTTGTTTTGGCTCGGATCTTCAACTGGATATTCGAGAAGTTAGGGACTGATTCGAAGAAAGATAACAACAGATTCAAGGAGAGGGGAGTTAGGCGGTCATGCGGTGTTAATTTGAGGCTGTTTGGACAACCGCCGCCGGCGGAGACGATTTCCGGCCGGCGGTGCTATGGCGGTGGAAGGCGAGATTAATTCGTCTCTGAGAGAGACGAGAAAGGGTTGGGGAGGGAATGAAAACGGGGATGGGGTATTGGTATGCTTAAAATTAATGTTCTAATCTTGGCCGTTGGATGATGGGAATCCAACGGCCAGGATCAACAGAATGGGGCAATTAATGCGATCCGTCCGATCAATGCTGATCGACGGCTTGGATCTCTTTACTAAAAACAGAAACGACGTCGTTTGGTCTTATCTGGAGACGGGTTGGACTAGACCAGAGGTGATTCGCTTGGGCCTGGCTTTTTGGGCTAAGTTGTGGCCCAACTCTGATCTCCTTACTACACTCCAAGTTGTATTATATATACATATATCTATATATACATATATTTATATATATATATATATATAAACAAATCGACTTGTAGCACCTATAATTAATTTTTGGTAACAATTAACACAATTAACTTCCAAATTATACATTAAATGACAAGAACTACGGAAAAATACCCCCTTTTTTATGACTTTTCATTCTTCGCAAAAATAAAACTTAACTATTTCTAAGTACGAAACTAACCCTGTAAATATAAATGCGACATATTTGGTATATGTATTTTGATTGTTAACTTAAGCAAACAGACACGGACCCCCAAATGCAAGCGATAAGAAAAAGAACATGTGATCCCCAAACATTGTAAACAAACAAAAACTCTTTTATTTTTGATATTTTGGGAGTAATTCGCGCGAGGCAAAAATCACGTGCTCACAGCTGCCCCTCTTTGCGCGGAAACATGAAGAGTTTTCGTGCAAAGATAAGTGAGCGGATACGAGCGATTTTTGCCCGTCTGAGCACTCCGTATGAAGCATTTTTTGGAAAACTTTGACCGAACCTTGCTTCAAAAGGTCTCCTACATATCCCTGGCTAAAAGGGAATCAGGTCAATGTAGTTCAGGAAGTTTTGGTAGCTGGGACTACCATGACCGTTGCGATCTTGTTGTTACTGCTGTTACTGCTGTTGCCACTGCTTAACTGATCCCCTTATTACACCGTGCTAAACAAATAAGAAGCTAGACTAAGTTACAGTACTACAAGTTCCTATTTATCCTTTTTAACTTGATCTTGTCATGCTCCTTGCCATCCTGTCCGACTTGATGTTCCTTCTGATGCTTCTTCTCTTCTGCCAATTGTTACTTCGGCCTATCTTGATTGCCGAACTCCGACCATTGGTTCCTTCTTTATGATCTTCGAGCTATTCTCCTTTGCAATCCGAATCTATCTTTTCTGATCCCTGTTGCCTCCCTCTGCTTACGAACTTGGATTCATGCTGGAGATTTCTGTTACATTCAATCGCTTTCCTCAAACAAATTAAAAATAGATCGCCACTCCATTCTTCAGGGCGGGCTCCCGACTTCAACTACTACTTCAAAATAAAATCGCCACTCCATTCTCCGGGCGGGCTCCCCGACTTCAACTACTACTTCAAAATAAAATCGCCACTCCATTCTCCGGGCGGGCTCCCCGACTTCAACTACTACTTCAAAATAAAATCGCCACTCCATTCTCCGGGCGGGCTCCCGACTTCAACTACTACTTCAAAATAAAATCGCCACTCCATTCTCCGGGCGGGCTCCCGACTTCAACTACTACTTCAAAATAAAATCGCCACTCCATTCTCCGGGCGGGCTCCCGACTTCAACTACTACTTCAAAAAATAAAATCGCCACTCCATTCTCCGGGCGGGCTCCCCGACTTCACTACTACTTCAAAATAAAATCGCCACTCCATTCTCCGGGCGGGCTCCCCGACTTCAACTACTACCTCAAAATAAAATCGCCACTCCATTCTCCGGGCGGGCTCCCCGACTTCAACTACTACTTCAAAATAAAATCGCCACTCCATTCTCCGGGCGGGCTCCCTGACTTCAACTACTACTTCAAAAAAAAAAAAAAAAAAAAAAATCGCCACTCCATTCTCCAGGAGGGCTCCCTGACTTCACTACTACTTCAAAATAAAATCGCCACTCCATTCTCCGGGCGGGCTCCCCTGACTTCAACTACTACTTCAAAAAAATAAATCGCCACTCCATTCTCCGGGCGGGCTCCCCGACTTCAACTACTACCTCAAAATAAAATCGCCACTCCATTCTCCGGGCGGGCTCCCCGACTTCAACTACTACTTCAAAATAAAATCGCCACTCCATTCTCCGGGCGGGCTCCCTGACTTCAACTACTACTTCAAAATAAAATCGCCACTCCATTCTCCAGGCGGGCTCCCTGACTTCAACTACTACCTCAAAATAAAATTGCCACTCCATTCTCTAGGCGGGCTCCCGACTTCAACTACTACTTCAAAATAAAATCGCCACTCCATTCTCCGGGCGGGCTCCCTGACTTCAACTACTACTTCAAAAAAAAAAAAAAAAATCGCCACTCCATTCTCCGGGCGGGCTCCCCGACTGCACTACTACTTCAAAATAAAATCGCCACTCCATTCTCCGGGCGGGCTCCCCTGACTTCAACTACTACTTCAAAAAATAAAATCGCCACTCCATTCTCCGGGCGGGCTCCCTAACTTCAACTACTACCTCAAAATAAAATCGCCACTCCATTCTCCAGGCGGGCTCCCTGACTTCAACTACTACTTCAAAATAAAATCGCCACTCCATTCTCCAGGCGGGCTCCCTGACTTCAACTACATCGTCTAATTTCATCCTATCCTGATCGCCTTCCTTTGTTTTCTGTACCATTTCTTCTTCCTGCATCGCCTATTGGGCCACCTTTTCTTCTGAATCATCTTGTCTTGGAATTGCTCTCCCCTGGGTCGTATTACTTTTCTTTTGGCTGCTGGGGATATCTTTGGAGCTGTTTTACTCACCTGCTGGAGATGAGGCTGCTGAGGAAGTATTCTTTGTTTCCTTCACCCCTCATTCTCTCTCGGACTCGCCGGGTTGAAATGTTATGGACCAGGGATTATCCTGGCGGGGACCCCTTTTCCTCTTCCTTCTTCCCATACCTCTTCTGGGACTCACGATTTTGCTTCCTTGAACAAATTATGGGATATGATACTGCTGGAGGAATTTTGAAGCCATTGTTTCATTTTTTCCAACAACTGCTGGGGATGGAACCAGGCTCAAAGATCACCCCATCGCGTTGTCTGGCCTTTCTCAAAACTATTCTGCTCGGAGCTGGTATTTCCCGAAATCTTGTGTTGCTTTCTACCCTTATCCACTGGGTCTTTGCTTTCAAGAAAATTTTCGCAACAGGAGAAAATTTTCTGCCCCAGTTTGATAAACTTCTGGATGGTATGCTTTTCCGCCAACGAACCCTCTTTTCCTGCTTTAAATCAAAGAAAAATTGTTAGTTTCAAAACGCAGTGAGTGGTCGTGCCACTCTTGCTGGGGCCATTTTCTTTTCTCTTTCATCCGCTTGGCCTCCCTCGGACTTTTGGGGACGACGTTGACGCTCGCTGGGGATGATGCTCTTTCCACAGATGGTTTCTCATCTCTCCCTTTCATTCCAATATTCGGTTTGATCCGACTCTTTTAGCCATATGTGTCCATCATACTTCATAATTCCTGCGAACTTTGCAATCGACCGGTCGTTCCAATCTTACTATCGGAACGACTTCTGCCTTATTGCCTCGTTCCACGCCCATTCATTATCATTATACTGCTTTGGGAGACTTGGTAGTAAGCTTTGAAAAATCAATTTTCGAAAGAAAAAGAAAAAGAATGCTAACCGCAAATGACAAAAGAAAAGGAAAACTTTTCTGAACTCAAAAATAGGAAAAACTTATCTGAATGTGTGACTGATCCAATGGTTATGCCGCGCCTTTGAGATTAATCTACCCGGTCTATTCATGTCAATCACTTTCTGATGGCCGCGTTTTGCTAGAAGCACACGAATGTCCCAACCCCGTCTCATGCAGACATCTTGTAACCACCTCGCCTTGTCACCTCATAGTGCCCTTTGAAGGGTTTTCACTAATGAGATTCTCTCATTTCTCTCTATCTCCCGTCGCCTTAAGGTGCCAGTAAAGGTTTTCACCGTAAGACTCTCTCCTTTTATTTCTCTCAACTTTCTTCGCCTTAAGGTGCCCGCGAGGGTTTTCACCGTTAAGACTCTCTCATTTGCGCCTTCTTTCCCTGCGGTGGGGTATCACCTATGAGATTCCCTCTAGAGTGTTATCCCCTCTCGGCTTGTGCACCCTGGATTCGATCGAGGGTCGGGATGTCACTTTTGGCTTTCATTCACATGACTTGGCACTTCTCAAATACTGATCGAGAGGTCTTTCTGGTTCTTAATGTGGTTTCTGCGCGTGAGGCTGAAGAAAGGGGTTTAACCTCAACGGTCAGCTTATTACAACTTTCGGAATCCACACTATCTTTCAAACGAAACAATGACTTCTGCCCCAGTTTTGTTGCTTGGGGGATCTTTGATTTTTATTTTATTATGACCGAGCCGTGTGGCGCCTACGTATCCTTCTTGAGGAATCAGGTCGAACGTAGTTCACTTTTTCTTGTGTCTTTTCTTTGTTTCTTTCTCTATTTTGTTGCATATCTTCCTTGGTGATTCCGAAAGAGGGTGTATGAAAGAATTATTAAGGCTCAAAAGGGGGAAACAAAGGTTAAAGTGTTTGGGTAGTAGAAAAATTGCCTCTGTCATTTCATTCTCCGAAAAATGCCAAATACACACAAACGAAACCGAACGTTGACAAATGCATTAAAGAATTACACATAATATCTCTTGACTGCATCAGAATTGATAGCCATATCGGTGCATCTTCCCTCAACATCAGTTAGACATAGAGTGTCGTTGGATAATACTCTAGTCACCACAAATGGTCCCTGCCAGTTTGGAGCGAACTTGCCTTTCGCTTCGGCCTGATGTGGTAGAACTCTCCTCAGCACATGCTGTCCCACTTCAAATTTCCCGGGACGTACCTTCTTGTTATATGCTCTCGCCATTCTCTTTTGATACAATTGGCCGTGACATACTGCTGTCAATCTCTTTTCATCGATCAAGCTCAATTGCTCTAATCGGGTTTTGACCCACTCATCATCGTCAATCTCGGCTTCAGCGACAATTCGGAGGGATGGAATTTCAACTTCTGCGGGTATTACTGCTTCAGTCCCGTATACCAACAAGTAAGGAGTTGCACCTACCGAAGTCCGGACGGTGGTGCGATAACCCAACAGTGCAAATGGTAACTTTTCATGCCACTGCCTAGACCCTTCTACCATCTTCCTCAATATCTTCTTTATATTCTTGTTTGTTGCCTCAACCGCACCATTTGCTTTGGGACGATACGGTGTGGAATTTCGGTGTGTGATCTTGAACTGTTGGCAGACCTCCTTCATCAATCCGCTTGTTAAGATTGGCACCGTTATCCGTGATGATTATCTTTGGAATTCCAAACCTGCAGATGATGTGGGAATGTACGAAATCCACCACCGCCTTCTTGGTCACCGATTTGAATGTTTTGGCCTCCACCCACTTGGTAAAATAATCAATCGTTACCAGAATGAACCTGTGACCATTGGAAGCCGCAAGCTCAATAGGTCCAATAACATCCATACCCCATGCGACAAACGGCCATGGTGCTGACATTGTATGCAATTCAGTCGGTGGAGAATGAATCAAATCTCCGTGTATCTGACATTGATGGCATCTTCGCACGAAACTTATACAATCACGCTCCATAGTGAGCCAGTAATATCCTGCTCGAAGAATCTTCTTTGCCAATACGTATCCGCTCATGTGTGGTCCACAAACTCCCGAGTGTATATCCGTCATCACTGTTGTGGCTTGACTTGCATCTATACATCTCAACAATCCCAAATCTGGGGTTCTTTTGTACAACACCCCTCCACTAAGGAAAAATCCGTTCGCCAACTGCCGAATAGCTCGCTTTTGATCTCCAGTTGCTTGCTCCGGGTATACTCCTAACCTGAGGTATTCCTTGACATCATGAAACCATGGCTCACCATCCACCTCTTTCTCTATCACATTACAATAAACATGTTGATTCCGGACCTGGATATGTAACGGATCGACACGAACCTTGTCTGGGTGGTGTAGCATTGACGCTAAAGTAGCCAACGCGTCGGCAACCTCATTATGCATCCTTGGGATGTGCCTGAATTCTACCGATCGAAAGCGTTTGGTCAAATCATGCAAACACTGACGATACGGGATAAGCTTTAGATCTCTGGTTTCCCATTCTCCCTGAATCTGATGTACCAGAAGGTCCGAGTCCCCCAAGACCAAGACGTCCTGTACATCCATGTCCACCGCTAATCGCAACCCCAAGATACATGCCTCGTACTCAGCCATATTATTGGTACAATGAAAACGCAGTTGAGCAGTAACAGGATAATGATGTCCTATTTCAGATATGAACACAGCCCCTACTCCGACTCCTTTTGCGTTCGTCGCTCCGTCGAAGAAGAGCTTCCACCCTGGATCCTTGGTTAGTTCTAACCCCTCAATTTGCAATACTTCTTCGTCTGGAAAATACGTCCTCAAAGGTTCGTATTCGTCATCAACAAGATTTTCAGCTAAGTGATCGGCTAGGGCTTGAGCTTTCATAGCCGTACTTGTCACGTATATGATGTCGAACTCTGTAAGTAATATTTGCCATTTTGCCAACCTCCCCGTAGGCATAGGTTTCTGGAAAATATACTTCAACGGATCCAAACGCGAAATGAGGTAAGTGGTGTAAGAAGACAAATAATGTTTCAACTTTTGGGCTACCCAAGTCAAAGCGCAACATGTCTTTTCTAAATGAGTGTACTTGACCTCGTGGACTGTGAACTTCTTACTGAGGTAGTAAATGGCCCGTTCCTTCCTGCCAGGTAAGATCATGCTGCCCCAGTACGCAGCCGAACGAATTCTCCAAAACCGTCAGATAAAGAATCAGGGGTCTGCCTGGTTCGGGCGGAACTAGTACGGGTGGATTTGACAGATACCCTTTGATCCGATCAAACGCTTCCTGACATTCTGTCGTCCATTCTATCGCAGCGTCTTTCTTCAACGGACGGAATATGGGCTCACAGGTTGCTGTAAGCTGAGCAATAAACCTACTGATGTAATTTAACCTTCCCAACAAACTCATTACCTCTGTTTTATTCCTTGGCGGGGGTAACTCCTGGATGGACTTGATTTTGGATGGGTCCAACTCAATGCCCCGTCGGCTGACGATGAATCCTAGCAACTTTCCTGATGGAACTCCGAATGCGCATTTGGCCGGATTGAGCTTGATGTCGTATCTTCGAAGTCTTTGAAAGAACTCCCTGAGGTCAGCAACATGGTCTTCTTGACGTCTGGATTTTACGATCACATCATCCACGTACACTTCAATTTCCTTGTGTATCATGTAATGGAATACCGTAGTCATCGCCCTCATATATGTTGCCCCTGCATTCTTCAAACCGAACGGCATAACTCGGTAGCAATAAGTCCCCCACAGTGTGATAAAAGCCGTCTTTTCTGCGTCCTCTTCGTCCATCAAAATCTGATGGTATCCCGCATAACAGTCCACAAAGGATCCGATTTCGCGTCCGGCGCAATTATCAATCAGGATATGGATATTGGGAAGCGGGAAATTATCCTTAGGACTCGCCTTGTTGAGATTGCGATAGTCCACACATACTCTGATCTTTCCGTCTTTCTTTGGCACCGGTACTATGTTAGCCAACCATTCGGGGTATCGAGTGACACGAATGACTTTCGCCTGCAACTGCTTGGTTACTTCCTCCTTAATCTTCACACTCATCTCCGTCTTGAATTTCCGCAGTTTCTGCTTGACGGGAGGATATGCCGGATCAGTGGGTAATTTATGAACCACTAGATCAGTGTTGAGTCCCGGCATGTCGTCGTACGACCATGCGAAAATGTCTTTAAACTCCATGAGTGTTTTGATCAACTCCTCTCTCAGGTTGGGTTCAATATGGACACTTATTCTGGTTTCTTTGACGTCATCCGTGTTCCCCAGATTAACAGCCTCAGTATCATTTAAGTTTGGTTTGGGTTTTTCTTCGAAGTGACTTAATTCTTCACCGATTTCTTCTACGGCTTCATCATCGCCGTATTCTGACTCACTCTTGTCACTTCTTATTTCATGCGTTACTATTTCCAAACCCGATTGACTTTCTAGACTGGGTTGATTAATCTTTAAGCACGCCATATCATTAAGATCAGTTGAAAGAAGGCTGTTCAGAAAAGTAAAAAGAAGGAAAAATAAACAAAATTAGACACGAAGGGAACCAAATTTCATTAATGGGAACGGTACAAGGAAAACAAACTTGCAAACTTAAATCAAAATGAACTAAAACAACTGGATTTTACTCCGGGGACAACCCCCAACACAAAATTTCGAAAGAAAACAATCCAAAACAAACTACCAAGACTCCTTCCGGACAAGGAGAGGAGTAGCCTTCCAATTATTCAGTTTTGCTTTTGGTCCCACAAACTGTATCTCGGCATGGCTGGATCCTTCGCCATCCTCGAGCATGCATACATCTGCGAATAGGTCCTCGAACTTTCTTAAGAACTCTTCGTCTGGCCTAATCGTAGGACCGGGAATCTTTGTCGTCGGATGTCCTCTTACTCCAGACCTGACGAAAGATTGGGAAAGGCGTGGAACGGGCTTCGGGAGCACCCATGTCTTCTGCTTACTCCTCTTGGCTCGCCGGATGTCCTCTGATGTTGGCTTGAATCCCAAACCGAAGGTTCCTACGTTTTCGACCACAGATACCGATTGTATGATTCCTTGCAGAGATGCACCTAGACCTTTTCCGGGTATGAAACCATGCCTCAACATTTCATGAGCTACCATGACGTCTGCAGTAATTTTTCTGTCATCAGGAATGCATTCCCCTTCTGGAACTCGGTTGGCGGATACCACATCGCAGATCTGGTATACCCATGGCCCAACATCTTCTTCTGTCTCAACAAAGGGGATGATGGTGCCTGGCTGTAGATCATTCTCTCCATGGACGACGATCTCCTGTTGTTCCCACTCAAATTTGACGAGTTGGTGTAAGCTGGACGGAACTGCTCTTGCGGCATGGATCCATGGTCGCCCTATCAGAAGGTTATATGACACCACCATGTCCAGCACCTGGAATTCCATGGTGAACTCCACTGGCCCAATTGTCAAGATTAACACTATGTCACCAACCGACGCCTTGCCTCCTCCATCAAACCCTCGAATACATATGTTGTTCTTGCGTATCCTGCCGATGTCCACTTTCAACTTGTCTAGTGTAGAGAGAGGACAAATGTTAGCACTGGACCCATTATCGACAAGGACTTTGGTAACCACCGACTCCTCACACTTTACCGTAAGATATAAAGCCTTGTTGTGCTCGGTGCCTTCCTCGGGCAATTCATCATCGGTGAAGGTGATCCGATTCGCTTCGAAGATCCTATTGGTGATCTTCTCCAAATGACTCACCGAGATTTTATCGGTACATGTGCCTCATTCAGGACTTTCATCAAAGCTTGCCGATGTTCTTCGGAATGTATCAGCAAGGATAGCAATGATATTTGCGCCGGAGTCTTCTTCAACTACTCTAAGACAGAATAGTCATGCAGCTTCATCTTTTTCAGGAATTCTTCTGCCTCTTCGTCAGTTACCGGCTTTTTCAGTGTTGCCGGAGTGATCTTCCTCAATTCCGCAGGGGCAAAACATCTCCCCGAGCGGGTCAAACCTTGCGCTTCGCAAACTTCCTCTTTCACTTCCTTTCCTTTGTAGGTTGTTGTAATCCGAGCATAATTCCATGGAATAGCCCGGCTATCGGTTATTGGCAACTGTATTGCTGGCTTGATGATGAAAGGATCCATTCGAACGCCTGCTACCGTCAAGACGGGCTTGGTTGCTGCCCCTGGTACAACTATTTTTGCTTTCCCCGGGCTCACCGGTACTTCCGCTCACACTTCCCTTTCCTGCTTCCGACCCTCCTGGTATGTCCTTCTTGTAACTGGGTGACTCATCAAGGCTTGGCCTATTCCTCATTCCTACCCCGCTAGACTTGATCATCATTACGGTCTGGGAGGTTTTCTCCATTCCTTCCCGTACCAACTCGATCATGTTGGTCTCATGATGAGTTGGAAGTGGATTTTGGTTGATGTTGGGCTCTGTTGGAGTCTGGACCTCAATCCTGCGAGTGTCGATGAGCTCTTGGATGGCTGTTTTCAACCTCCAACACTTTTCCGTGTCGTGTCCCGGACATCCCGAGCAGTATGCACAATTTACTGAATGGTCCAGGTTCTTCGGAAGAGGGTTTGGTAGCTTAGCTTCAACCGGATTTAACAACCCTACTTGCTTAAACCGGTGGAACAGACTAGTGTAAGACTCCCCCAAGAGAGTGAAAGTCTTCGGCCTTGGCGCCCTGTCGCCCTTGAATGCCTGGTTCGGACGAAAACTCGCGCCCGAGGGGTTTTTATAAGCTCTTGGGGGTGGATAATTGCTCTGCGGGTTTGGTGCACGCCACGGTGCATGGACGGGAGGTGCAGGATAGGACTGTGCGTGATGGACAGTGAAGTGGGGATCAGGTGCTGGGTAGTAATGTTGCGGGTGGTTATATGGATTGTGGAAGTAATTTTGATGGTGAGGCTGGGGCGGGCTATATTGGGGTGCAGGGCCCCTGTTTCTGAACCATGTCCCGGACTCGACTGCCGCGACTTCCTCCTTCCTCTTTTTTCCAAGTACTCCTCCAGTACCACTTTGGATAGCCTGAGTGGTGGCCTTCAATGCTGAATAGCTCATGATCTTGTTGATTTTCAAACCTTCCTCGATCATAGCCCCCATTTTTATCACCTCAGTGAATGACTTTCCTACGGACGTCACCAGATGTCCGAAATAGGTTGGCTCTAGTGTCTGCAAGAAGTAATCCACCATCTCGCTCTCTCTCATCGGTGGATCTACCCTGGCTGCCTGTTCCCTCCAGCGGAAACCAAACTCCCTGAAACTTTCGGCGGGCTTCTTCTCTAATTTTAGCAATGATAAGCGGTCGGGGATTATTTCAAGATTGTACTGGAACTGGCCGATAAAAGCTTGAGCCCAATCATCCCACGTAAACCATCTACTGGGGTCCTGTCTAGTGTACCACTCCAGCGCAGATCCTCCCAGACTCTGACCGAAGTAAGCTATCAGAATTTCGTCCCGTCCTCCAGCTCCTCGCATTTTACTGCAAAACCCTCGCAGGTGGGCTACTGGGTCACCATGCCCCTCGTATAGGTCGAATTTGGGCATTTTAAACCCCGCTGGCAACTGGACGTCCGGAAATGGACACAGATCCTTATAGGCGACGCTGACCTGGTTGCCCAAACCGTGCATGTTCCTGAAGGACTGCTCCAGGCTTTTAACTTTTCTGACAACTTCCTCGTGTTCCGAACTTTGGAAGTGCTTTTCCGGTTCTGCCGGGTTATCCCAATGAGGGGTGTGTGGATGTGGTTCGGGAGCCCTGAAGGTAGGCTCGGGAGGGTAGTAAGAATTGTCGTGGATTTGAACATGCGGCTCCATGGGCGACTTTTGTAGAGTAGCGGGTGGGGGTACCACAAAAACAGGAGTGATTGGAGGAGGATTTTGTTTGGCTGTTGGAATTTGGGTGACATAAGGGTTTTCCCCTTGGTAGTATGGATAGATTGGGGCGCTTGTCGAAGGATCGAGGGGTGGATGTTCTGGAGCGGATGCGACAGTAGGGTGGTTTGGTGAGGACTGTACCCTAGCCCAGGCCAGGTGCATCTCTGTTATCTGTTGTTTCAACCGGTCTACCTCTTCTTTCATTATTTGTATCTCCGATCTCTCTTCTTCGAGACTCTTGCCGGAACTAGACATGCTTGCTGTAACTGGCCCTTTGGATCTAGTACGGTAATGATGGCTGGCCAGTATATTCTATCAAACCAACTGCTAAACTTTCTGGAAATGCAACAAACTTATTAGTTTACCGAGTTTGACAGATATGTTATAGCACGTTGGATGCAATGCACCTAACCAAATAACCCTTTCTACATGTACTCTTAACATGCGTCATTCCAGCTATTTTCTTTTTATTTTTCTTTTTCTTTTTTTTTTTTTTTTTCATTTTCAACTATCCTTGAAAGCCTTATTGTTATTAACCTTTGGATTCTTTTCCTTTCTTTTTAGTGGTGGTTGAATCTTATGTGGATTGCCTACGTATCACGTTCTCGCGTGAATCAGACCGAGCGTAGTTCTGGTAACAAGATTGTGGCAAAATTCAGTAACTTTTATATCAAACAAAGCCTTAAAGTTACAAAACATGTCTTACAACATAAAAGAAGTGCTTGACTCGAAAACGTAAAATAACATGCCAACTGGCTTGACCCAATATTTCAAAATACATTTTAATCAAAAGTCTAATGCTCTAAAATTCCTGAGGGCCCGCGAGGCATCATTCGGCCTTGCCGCGGGCCTTGGTGTGAGGTCCTTGTGTAGTCCCCTTAACTCTCTCATGATCTGATGAACATAGCCCATAACCGAAGCAAAAAGGGCGGGGCGGGGCATTTGTTCACAAGCTAAACACTTCATGGTGACATAGTGCCCGATTTCTCCAATTATGTCCTTGATCATGTCCCTTTCTCTGAATAGCTATTCTATCTGTTGGCTTTTCGCCCCCAATCTTCGAGCATTGGTGGTGACTTGGTCTAGGAGCCTATCCACCTGTCCTTGCAGTCGGGTCATCAAATTGTGGCAACGGTCGAGGTCCGCTCTGGCATCTCGGGCTTGCTTGAAAACCCGCTCTCTGAGGACAACATTTGCTTCCCTTAGACTAGTGATGATCTCAGTGTAATCCTCTTCCACCCGTTGTAGGTGAAGTGCATGTTGTTGTGCCTCCTTTTTCCAGCTAGCTCGGATCCTCATTGTTTGGGCCTTCGACTCTTCCAATTCTCTTTGGACATTGGCAACTTGGCTTCTCAAACCCTTTATCAATTTTTCGTCTGCTCGACTCCTCAACTGTCTGTCAGCATCCCTTTTCATTTGCTGGATTTGAGCTCTCAAAAAGTCATTTTCTTGTGCCAACTTCTTTTTATCTCCTTCGTTGGCGGCGGCTTGCACATCCATTTCAAATTGGAGCTCTTGGGCCCGTTGCTCTATCCTGCTGATCTTTGTTCTATAAGCTTCTTCTCTGGCCAACCGGTCCCATTGTTCTTGTGACGCTCCGGCAAACTCCCTGAGGTGAGGCCTTTTTGTGGGCCTTTGATGCTCCAGATCTCTACTATACCATGCAGGATATTCCGACGATACTTCACCCCGGGCTCGATCTCGCACCCGAGTGTCTTTCTTCAATGTCTGACATTCACTCCAAATCTTTCGGACCAACGCTTCAGGGAACTGTCCTCCTGGTCCAATTTTGACCACATGTGGGCTGAGGTCTTCTTCTTTTGGGATTATTTGGTATCGTCCCAACTGTCTCAATACTCGACCTGGTGCATAGGGCTGGATGTTGTTGAGGCCCATTAGCAATAAATATGATTCTGTGGCTGATGCATATATGACTTCTTCCACGGGTAGCCAACCAAACGTCCATTCTATCTTGCTGGCTGTAATCAAACGCAAAAATCGTATCCATCCGCTAATCCCCTCTGGCAAATCATGTCCCTCAACCCTCGTAGGAAATTCTTCTATACAGGTTTTCTTCGACGAACTATACCTCATAAACTGCGGATGACGACATAAGTGATCGATCATCCACATTTGGAGCAATACATTGCAAGCTTCAAAGAAGGTCCCTCCAGCTTTGCAGATAGTGAGTGCACGAGAGATATCTGATATTATCATGGGAGCCAAAGTACTATTGTTCTATTTCATCAAAGTGCTGACGACCGCTGCCACGTGTATGTTGATATTCTCGTCCTTTCTGGGAAATATTAATGAACCCAGGAAAGCTATCATGAAGGCAATGCGTCTATGCTCTTCCCATTTTAATTGGTTGTCTCCACTGCAGATTTTGCTTTTGTGTTCGTCGAAGCCCCCGTAATGACCATATTTGTCATATAGAAATGCTAAAGTGCAGAACCCTTCTGATAAGTCTGGGTTGTGTACAGTTCTGCGGATTTTCACCGTATCCAAAAACCTATGTACTGTCACTAACCTTGGTACAATGAGATATTGTTCCCTCATAGGGACTTTTGGTCTTCCGACATATCCGGCTAATTCTTCCAATGTTGGTGTGAGTTCAAAGTCTGAAAAGTGGAACACATTGTGTGCCGGATCCCAGAATGAGATCATGGCTCGTATGATGTCTCCTCTCGGGGGAATATTTAGTAGCCCCACTAGATCTCCCAGGTACAGCTTAACTGCGTCTCGTCCTTGCTCGCCCAAGTCGCTCCACCACCTATGCAAACTTAAGGGGACCTTGTTTATGATAGCTTCGGTTGTATTCTGACTCGTGCTCATTCTGCACATTTATTAAGGTATTTTTCAGATGAAAGAAAAATCTTTATTTGATCCAAACAAACTATCTTTTTTTTTTTCTTAAAAAAAACGAAATGGGCCACAGGAATTGACTGATCAAAATATTAAGGCTAATGAAAAGGTGGTCATTGAGACAAAATTTAAATATCCTGGCATTCCGTTATTAAAACTTATTTTTTGAAATATATGGAAGTTGGACCCGTTAAAGGCTGCCTACGTATCTCACACCTGGTGAGAATCAAACTCGCGTAGTTCGGTCCGTCAAAACAACTATTTTTCTTTTGCTGATTGTCAAAGAAGACACATTTTGTCAAGAAACCATTTTGTCGGCAAAGTCAACCTTCTGTCGTCTTTTATCGGCAAACTAAATTTATTGACTTGTTGGTAAAACACATTTTTGTATTTTCTGAAAAAATATTTACTTCCCCATACTATTTCCTTTTTTTTTTCTTCAGTATTTAAAAGAACCCGGTCAGCATGCCGGTCTAAATAAATGCTCACAAAAATATGATATGGCAAGATGGTCTTTTATTTCGGGTTGCCTCTGTCCTAGACGGACCCAACCCCTGTGTTGAGTCCCCTAAGTCGGATATGATGCAAATAAACGTCCTAAATCTAGGCTCAATATCCCGATGCTTTTCAATGGTACTAGACCGTGTACCCGAGCAGACAACTCGGATTTGAGGAGGGAGCTACGCACCGGGGACCCGCGGGATCGTCCGGCTTTGTAACTTATCCTGCCTCTTTTCTTATTTTGGTATCGACACTAACAGAAAGGGGAGTCTCAACCAGTAAGCACATCCCCGAGGGTAAGGAGAGACGGGTTTCGGCACAGTTTTATATACAGTTCACGCGATATCAAAGCGGTAAACATATAGCAGTTTGCATATACAGTGCAAATAATATCAAAGCGGTAACTATGTAGCACATTAATTAAAACATGTAATAAAATCAGATATAGACAAAACAACAATTTAAATGAGCTCGAGTTCTTAGACCCCGAACCGAGGTTCGAGGTTATGTCCCCAGCAGAGTCGCCAGAGCTGTCACACCTCCTTTTTACGTACCCGCGAGGGCGCGAGGGAGTTTTTCCAATTAAAGGACAATCGAAACGGGATTTGTTTATTTGATTCAGAGTCGCCACTTGAGAGATTTATGGTGTCCCAAGTCACCGATTAAGTCCCGAATCGAGGAAAAGATTGAATCTGTATACAGTTTGCGAAACTAGAAACCCGGATAAGGAATTCTGTTCACCCGGGAGAAGGTGTTAGGCACTCCCGGATTCCGTGGTTTTAGCACGGTCGCTCAACTGCTATTTTTGTTTCTATCTGATTTCTATGTATATTTTTATTATGTGCTTTTAATGTTCCGCTTTTCGATTTTTAGAAGAATTGCGACGTCACGAAAACACATTTCGAGTCACACCGCAACCAGTACGCCTGTGACTTTAACGTATCTCAGTTTCGCCGAGAGATAGATTTGGGTCACATAAATGCGCACCCGTATTTAAGAAAGTAATTATGTCACAAATCATGCCTAAATCGTCTTATTAATTTTGGAAAAAAGACCGTGAAATTCGCTAAACGGTCTTCCCGAGTCTATGTTTTTATTACAATTGATTGAGGGCCCCGCAAATGCGTATTTTGTGCGGCGAGGCTCATCTCATTTTATTAAAGGCCAATCTTAGAATGAACTATATTGTCTACTTTTGTTTTTGTCCCTAATATTAATTTAATACCTAGTCCTACATGTATTATAAAGAATAAATTTACGATTCAAAAACTCTTTTAATAGTTTTTAATTCCAATTTAATAACAGCGGATATGGCATCCACAATGCGATTGAGCCCAATACGAAGGAGAAACCAATAAGCTGGGCTTGAAGCCCATACGTGTGCCAGCCAGTTGAATGGGTAGACAATTATAAATCCTAATTAGTAATCGACAAATTCTTTGCTGAAGGTGAATATGCCTAAGTAGTAATGACATTTTTTGCTTCTACCTCTTTAACACAAATTTCTATAACATAACCTGGCTTTTAGCTTTTGCAGCTTATCAACACCAATTAAAACAACGTATTGAATGTATTATACGAAATTGAGACAGGATTATTAACTTTGTAAATTCATTCCTAAGTGTAACTCTGCAATCAACTTCAAAGGCGTAAGCAGAGACTAAGTTAATTCTATAAGCGCTAAGCATTGAACAACTAAAATTTATTATATAGCTAAGCAATAGCATAAAGCTTCTACCATTAACCAACCACTACCAAATATTTCAATGACATTCTAAAATGTGAAATCCAAACAGCTTATATTTTTAGTGAAATTTCAGTTTTCAAACACATTAATCTTGCTGTATTTGACAATCAGTTATCCATTACCAAATATTTCAATTACATATGACAACTAACATCTGAAGCAATCCAAACGTCTATATACAGTTAAAGAAAAACAGTCCAGCAACAATTCAGTAAGAAAAAATACAGATTCAGTAGGGTAAAAGTATCAATATATCAGAAACAGCTTCATTTCATAGCCCAAACAATCACTTGAAGTTACAAGGGTTGTGTACCTGGAAATCAACAAAGTAAGAGACTAGAGATCAGTTGAGTCGATGAAGCAAAGTAGCAGCAGACCAACAGCAACAAACACCACAGCAACAACCCAACCAGTAGACACTCAGCAAACAATCAGTAGTAGTCCAAGACTCAGCAAGCAAAACAACACAATCAACTTCAGCAGACTAGTGATACACAACTTCAACCAACCAGTGACAAACAACTCCAAACAACAGAGCAAACGACCCCAAAATCTATGTAAGAGATCTCTTTGAACTTAAAACACAGTCCAATGAAACAGTAACCAAAGATCCAATGGCAAACCAAGAAGAATCCAAACTCCCACTGTCTATTTTCTAAAGTTTCTGTATGTGTGAATGACTATATGTTTCCGAATTATTTCTCCAAAAATCCAGTCCTAAGCCTGTCTATATGACTGTCTAAGCCTCTGTGTATATCACTGTTTTTCTAGGTATCAATGCTTATATTGCTCTCTAGGTCTTTTTGTGTGTATGCCCATCCCCTCAGGTCTGTACCCTTCTCCCTACTTATAACCAAAACCAGACCCCTTCTCTAAGAGCCAAGGGCCAGAAAAATCCACTCAAACCCTTGCACATCCCTGCTCTGCCAGCCCACTAACCCCTCTGTTTTCAGCCACTAACTTTTGTCAATTGTGGGCTTAATTAGTTAAGTAGTAACCTCTGTCCAGACATGGCTAAATGCTCTGCTGGTGACAGCAGGTTCCACTGATTAGCCCCATGTGCAGGACACTAAAATACTCTAAATGTTAAACCTTGATTTCCTAGTTAACTAATTTGAATCATAATTTCAGTTTCAGATCAATCAAACAACCCTATTCAATCCAAGGGTGCTAATCACTGTATGGTATTTCAAATAAATCAACCTATGTAATTAGACGACGACATCTAATCAACTACAACACATAACAATGATAACAAATTAGTTGGCCAAACAATGATTCTGAAAATCTCGGCAAAAATGAGAAACAAATATTCGACGACGCTAATCGAAACGAGTAACTATCCTATGACGAGCACATTCGAACAACTAATCGGAATGCAAATTTGACCAAATAAAGGTCTTGGGAGATGAAGAACAAAGCAGAAAATTAAAAGAGGAAACAAAGGACAAACAATTCACACGATTAACACATTAAATATGAAGAAAGAAAAATAGAAATACCATATAAGACGAAACCAAAGCTCGAACGACCCCGGACCAATCTCGGATTTGGCTCATATTTGGATTTTGGAGTCTAACGGAACTTAATCGAAATGTTTTCAAATGAAAACATCTCCATTAAGGTCTATTAGACCCCAATTCGTTTCGATTTTGGACCCCAAATCCCTAATTTGATTTCTAGGGTTCTTAGGCTCAGATTGGGGTTCGAGTATTTCTGGTTAGATTCGAACCAGACCAATGTTATACGGGGTATGAGGGAGGTCTAGGGAGTGATTGGTGTGAATTTGGGGTTGATTGGAATGGTTTTTGTTTTGGCTCGGATCTTCAACTGGATATTCGAGAAGTTAGGGACTGATTCGAAGAAAGATAACAACAGATTCAAGGAGAGGGGAGTTAGGCGGTCATGCGGTGTTAATTTGAGGCTGTTTGGACAACCGCCACCGGCGGAGACGATTTCCGGCCGGCGGTGCTATGGCGGTGGAAGGCGAGATTAATTCGTCTCTGAGAGAGACGAGAAAGGGTTGGGGAGGGAATAAAAACGGGGATGGGGTATTGGTATGCTTAAAATTAATGTTCTAATCTTGGCCGTTGGATGATGGGAATCCAACGGCCAGGATCAACAGAATGGGGCAATTAATGCGATCCGTCCGATCAATGCTGATCGACGGCTTGGATCTCTTTACTAAAAACAGAAACGACGTCGTTTGGTCTTATCTGGAGACGGGTTGGACTGGACCAGAGGTGATTCGCTTGGGCCTGGCTTTTTGGGCTAAGTTGTGGCCCAAATCCGATCTCCTTACTACACTCCAAGTTGTATTATATATACATATATCTATATATACATATATTTATATATATATATATATAAACAAATCGACTTGTAGCACCTATAATTAATTTTTGGTAACAATTAACACAATTAACTACCAAATTATACATTAAATGACAAGAACTACGGAAAAATACCCCCTTTTTTATGACTTTTCATTCTTCGCAAAAATAAAACTTAACTATTTCTAAGTACGGAACTAACCCTGTAAATATAAATGCGACATATTTGGTATATGTATTTTGATTGTTAACTTAAGCAAACAGACACGGACCACCAAATGCAAGCGATAAGAAAAAGAGCATGTGATCCCCAAACATTGTAAACAAACAAAAACTCTTTTATTTTTGATATTTCGGGAGTAATTCGCGCGAGGCAAAAATCACGTGCTCACAGTTCCAATTATTATTCTGTCTCCGAATTGTTTCCAACCCAAACCGATACTGTTTTTGTTACCTTTTCTCATTCTGATGGTCCTCATGATCGTTCTACGGTGCCTCGAAAGGTTTTCACCAATAGAACTCTCTCATTTATTCTCTCAACCTCACAATCATCTCACAGTGCCGATTAAGGTTTTCACTGATGAGACTCTCTCATTTTTATTTCTCTCAAACTCACAATCGCCTCACAGTGCCGGTTAAGGTTTTCACTGATGAGACTCTCTCATTTTTTTTTCATTTTTTCCATTTTTCCTTTTGTATTTTGTTTTCTCACCACCAGTGTTGCCGATATTTCGCTCATCCTTCATTGCATTCGTTATCATTTCAGAATTAATCAGAAGGTCTTTCTTTGGACTGTAATGTGGCTTTTGGATGGGTTAAGAAAGAAAGGTATAAAGGCTCAAAATCTCACGAGGGTTCAAAAATAATTACAACTCTCGGAATTATTAAACATAACTTCTGCCCTAGTTTCAATATGTGGGGAATTTTTATATTTTTTCTTTATTGTGACTGAACCTCAGAGAGGCTGCCTACGTACCCTTTCGGGATCAAGTCAGACGTAGTTCATCCAACTTCATTAGTTAGATGGATTTCTTTTTGACTTTTTCCCGATTTCTTTGTCTTTTTCTTTTTTCATTTTTTCATTTTTTTTTTCATTCATCATTCTTTTCATTTCATTTTTCCATCATTTCATTTTGGCAATTTCGATCTTATTGCGCTAAAGCGATTCCGAGAGAGGGATATGAAGGAATATATTTATTAAGGCTCAAAGGGGTTATCAATGGATAAAGTGTTTGGATAGAGAATAAAACGCCTTCATCATTTCAATTCCAAAATCACAACACAATACAAAACACATAATTGAAAAGGAATCATACATAGTATCTTTTGACTCTGCATCTGAATTGATAGCAGTCTCTACGCACTTTCCTTCAACATCCGTTAAATACAATGCTCCATTGGACAACACCCGTGATACCAAAAACGGTCCCTGCCAATTTGGCGCAAACTTGCCCTTCGCCTTGGCCCAATGCGGTAAGATACGCCTCAATACCAGTTGTCCGACTTCAAACTTTCGAGGTCGTACCTTCTTATTATATGCTCTGGCCATTCTTCGTTGATACAACTGCCCATGGCAAACTGCGGCCAACCTCTTCTCATCAATCAAACTCAACTGTTCCAAACGAGCTTTTACCCATTCATCGTCATCTATCTCAGCTTCGGCTACGATCCGTAATGACGGTATTTCTATTTCTGCGGGTATAACAGCCTCCGTTCCATACACCAGTGTATAAGGTGTGGTTCCGATAGAAGTACGCACCGTCGTGCGGTAACCCATGAGAGCAAAGGGTAACTTTTCATGCCATTGCCTGGATCCCTCCACCATCTTTCGGAGAATCTTCTTGATATTCTTATTTGCCGCTTCTACTGCACCATTCGCCTTTGGCCTGTAAGGTGTGGAATTGCGGTGTGTGATCTTAAATCTTTCACAAACTTCCGCCATGAGATGACTGTTTAGATTGGCTCCATTATCTATGATAATCACCTTGGGGATTCCAAATCGGCATATAATATTCTCATGCACAAAATCCACCACCGCTTTCTTCGTCACCGCCTTGAACGTCTTTGCTTCAACCCACTTGGTGAAATAATCAATTGCAACCAAAATGAACCTGTGCCCATTAGAAGCGGCTGGATCTATTGGGCCGATAACATCCATGCCCCAAGCAACAAAGGGCCAAGGTGTTGACATTGTATGCAACTCATAAGGCGGGGAGTGGATCAGATCCCCATGCACCTGGCACTGGTGGCATTTCTTTACATACCTGATACAATCACGCTCCATAGTGAGCCAGTAGTGCCCAGCTCTCAAAACCTTCTTTGCTAAAACATATCCGCTCATGTGGGGTCCGCATACTCCGACATGTACTTCAATCATGATTTCATCTGCTTGTTGTGCATCTACACACCGCAATAAACCCAGATCTGGTGTTCTTTTGTATACCACTCCTCCACTGAGAAAAAATCCATTGGCTAGACGCCTGATGGCTCTCTTCTGGTCTCCGGTGGCTTGCTCCGGGTATTTGCCAGCTTTCAGGTATTCCCTGATATCATGATACCACGGCTCTCCATCTGACTCTTCTTCTACAACGAAGCAATAAGCATTTTGATCACGGACTTGAATCTGGAGCGGATCTATATATGTCTTGTCAGGATGATGCAACATAGAGGACAGTGTGACCAAAGCATCTTCTATCTCATTGTGCATTCTTGGGATGTGCTTGAACTCTATAGACTGGAATTTTTGAGACAACTCGTGCAAACAATACCGATAGGGTATCAATTTCAAATCTCGTGTCTCCCATTCCCCTTGAATTTGATGTACCAAAAGATCTGAGTCACCCATGACCAAAATCTCTTGAATACCTATGTCAATTGCCATCCTTAATCTCAAGATGCACGCCTCATATTCGGCCATGTTGTTGGTGCAGAAAAATCGGAGCTGAGCTGTGACGGGATAATGTTGACCCGTACCTGAAATGAGTACCGCTCCGATACCAACGCCCTTGCTGTTGACGGCTCCGTCAAAGTATATTTTCCATCCCGGTCTCTCATCTTGCTCCATCTCTTCGACAATCATTGCCTCCTCATCCGGAAAGTATGTCTTCAATGGTTCATACTCATCATCCACCGGATTCTCAGCTAAGTGGTCTGCAATAGCTTGTGCCTTCATTATCGTACGAGTCACATAGATAATGTCAAATTTTGTCAGCAAAATCTGCCATTTGGCCAGTCTTCCCGTAGGCATAGGCTTCTGAAATATGTACTTTAGAGGATCCAGTCGTGATATCAAGTACGTGGTATATGCTGACAAATAATGCTTTAACTTCTGAGCTACCCAAATCAACGCACAACAAGTCCTTTCAAGTTGAGTGTATTTCACCTCATAGAATGTAAACTTCTTGCTGAGGTAATATATGGCTTGTTCTTTCTTGCCTGTCTCATCATGCTGACCCAGTACACAACCGAAGGAGTTATCCAGCACTGTCAGATACAAAATCAGAGGTCGCCCTGGTTCTGGAGGTACTAACGCTGGAGGATTGGCCAAATATTCCTTGATCTTGTCAAAGGCTTCCTGACACTCGTCGGTCCATTTCACTGCTGCATCTTTCTTCAACAACCTGAAGATCGGCACACACGTTGATGTCAATTGAGCAATGAACCGACTAATGTAATTCAACCTTCCTAGTAGACTCATGACCTCCTTCTTGTTCTTCGGCGGAGGTAGACTTTGAATAGCTTTGATCTTTGATGGATCCAGTTCAATACCTCGCCAACTCACTATAAACCCCAGTAATTTCCCTGAAGGTACTCCAAAGGCACATTTCGCCGGATTGAGCTTTAAATTGTACCTCCGAAGTCTTTGGAAGAACTTTCTTAAATCTCTCACATGATCAGGTTGTTTTCTGGACTTTATGATGACATCGTCCACATACACTTCAATTTTCCGATGCATCATGTCGTGGAACATTGTGGTCATTGCCCTCATGTAAGTTGCCCCGGCATTTTTCAATCCAAACGGCATTACTCTGTAACAGTACGTTCCCCAAGGTGTAATGAAGGCAGTTTTCTCAGCATCTTCTTCGTCCATAAAGATCTGGTGATAACCAGCATAACAATCCACAAACGAACCGATTTCATGCTTGGCGTAATTGTCGATCAATATGTGGATGTTTGGCAATGGGAAGTCATCCTTCGGTCTGGCTTTGTTGAGGTCTCTATAGTCCACACACACTCTGGTTTTTCCATCTTTCTTCGGGACTGGCACAACATTTGCTAACCAGGTGGGGTATTTGGTAACTCTTATGACTTTTGCCTCAAACTGCTTATTCACCTCTTCTTTTATCTTCACACTAATGTCTGTTTTGAATTTCCTCAGCTTTTGCTTTACCGGCCGGCATTCAGAATAGATAGGCAACTTGTGCACCACCAAATCAGTGCTAAGGCCGGGCATGTCATCATAGGACCAGGCAAAAATGTCCTTAAACTCATGTAACAACCTTATCAATTCATCCCTAAGGGGTGCCTCCAAATGCACACTAATCTTTGTTTCTCGGACATCATCTTCGCTCCCCAAATTTACAGACTCCGTATCACTCAGATTCGGTTTGGGTTTTTCCTCATATTGTTTCATGTCCTTGCTTATTTCCTCCAGGGCTTCCTCATCCTCACATTCTATTTCTCTATCTTCCTCAATTTCTTGTATGGTAACGTGATTGTCAGAACTGGGTCTAGAATCCTTCACGCATGACATGGCATCAGAATCAACATATGTAAAACTGTACAAAAGGAAAAATAAAGAAAAATAAGGCAAAAGTGAAGAAAAGGAAAACCGCATTTCATTGATAAAAAGAACGAACAAAGTTCGGGATACATGGTGATTTTCTTTTCATGAGGGGGAATGGGGAAACTATAAAAATAACAATTTTGGGAAAATATGATGAAATTTTGGAGCTAACTACCAAGACTCCATCCTGATAGGGAAAGGAGTAGCTTCCCAATTGCTCAACATGATTCCAGGTCCCACAAACTGCACATCCATTTTGCTTGTGCCTTCCCCTGCTTCAACCATATTCACCTCCCAAAACATCTTCTCAAAACTCAGCATTTCTTCATCAAGTTGGGTCTCAATGCACTTTGTCGCAGAAGATGTCTGATATTTTGTACCGGGCCTGACGAAGGTGTCGGATAATTTGGGTATGGGTTTAGGTAAGGTCCAGTTCCTTTTGGCTTTTGAGGTTCTCTGGATATCGGCAAAGGTGGGTTTAAACCCTAAGCCGAATGTACCTTTGTTTTCTGGAAGCTGAACCGGCTGAATAACTCCCTGCAATGCTTTGCCCAATCCCTTTCCTGGTGCAAATCCATTTCTAAGCATCTCTTTGGCCACCATCACAGCAGTTGGTGCCATCATAGGGATTGGCAACTTCTCCCCTTCAGCAATTCTGTTTACCACAATAGCATCTGTCACTTGGTAAACCCAAGGACCTCTATCCCTGTCAGTATCATCAAATGGTGTCACCATATTACAAGTATTTTCTTCCCCATGGACTACAATCTCCTGCTGTTCCCACTCAAATTTGACCATCTGGTGTAAAGAAGATGGTACTGCCTTGGCCGCGTGAATCCAGGGTCGGCCTAACAACAAGTTATATGACACAGCAATGTCGAGCACCTGGAATTCCATAGTAAAATCAACAGGACCGATGGTCACTTCCAGAATGATGTCTCCCAATGTGTTTTTACCCCCACCGTCAAATCCTCTCACGTTTATACTGTTCTTCCGGATTCTGTCCGGACTGATGTTCAGTTTTCCCAAAGTTGACAGCGGGCAAATATTAGCGCTTGATCCGTTGTCTATCAATACCCTGGTCACTACTGACTCTTCACTCTTTATCGTAAGGTACAATGCCTTATTGTGCTCAGTTCCCTCCACAGGCAACTCCTTATAAGAGAATGTGATCCTATTAGACTCAAAAATTTTGTTGGTAATCTTTTCCAAGTGGCAAACTGAAATCTTTTCCGGAACATGAGCCTCATTTAGAATCTTCATCAGAGCCCTCCTGTTCTCTTCTGAGTGTATTAGCAAAGATAGCAAAGAGATCTGGGCAGGGGTCTTCCTCAACTGTTCAACTACTGAGTACTCTTGTGACTTCATCTTCTTGAGGAATTCCTCCACTTCCTCTTCTGACACTGGTTTCTTCAATTGGCTCTCTTTTACTGCTTTCATTTTTCTCAATTCCTCTGGAGCAAAGCATCTTCCAGACCGGGTGAGACCATGGGTTTCGTTAACTTCCCCGGACACCTCTTTTCCTTTATAAACCACTGCTACCTTGTTATAGTTCCAAGGTACAGTCTTTGTGCTCACCACCGGCATCTGCACTACCGGCTTTATAATTACTGGCTCTGTACTTGCGCCTTTCACCGTCACAATCGTCTTTGTGCCTGGCACTACCACTTTCAAACCTTCCACCACTACTGGCTTTCCTGTTGGTTTCTCAACAATCGCTTTCTCTTTCACGGCTTCCTTTTCCGCTTTACCATTTGACTTTATCATCATCACAGCCTGAGATGGTTTTTGACTGCTATCACCTTGCACCAATTCTATCATGTGTGTCTTGTGGTGATTTGGCAGCAGATTCTGGGTAATGTTCGGGGCTTCTGGAGCCTGAACTTCAATTCTCCTATCATCAATGAGATCCTGAATGGCATTCTTCAACTGCCAACATTTTTCGGTATCATGGCCCAATGTTCTCGAACAGTATTCACATCTAACAGAAGGATCAAGGTTTTTCGGGGGTGGGTTTGGAACTTTAGGTGCAACTGGGCTTAACATCCCCAACTCTTTCAGTCTATGATAAAGGCTGGTATATGATTCCCCGAGAGGGGTGAATGTTTTCCTTGCCTTGTTTCTCCACTCGGAGTCAGGCCTGGGCCTATTTTGGTTTCTGTAAGGTTTAGAGGTTGGGTATGTGTTCTGGGTGTGGTACACATTGTGTGGAGCTTGAGCTCTCCACACATGGGGTGGTGGTGGTGGGTAGGCTTGGGCTTGTGGGTGGTGGTAATGTGGGACTGTTGGTGGGTATGGTGGTGGTGGTGGGTTATATGGGCTTGATGTGTTGTATGGGTTTGGCGGGTAAGATGGTGGTGGCGGATTATATGGGGTTGATGGGTTTGGTGGGTGTTGGTGGTAGGGTCTTGGTGGATGATGATGCGGGTTACGACTCCATGGCCTGCTCTCTACAGTTGCCACCTCTTCCTTCTTCTTCTTTCCCATTACTCCCCCGTTTCTAGTTTGTATAGCTTGATTGGTGGCCTTGATGGCCGAAAAACTCATGATTTTATTTGTCTTCAAACCTTCCTCCACAAAGCTTCCCATTTTCACGACTTCATTGAAACTCTTACCAATCGCCGACACTAAATGACCGTAGTATGTAGGCTCCAAAGCCTGTAGAAAACAATCCACCATCTCCCCCTCCTTCATGGGTGGATCTACTCTCGCGGCCTGCTCCCTCCATCTGAAACCAAATTCTCTAAAGCTTTCCCCTGGATTCTTCTCCATTTTTGTAAGGGACAGTCTATCAGGTATGATCTCTAAGTTGTACTGAAAGTGATTTGCAAAGGCTTGTGCTAGGTCATCCCAGACGAACCACCTTGTATGGTCTTGTCGGGTATACCACTCTAAAGCTGAACCACTCAGACTCTGACTGAAGTACGCCATCAATAACTCATCTTTACCTCCTGCACCTCTCATCTTGCTACAGTATCCTCTGAGATGAGCTACCGGATCCCCGTATCCGCTATACATGTCGAATTTTGGCAACTTGAATCCCACGGGAAGCTGCACCTCGGGGAATAGACACAGGTCCTTGTAGGCTACACTAACCTGCCCTCCTAGTCCTTGCATAGTGCGGAAAGCATTCTCCAGATTTTTCACTTTTCTGGCCATTTCTTCCTGCCCGGCATTCTTAGCAATTCTTTCTTCACTTGTTTCTATCAACGGAGCATGAGACTCATGTTGTCTGAAAGTTGGCTCTGGGGGGTAGTAGTGAGGATCATGTATATGAAACATCGGTTCACTGGAGGATTTGTGCATAGCAGTGGGTGGAGGTGCCACATACACAGGAGAAACTTGTGGTATGTGAGGTGGTGCTTGTTTGACTGGAGGTGGTGGTATCTGGGAGGTGGAGGCATAATAGTGAGGGTAATCGGGGTAGGTGGAGGATGAGTTCATTGTAGGTGGTTCAGGGTTGGGGTTGGCTGGAGGGACATATGCGGGGTTGGCAGGGTAGGCTGGTAGTGGTTGACCTCTAGACCAGGCCTGGTACATCTCGGCCATCTGCTGCCTCAGCTTGTACATTTCCTCCTTCATTCCTGCCACATCCACAATCTCTTCTTCGTGAGCAGGATCCACAATAGTTGCCTCAATTTCCTGGGACACCGCTTTCGTCATCTTTTTGTATCTGGTGTTGTATGGGTGGGTAGCCAGAATGCCAGTTGCCTAGAGAATCTGGACTCACAAGCATCAACACCCGTTAGTTGTTAGCGCGTGGATAAAATGCAACGACTTTTAAAAAACAAACACATTTGCTCGAGTCGTTATGCATCATCCCGGCCGCTGCTCATTTGGACCAATCACTTTTCTCTTTTTCCGCTCTTTTCTTTTCTTTATTTTTCTTTCTTTCTTTTTTTTTCTTTTTCTTTTCTCTCTTTTTTTTCTTTTTCTTTTCTTCTTTTTCTTTTCTTTTTCTCTTTTTCTTTCTTTTTCTTTCTCTCTTTTTTTTCTTGCTTTTTCTTTTCATCTTTTTTTCCTTGTCATTTTTATAATTACGTTCCTATTTATTTGCCTAGCGGATTTAAAAAGAAATGACTTAAAACAAAAGAATTGATAACAACACTTGCTTTTCATTGATAATTCAAAATATCGATTACAAGGTGATGTTTTAAAAGAAAAGAAAAAAATATGAAAAGATGATGCATGCCCTATGAGTACATTAATGCACCTAGTGCCCGCGAGGCATCGTTCGGCCTTGCCGCGGGCCTATATGCTAATCCCCTTTGGAGCCTATCTAGGTCAGCCATGACTTGTTGCGCGAAGAATTTTACTGCTGCTACAAAGGTCCTCCGAGACATATCTTCACACAGTTGAGTCTTCCGGGTGATGTATTGGGCAATGCGAACAATCTTTTCTCTGATGACCCCCTTTTCTTGCAATAACCGGCTTATTTGTTGAGTGCGAGCATCCAAGGTATATTGGTTGTCTTTTTGCACTTGTTGCAGCTCCAATTCTAATCTAGCCATAGTCGTGTAACAGTGTTCTCTCTCTTTGATAATCTTGTTACTCTTGACCGTGGCTGAAATTATTTTCTTTCTAAGCTGAGCTACCTCAAAATCGTGCTTGTCTTGTAGTTGTTGAACCAACTTGGCTCTTTTCTCAGCATCTCTGTCCATTTGCTTCCGAGCCACGACTAACTCTTTTTCAGCTTTGTCCAAATCGAAGCTATAGTCATTTACCTTTCGCCGGAGAATCTCAATTAACTTTTCATCCCGGGCTGAACGAACTGGGGTCTCGGATGCAATTTTCATTTGAGCCATTTGAGCCTTCAACATATCATTTTCTTTCTTCAGCTGTTTCTTCTCCACTTCATCGGATGCTTCTTGTAAGCCACTCTCGAAATGAAGATTTCTCAATTTATCCTCCAACATACTGATTTTGGCCTTGTATTCCTTTTCCTTGGCCACCCATTTTTGATTCTCCTCGAATTGCTCTATCAGGTCTTGCAAGTGAGGTCTCTTTGAAAGACGTTCGTGTTCAACCCCTCGTCGGTACCATGTGGAGTATCCAGGTGATATCTCCCTCTTTGCTCTATTCGGCACACAAGTATCAATCTTCAGATTTTGGCACTCATTCCAGATTTGCCGGATTTTTGCTTCCGGGAATTGCCCGTCCGGACCAATCTCCACTGCTTACACACTGAGGTCCCCATCCCTCGGAATAATTTGACACCGACCCAACTGTCGCAGGGCTCTGTATGGGGCATAAGGTTGTATACTCTTCAAACCCATGATAAAAAATGGCGATCCCTCCGTTGGCATGTATATCACCTCGTCAAGAGGTAACCAGTCATACATCCAATCGATTTGACCGTCAGTTAGTGATCGAAGATAGACAATCCAACCTTGGACTCCCTCCGGCAATTTTACTTCTTTTGTCCTCGTATTGAACTCTTCCAAACATGTCCGTTCCGCCGAACCATAACTCGAGAACGAAGGGTGATGGCATAGATGTTCAATTAGCCAGATTTGCAAGATCAAGTTACACCCTTCAAAGAAGTTGGCCCCCGCTTTGCACACAGTCAGAGCACGGTAGAAGTCCGCCACAATCATTGGGGCCAGAGTACAGTTATCTTGTACTATCAGTGTGGTAGCTACCCCGGCAACTTTTATATTGATATGTCCATCTTTCCTCGGGAATACAATAACTCCGAGAAATGCCACCAAAAATGCAAACCTCCGGTGTTCCTCCCATTTCGCTCGGTTGGACTTACAGCATAACTTGTTTGTGAGGTCATTGAAACCCCCAACGTGTCCAAACCTATTGTAAATGAAGCTTAAGGAACAAAACCCATTGGCCAGATCTTCATTGTGAACATTCCGGGCAATTTTCAAAGAGTCGAGGAAACGATGTACTGTCACTGTCCTCGGAGATACTGGGTATTTTCCTTTTAGCGGGACCTCAGTCTTCCCGATGTAGAAGGCAATCTCCTCCAAAGTAGGGGTAAGTTCAAAATCTGGGAAATGAAATACGTTGTGTGCCGGATCCCAAAACGTGACCAACGCTCTAACCACATCACCTCGAGGAACCATGTCTAGTAACCCCGTAAGGCCTTTTAAGTACCTTTTGATCCAGTCTTGACCATCGGATCCCATGTCCTGCCACCATAATTTCAGCTCCAAAGGGATTTTATTTAGGGAAAAATGTTCATTCATCATCGTGCTCGTCCTGCACATTTATTAAAGTGACTTTATTTAGAAAAAAGGAAAATCTTTTTCGATGCAAGTCTTCAATTTTTGAAGAAAAGAGAAGAAAAATGACTTTCAAAGTGGCCATTTTTGCCAAAACAGCCTTCCGGCGTCCTTTCGGAACATTCGGCCATTTCCAAAAATAGCAATCACCTCGATTATTTGAAAAGAAAATCTTTTTTGGTCTTTTTTTTTAAAAGTGTGGTTGGACCCGTTTAAGGGTTGCCTACGTATCCCACCTAATGGCGAGAATCAAACCTGCGTAGTTCGGTCAGAATAATTGACCAATTATTTCAAAAAAATGTTCCACCTATTTTTTCAAATTTTCAATTTTTCCGGGTACCTATTTCCTACAAATCTTATTTTCCTCTCTCTCTTTTTCTTTTTCAACAATTTTTCCACTCTCGGGATTTCAGCCGGTCCGCATAACGATCAAGGACGATAAAAATGCAACACATAACATGCTCGGTCTTTTCCAATACCGGGTCACCTGTCCTAGACGGACCCAACCCCTGTGTTGAGTCCCCTAAGTCAAATATGATGCAAATAATCGTCCTAGACCTATGTTCAAAATCTTACGGTTTCATAGATTGCTAGACCGTGTACCCGAGCGGACAACTCGAATCGAGGAGGGGGCTACGTACCGGTGACCCGCGGAGTCAATCGGCTTTGTAACTTATCCGGCCTCTGTTTTCTTAATTTAAGGTGACTTTAATAGAAGGGGGAGTCTCAACCAGTAAGCACATCCCCGGGGGAGAAGAGAGAAGGGTTTTCGGCACAGTTTTATATACAGTTCACATAATATCGAAGCGATAAACCACATAGCATGTTGTTCAAATCATATAATGAAGTCAAACAAAAACGCGAACGGCAATTCTAAGGAGCTCAAGTTCTTAAACCCTGAAACCGCAGTTCGGGGTTGGGTCCCCAGCAGAGTCGCCAGAGCTGTCACACCTCCCTTTTTACTACCCCAACACTTAAAGCATATAAATACGCTCGTAGGGTATACCCCGACGCTCAAATACCCGAAACGGATACAATAACGTAAGGGAAGGAGTTTTTCCAATTAAAGGACAATCGGTTTGGGATTTTATTAGAGATTAATCGAGTCGCCACTTGGGAATGACAATGGTGTCCCAAGTCACCGGTTAATCCCGAATCCGAGGAATTTTGACTCTTATAAATGTATGCGAAGCAGAGATCCGGATAAGGAACTCTGTTAACCCGGGAGAAGGTGTTAGGCACTCCCGGATTCCGTGGTTTTAGCACGGTCGCTCCACTGTCGTTCTTGACTTTTGTTTGACTCAATTTTAGGTTTTAACAACATAATGTGCTTTTACGTTAAGTATTATTTTTTAGGAATTTGCGATATCGCGAAAACACGCCTCGAGTCATACCGCAACCAGTACGCCTATGACTTTTGGTGTATTTTGGCTTTACCGAGATTTGGATTTGAGTCGCACCAAATGCACACTCGTTCATAGGAAAGTATATTTAAATCGTGCCCTAAGATAGTCTATCGGCTTTTAACTTTGGGAGAGGCTATGGAATTCGCTATTAGCCTCTCCGGATATACTATGTTATCTTATTACTAAATGGGGGCCCCGCTTGTTATTCGGGCGAGGCTCGTCCCTATTTTATTTTAAAGTCCGATCCTATTTTTGTTCAACTACATTTGCTATATATTGTTTTTGCCTTAATCGATTTTGTAATATTAAACATTCCAGGCCTATCGAAATTCTGTTATTGGGCCTGGTCTTCTCTTCAATCATTTACACAATCTACAAAGGGCCGATCCAGGCCTTAAAGCCCAAACGATCTTCTGGATATCAGTCATCGAATCGAACAAGTCCAAATGGAAATTCAGGCCCACGTTATACATAGGGCCCAAACCAGAATGAAATAGCAGTAACGAAAATAGAGGTGGAGAATTTATAATGAAACAAACATATAGACTTGAGAATTAAATTGCACTTTATTTATCAGAAAGAGAAGATCACCGTACAAGAAAATCAATATTAATTATATGATTACAGCTTAATTAATGAGAGAACTAAATTAACCGGCTACTTTTATCCTTGTTTTTTGAGAACTAACATATATTAACAATGAAGTTTTAAAACTAGGAAATCAATAATAAACAGTTTAGGTATGTGAGGTATGATCTATAGTCTAATTACTTGCTATAATTACCCGATTACTACACTAAGTGACTATGAAATTTGCATTAGATTTTATCACTGGATTTTACTAATTGCTTCTATTTTTAGTATCACATTACCCAGTTGCAGATGAGCTATTATACTCTCTAATCATTAGTCTCCTTTTGAACTCGTTTATTTCTACATACTAATTTACAGTTGTGATCAACTACTAATACTGATATGAGCCAGACTTATTTGATATTCTTAAAACCAATTTTACCTTAACATTACTTCATCGATTATTTCCTATGCTAACTCATTTTGAATCTAGATATCGACGAAATAAACTAATTACGTGAGCATATTGATAACTTCCTCTATGAGCTCTGTTATTATCGACTTAGGTGATAGTCACTTAACTTCGTTTTAGAGATTTTACCTAATTAACTAGGTGAGGTGCTAATTACTACTACTATACTACTATTATACTACTTATTCTATCACTAAGCTATTACATCTTTTGTGTTTTATTTTTCTCTGCTATCTACTGCAATACACTACAAATTTAAAATAAAATTACAAAAACAGATAACAGAAGTAGTTCAAATCTTCATTTTTCATCTCAAACAGCTCGCCATTACAACTTCAAATTGAAAAAGGAAATGTACCTGAATCAATAAGAGAAATCTGATGAGTCTAGGGAAATCAAGGCAGATAAGTAACAGCAAGGACTCAGCTATGCAATGCAACAGTGATTAGAGATGACTGAAGATCCACTGGGCAAAAATACCACAGCAGCAATAATATAGAACCCAGCAGCAAGCAAAGAAACCCAGCAAAATCCGATAGAAAACACAGAAATCCTACTGTTGTATTACTATTTCTAATCTCTGAAAGTTTTGTATAAAACCAGCCTAGATATATATTTCAGATTGCTTAGAATTGGAACCCCTTTTCAGCCCTTTTTTAGAGGTATATATAGTTGTGGTAAGGGCTGATGACTTGGGGAGAAAGTATGGAATTAATCCCACTTCTCCCCCTCCTAAAATTACTAAACTTACACTTAAGTCCCCAAAATCAGTTATCCAAACCCTTCCAGCATGTGCTGGAAGGTTCTAAAGATTCCCTTTTATGGGTTTTTACCAATGTATCCCTAAGGGTTTGAGATTTTTACAGATTTCCCTTTTTAGGGAGACCATTATACCCTTAAATCTCTGCAAAATTGCAGAAATCAGGGGTACAAATGACTCCCTTACCCTTTTAAGTTCTAAACTATTTACTATTTTACCTTTTAAACTCCCAATTGTGCCCCTAAGGGCACTGCTGATTTACTAGACCTACCTAGGTCAAGTTTCAGCCTCTTTTGAACCTATTTAACTAATAGCCAGCCCTTGCATTGGTATTCAAGGGCTGGCCAGATTTATTTTAAGAGACTATTTCAATTTTAGCCACTTCTAGATCTATTTCAGTTAATTAAGATCAATTTATTCCAATTTAAAGCTAATTGCAAGACTAGCCTGCGCTTTATTATTAAAAGTAACTCTTTAAAATCTAGCCGGTCTCAAGTTGAGACTTAGCTTTGGCTATTAAAGCCAATTGCTGAACAGCTGGGCCCAAAACCTTTTACAGGTTTGGCCACTTTGTTGTTCAGGGCTCTGAAGAGAGCCTGGGCTAGTCTGCATTTGCAGACATAGCCATTTTGCACAACCAGCCACTTTTAAAGTGGGCTGTGTGTTAGGGCCTTATAGAATAAGTCAACCTTTTGTAAGGTTGACCATTCGTAGGCCAATTATTTAACTATCAGCCTATTTTGTTCATTTTCAGTCCTAATTTATTTCAAAAACTAGCCATTTATGGGACCTAGCACTAACAGCTATAACCAATTCCACTAAGATTGAAGAATGTTAATCAAATAACCATACCAACAAGAACTACTTGAAAACTCAGTTATCTTAACAAGTACTGCACACATAGCCACATAAGATCAAACAATGTGCATCAATCAATCAAAACTCAGAAGGGACAATTTGATAGGGTTGAATCTTAATCAATCAATTCACATTACTTAGTTTCATGTGACAAGATGTCAATCAATATCAATTAGACTTAATTACAAGCAGTTTATGTCAGATGATACATTGAAAAACCTCAAAACCTCTAAGGTTCATGGCATAGACATACACAGAAGCTAGACTCTCACAAACAATCAGTAAGAGATGAAACATGGCTTAATCAGACATAAGGACCACAGAATAAGTAAAACAAGGTAGCTAGGATCCATTTTCAAGTATTAAACCTAACCTAGATGTATATAATAAAGCATAAAAAGAGTCATGAGAAAATAGTGGAGAAGAAACCCAACATTTATCATGCCAAGTAACAGAGAAAGAAGTAAAATCAGATTAACATGCTTCTAGGAACAGAAGAGGTGGTATAGACCAATTATTAGAGTCAAATCATGGTTTTAATCAGGAGATGTAGGGAAAAGATGAAGTAGAACAAACTCAATATAGGGGACCAACAGTTAGATATAGCACTAAGACTAATCATGAAAAAGACCAGAAGAGAAGACTCATTCAAAGCTAGATGCAAACCAAGAGTCAAAATTTGAACATGCGATATTGAAGACCAACAGAGACACTTATAGACGAAACATGAAAAACACACAAAAGGACTGGACATGAAGAAAGAAAAGATGACAGAGTATGCAAGACAATAAAAGAGAAGTTATGCTATAAGAGTCAAAACGGATCAAAACCATACGACTTAATCAAATAATGAAGAGAAGAAGAGAATCAAAGTCACTTTTGACTTACTAAACATATAAGAGAATGAGAGATAAACAAAAATCAATAGTCATGCATTTGAAACGAGTCAGAAACCACAAATCAGACATGATCTTTGAACTCTAATAAAAGAAATTATGATAGATAGAGTAAGAAAATAACAAATAGATACCCTAGCACTAACAGGTTCAAAGAAACACGGAAAGATATAGGAGATGAACAGATTAAGAAATAGATATGGTCACAGAGAAACAGACAAGAATAGGACATGATGTGAAACAGAGGAAAATGAACAGAAAAGTCCTAAACTAGCATATGAAGCATGAGATACAGAAGAAGACAGATAAAAACATGCAAAACACAGATCAAACAGAAAAGCAAAGAAAAACAAAAAAACAAAATGGGAAAAGTACTCAGCTTAGCGGGGTCTGTCCCCCAAGCTTTCCATTTTCCCCAGACCCCTTCAATCTCTCAGACTCTTTATTCTTTTTTTTTCTTTGTTTCTTTCTTTATTTCTGACTTTCTTTTCTGTTTTTCCATTGTTTGGCTTCAAGATGAAGCCTTTTGGGTCTTTGGCTTGCAGAGGGGTGTTTTGGGAGGATAAAAGGTAAGGTCTTTAGTGGTTTTAGGTTTGGGGGTCGCCGGAGTTAGGGTTCCGGCGACTTCTTTTTTGGATATTCGAGAAGCTCGAGGAAGATTCGAGGGAGGTGAATGGTGTAGGGGTGTAGATCAGGCCAAGCCGGATCGATTGGCATTGGTTTGGAAGGGATCCTCGTTGTTTGGTGGTCACCGGCGGTAGATTCCGGTGACCGGAGTTCTGGAAAAGGGTTGTTTTTCTTGGGGTTTCAGGTGTTTGATGGAGTGAAGAAGAAAGAGAAGAAGAAGGGGAGGGTAAAAGGAGCCGGCGACCACCGTGGAGGGTGGTGGCCGCCATGGCCAACCAAGGTTTGAAGAAGGTGAAGCAGGGAGAGAAGAGAGGGGTTTGGGGCGGCTAGGGTTAAGGATTTAACAAAAATGGCAAAATCGTTCAGACAAGGGCCTTATATAGGCTGGCCGTCTTAGGAGATCTGAGCCGTTGGTTTGATGAAGATCAACGGCTCAAACAAGGCGTTACTAAAACGACGTAGTTTCGCCTGTCTGGGAGACCTAATGTCTTTGACCGTCAGATCGTTTCAAATGGATGGCTCAGATTATTCCTCTCTTCTCAATTAATTAAAGAAATCAACTAATTATTCTCACCGTTAGATTACCTCGTATGGACGGCTAAGATTAAAACCAATCAAATGATCAGACGGGCCAATTCATTGGGCCAATTCACTGGGCCAAACAATTGGATTTCAATTGGCCCAGTTTTAATCAAACCTATGTATTTTTGTATTTTCTGGTATTTAACTATTTTTATGTATTTTCTTTTATATTTTTTTTATTTTTCTTTTATGGAATATCATAAAACCTAATTTCCTACTTACTCTAATTATTTAGTATTTTTTGGCAATTTTCTACTATTCTTTCCTAATTTCTACTACTTAACACTATTTTTGCTAATTTTCTTAAAATCTAACTAATTAAACTAACAAATTAATTACCTAGCCTATTTTTTTTTTTGATTTTCTTCTAATTTCTACTTATTCAAACACAAAAGTATAGCTAATTCCAAACAAAGCAAGTAATTACACTCAAAAATATATTTATTTTAATTTTGGAATTAATTGCTCAGTGCAAAAATCATGTGCTCACAACTGGTATGGAAAAAAAAAAGAGATTGTCCTTCGGCATCTGGTAGTAATAGTGATACCCAATTTACACATGTTTCCGAAACATCGGCTAATGATAATATAGATTATGAATAATTACAAGAAGATTTTGGAATATAAGATAATGAAATAGGAATGGAAGATGAGATACAGCTACACCCTCTGTTTTAAAAGGCAGAATTGGTTCACGCCCGGGACTCGCCCCCGGGGCGAAGCACTCGTAAAATGCCCCTGGGCTTATGTGTGGGGCTTAGTTCCATGAGACTTACACCTCAGCAACCGGGGCTTACGCTCCGGACACGCCCAACGCCCAGGGTACTGGGCTCACCTAATAGAACTTTATGCAATTGTAATGTAACTAACCTTGTAAATTCTCAAATTTTCTTAACAGGTCGTTGACTATTCAAAATTACTTCTTTCTTAATCATAAATCATTAAGTTGAGAGTATTTTATGTCATAATTAAAATAGAAATGATTGCACGTTATCCGCTAAGATTCCTATGATAGTAAATTTTAAATAAATCTTTCATTTTAGAAGTATTTATTTATTAGCTTTTGTTATATCTTTACTATATAATCCACAATTTTTCTTTTATAATTATTCTTCTATTTTTTTTACGTTTACGAGATACAATACTTATTAATTTAATATCTCAATATTAGCTAGTAGCTATTTACAAATAATTAGTTATCATAATATTGTATGGTAAATTATGTGTTAATTTACTAACTTGTTTAAACTTAAAAATAGATGATGCTATAGAATCATATTTAAATTGCGAATTATATTTTTATATAAAATCTCTTTCGAATAGAAAGTATATTAAATAAAAGTAGTATTTTAAGTAAAATATTAAATTATAATATTAAAATTCCTTCAAGATTTATTACTCCTTAAGAGATACATATAAGATTTCATTGGTACATTACTTTTGATGTTTGAGTTGTAACGACGTTGCAACTAATTTGCATATTATGATATAAGCCATACTTTTTGTATTATTCGTAGTCAAATTATAATTTGTAAATATTTTAAATAGATTATTTGTTATAATTTTGTGATTTTAATATAATTTTTATAATTATTTTTTATTTTATACTATCTTAAAATTCTTGAAATTAGTAAAATTAAAAGATCTGTGGGACTTATGCCCCATGTCTCAGGTTTACGCCTCGCCTCGTCGTCAGAGGTAAAACGCCTCGCCTCACGTCCCCGCTTTTTAAAACATTGGCTACACCTATTAGTATTAGAGCCGGTAGTGTTAGAGTTGCTACAAGGGGTGGTGGTAATGGCACTAGTAGTAGATCATCTGCGGCTCCAACTACTAATCGTAGAAAAAGAAGTAAGGTTTGGAAGTTTTTTGAAATAATAGAAGGTACTGATAGAGTTAGATGCAAAATTTGTAACGATAATTTTAAACATTTGACTGGAGGAAATTTAGGGGGGACTGAGACGCTTAGTAGACATATGAGAGTTGACCATCCTATAGAATGGGGCGTTGATGGTGATGAAAATCAAACAACTTTTAACCCTACTACTGAAAGTCTAGTGAAATATGATAAAATGAAGGATCGTGAGAAGTTAGCAAAAATGATTACTTTGGGTTGTCTACCTTTTTCTTTTGCTTCTTCATCATATCTTATTATGTATATTAAAACGATTTACAATCCTTTATTTAAAGGTATCCCTAGAAGTACTTGTAGAACTAATATCTTTAGACTTCATGGACAGTATCAAACATATATATGTTATTTGTTTAGCCGCCTTCCTTGTAGAGTTTGTCTAACTTCGGATATTAGACATGTAGTTAATTGAAATGATTATTTGACAACTACACACCATTGGATAGATGATACTACTTGTATGCGAAAATATATTATCGCTTTTAAATATGATAAAGATCAGAGTCATACTATTGCGTTTATAAGTAGTACTATTGTTGAAGTTGCTGAATTTTATAATATAAACAAAAAAAAGTATTGTGTATGTCTTTTGATAATACTTCTAACAATAATGATGCAATTTTAATACTAAAAATGCATTTGCAACCACCTCTTGCTGAAATTTTTATGTTAGGTGTGCATGTCATATTTATAATTTAATTGTTAAAAATGGCCTTGATTTATTTTCAGCTGGGATTACTCATGTTAGAAGAACAGTTAGTGTTATTCAAGGAAATAATAGACAATCTAGAATAAAGGAATTTAAGAATAAGTATGTCTAGTATAACCTTAAACCTAGATTCATGCCAGACAAATTTGTTACTAGATGGAATTATACATATATATTTTAAAAATATTGCTACAAATATAGATTCCCAATAACTGAAGTTGCTAATGCGCATTGTACTGATCCAAAGTGTATGTTAACAAGTGTTACTTGGGAGGTCATTAATGATGTTGTAAAATATGTACATAAATTTTATATAGTTACTGTTGAGTTTTTTAGAGCATATTACCCCACCGTTACTATGGCTTTAGTACATATTGCTGAAATTTCTTTTCTACTATCTGAATTTAAGAAGAAAGAAAAATATAAGGATGTTGTTAAAAAAATGCAAGCAAAATTCAAAAAATATTTCTTTCCAATTCCTTTATTTTACTTAATTGGTGCAGTTTTAAATTCTTCTATTAAGATGTCTGATTGTCACCAATTAATGAATGCTTTATATACTTATATGGAGATTGGAGAAACTGAAACCCCAACTTTATATCTCTCTATGAACAAGCTAAATGAATATTTACAACAACTATATAAGTAATTATTATGCAAATGTATGCGATGATGCTGCTCGTGCTCTATATACTATTAATCCCACTATGCAATGTACCACTTCTGATACTGTGGATGATGAAGAAGGCCTTGATAGTTTTAATATTTTTTTCTACATTTTCTAACACTCAAAACCAGTAGCAGGAATATTGATGAACTTCAATTCTACTTGCAGAAGTAAAAAGAGCCTCGCACAAAGGAATTTTCATCGTTGAGATGGTGGCATGAGAATGGAAAGCAATTTCCTGTTCTTTTTGCCATGGCTTGGTTCGTGCTGAATGTGTCAATTTCTACTGTTGCATCGGAGAGTGCATTTAGCCGAGCAAGATAACAACTTGGAGACACCCGCTACTCATTGGGAAGCAATGCTTTGGAAGTTTTAGTATGTTTCAGAGATTGGATTAGATCGGAACGAAGAAATCAAGGAAAGGAAGATGTTGATAGCCCAAAAGATGAGGAACTTGAAGATATATTAATACATGGAAACCCATCCGAATTTAACACTCAGAAGAAGGTCAATCGGTTGATTATGAAGAACTTAGACAATGCAACATTTGAATTTACTACTTTACTTGTTGAAAAAAATGTAAACCTTTCATTTTGTAAGTTTGAAACTTTAAATTAAGAAATAAAAGTAGCACTTGCAATAAGTGTAAAAAAATTTCCATCTTCCTTGTATTCTTTATGTTAGTATTTTGCATTAATATAACTTACAATATTTATACTAAACCCGGCCCGACCCGCCCCCTCAACCCATAACCCGTACGGTTTAATTTTTATCCATATGAACCCGAATCCGTTAAACCCGTTAAGGTCCAACCCGTAACCCGTACGGATCAAAAAAATTTGACCCAGCCCGGCCCGTTAGACAGCTCTAAGCCAAGCTAGCCCGCACGATTTTTCCTAGAATGCCTCACACCATTAAGAGTATCTAATTCCTTATGAATAATTTATTTTCTTTTCTACTGTTCATGTGGGACTTTGTTTACATTAACTCAACACAAACGTTGTGGTGAAGTAGTAAATATAACGGTCTTGTGTTTGAGCCTAATGAAGCTTTCCGGCATGAACCTGATAAAAAGTCGAGTTCACACCAGATATCAAACATCGAGTGAGACACTAAAATTAAAATTTGTTTTTTCAGCAGAAGGGGCAGGGGGAATATATATATATATATATCATCTGAATCTGAATAATATAAGGCAGAATTCTGTGGGTGCAATGAGGACTCCAGTTAAATTCAAAATAATTGTCATATATGCATGGGTTGTTTTTGGGCGGGCAGTTGCTCAGTAGGTTGGATTTTCAAAAATTTTGACATTAAACTGGTTGTAATTTTATAATAATGAGTAGATATCTAAGCACTAGATATCCGCCCTTGTTTACCTTAGGTTATAATAATGTCAAAAAAAGGCACATGTTGCAGAGGGCAATAACTTGGGCCCAACCCATACTAGTATGTTGGAGGGATAAGGGACTACCTTTTCTATAAATATCCCATCCTCTCTAAAAATGTCCCTAAAGTTCAACCACTAGCCAACATTTTTCTTGAGGAGAAGACATGGCCGCTATTGTGTTTAATTAACTTTTGGTTCTCACGATGGTGGGCTTTTGTTTTCTTTTGTATTACACAACTTGTATCATTAATTCTGCTATGGAATTTTCTCCTTACTCACTTTCATGGAAACATTGATTTGCTCTTTGCCGTGTCCTAACATAGTCACTAATATTTGTATCCAATCCTATGTTTTGATTTAACCATGTTTCTATCTTTACGTAGATTGTACTATTGTTTTGTTTGGGTGGTGTCCTCTTACCTTAGTATTCAAATTCATTATCTTTCCCTCTTCCTCGTTGTGATCTGTCCACAACGACAGAAACGCCAACAGAGGCTCGTGTTTCTTTGTTTGGATCTCTTTTTTTTTTATTATTTTATTTTATTTTATGATATGATTGTTTAACTTATCCTCTAGTCTCTGTCTACTAAGAGCCCCATTATATATATTTCAGTGGGAACCCAACCCTTATTCTAATTTAATTTTGCCGCAGTCTTGTCCGATATTTTGTACTGGCCCTCTCGAGTTAAAACAACAAATTAAACAATAGTTTATATAACTAGACCAGCTCTCTATGTAGTATATCCCTAGTCTAGATCTCTATGTCACATAAATTGTATTGTACTCCCTCCCTTCCGTCAATTTTAATATCTTTAATAAAAAATATCATCTTTCTATATTTAATATGTTTTTAATTCTAACATCACATTTTACTCTTAGTGATATTTTCTTGCAGTAAGCACATGGAATGTTTAGTAGTACAAAATTTAATGGGTTCTTTAATATGTTAAACACATCTTTAAAGATCACAAGATTTAAAAGTTAATTTGTTATATTTTTTATCAGTCGTCAAACTAAGAAATAAAGAAAAGGGAGTAATAAATAAAACACATAGAAATGAGAAATGTAGAAAGATTGATAAAATAATCTACACCTTTTTCATTCTCTCTGGAAATATGAACAAAAAAAAATTACAAAGAGTTAAAAGGAACACAAGTAGGTAGATATATATTTTCAGAAAGAAAAAGAAAAATTAAAAGGAAAAACTAGCCAACTTGGACGCTATTACGATCTTTGGGATTGGCAAATCCAGTACGAGGAACGCAAAGTCGCACAGACGAAAGTGCTTTGTCGAAATGCTTTGCCTTAGTACCCAAATACTCACTCCACGTCACTGGCCTATACAATGGAGGGTGCCCTTGATCTACCAATTTAGAAAGCGGTGAAATTTTCACTCCAGATGGTGGCCCATATAAATAGGCTACTGATAAACGGTGTCGGGTTCGGTTCACTACCGCCCGATGTAGAACACTCGGGTACAACCCGTTTGACAGTATGTGTAATAAGTCACCTACGTTGATAACTAAAGCACCGGGCAAAGGAGGAACCGTGACCCAACCATTTCCTTCTTTAAAAACTTGTAAACCACTTGTGTTGTTTTGGTGAAGGATGGTTAATATGGTAGAATCCGTATGTGCAGCAAGACCCATGGCCCGATCCGGATCTGGACATGCCGGGTAAGAATTTAGTTGTAGGGCCGAGCATCCTCCTCTTGGGCCGACAACAGCCCATTTCATATCGTCCTTACTTATTCCAAGTGACCCAAGCATCAGCCACATGAGTCTTCCGGCTAGCTTTTCCATCTCCTTTTCGTATTCCTCGATTACGTCACTGAAAAATCAAAAAGGAAAAAAACATAAGCACTATATATTGTAAATAACATAAAAAGTTATAAGCAGTACTACTAATGGATATAAAACTAAGCAACACAAAAGAAAAAAAGTGGATTCAATTTTAGTGTGGTATCTCTCCAATCTTTCTTAGGGATCATGAAAATCCTAAGTCTTTATCCTAGGAAAACATTGTGTCCTTCCACTAAGAAAGTATAGGTAACACTCATACGAGTTTAACTGAACCTAATATTTTCAGACAAGTTAAAATATAAGTAAAAATTACTATTTCGGTTGTACATATCTTAAAAGTTTGAATCCACCATATTTAAATCTTGGATTAATCTTTGAGAACAACGATAAAAAATTTAGTTAATGCTTCCTAGCTTAGTACAGTATGAAGAAGAAGGTAAAAGAATTAAAAAAAATACAGACCGAGTTTTTTGAGAAAGAAAGATCTTTTCATCAACATGTACACGTACGTGCATGAGAATTAAAATTGGAGGGAGGGATGATATAAGTGAAAGTACCAGAATTTCTTGTAATCATGTGGCCAAAGTTGGCGGGCATGGTCAAGTGGGGAACCAACAATTGTGAACCCCTCGGACCACATGAGCTTGGAGAAAAAAGACGATATGCGAGCCACACCATAACCAGCAATACCATCTGCAGAACGAGCAGCCTTCAATTTTTGCTGCATCGGAAGGGAAAAAAGTCTTTTTCCAGCTGCTTCCATATTGTCCAGTAGTCTCTGAGATATGTTATGGTTTATGATTTGGAATGCACCCCATGTTTTGCATGCATGGCCTATTTTTTCTATTGCGAAATTCTCGTCGTTTAGATCGATCACTGGAATTGACTCTACTGAGTCATTGGATTGGTAATCATGATCTAATGATGATCGCCATGCATGGGATTCAGGTAATTCTTTTATTGTGTACAAGTCAAGTTGTTTTTGATGAACATATGAGATTATTGAAGGCATAATGAAATAATCAAATGGTAATGTAGTGTAAAGTTAGTTATAAGAAGAAGATTGGGATTTGTTGTGTGAAGAGAATGATGAAAAGGGAAGTGTATATATACTGGTGATGGATGAGGATAGGGACAACGAATGCTGGGAAGAAAGAAATTTTTGAGTGGTTTTGGGGAAGTGTAGTTGATGTCGATATACAGAAGGGGACAAGAAATGATAGCGAGCTGCTTAAGTGATAAACTATCATTGGACAAACGAAAGAACAAAAGTTGAATGACCATCTTATCCTCTAAGAAAAAATTGGATCAAAATACTGCAGTTTAAGGTATCTCAATTCTTTCACACATTCTATCTCCCTTTTAAGTATAGTTCCAATGTCTCTCCAAAAGTTACCCCACCCGCTACTAGAAATTCGCGCAAATCGTTCAAAAAAAACCGATTAAAGTGGTCGATAATGGTCAATAACCGTTTAAAATATGATTATTTGCGTATGGACGGTATTTTGAAGGTCGGAAGTATTGTGAAAGCCAAATGTATATAGTGTGAATGAGTCACAACTACTATACCAAAATTGTGGCAGCCACTAAATAATAAATAAGACAATAAAGCAACAATAAAAGGGACACCAGAATTTACGAGGTTCGGCTAATTATGCTTACTCCTCGAATACAACCAATATTTTATTCTACTCCAAAATACAAGTGAAATAATACTAAAGAGAGAAGATACAAATGCCTTAAGAAGATAAGAAGACAAATGAGAGGTGTATTTAAATCCTAAACATTAGGCCTTCTTTTATAGGGAAATATTCCCTACCACTTTCTTAAACAACCTGTCATGATCCAGATTCCCCCACCATCGGGATCGTGATGGCGCCTACTCGTGGTAGCTAGGCAAGCCAATTTACTCACCATCTTCATGTTTATACAACCTTTTTGTTCTCATATTTAATAGCAAGAATAATACTCATATCTTTAAATGCGGAAGTCTTTCGAATAAAAGATGAATAATAGTGTAAAATAATTGACATAAATCCTATACCCAAGATGTGGAGTCACAAATTCATGAACTACTAAATAATAACTACACATAATGGTCTAAAAGAAATAAATAATAACCTTTTGTCTCGGAACAATGAGACCACAGCAATAATAAAAGCAAATAGAGGAGACGCCGGGCCTGCGGACGCCTGTAGCTACCTCAGCCTCGGATATACGATAATCCCGCTAGTGTACTACTGCTGCTGCTCCTGCTCAAAACCTGGACCTGTGCAAAAATGCACAGAAGTGTAGTATCAGCATAATCCAACCTCATGTGCTGGTAAGTGTCTGGCCTATCCCGGCGTAGTAACAAGCCTAGGACCAGACACTCACATAAACCTGCGCAGTTCTATATATGTATGTACCATAGAGTAACAGAGATATAGAGCAACACAACTAACAAAGGAGGGAACATGCCGGGGGAGCACAATCAGAAACACATATTAAACCAGTAAGGTAAAAACAGAGTGTAGCAAAAATAGTTATCACAAAACAAGAAATTGAAATGGTTGCACGGCATCACCCTTCGTGCTTTTACTCTCATCCTCACCAAATAAGCAGATAAAAGTGCACGGCATCACCCTTCGTGCTTTTACTCTCATCCTCACATCCATGACACGACATGATTCTTCGTGCATAGTTTAAGCAACAATCCCTTCGTGCATAAATAATAAACATGGCACGGAATGATCCTTCGTGCATAAATTAAGTAACAACGGCACGGAATGTCTTCGTGCATATATAGTAAAATACGGCACAGAATGATCCTTCGTGCGAACATAAGTAAAAATGGCACGGCATCACCCTTCGTGCATTATCACTCTTCCTCACCCAAATAACAATCACAATCAACGGGCAAAAGAATGAAACAAGTAACATGTACCATCCCGGCAAGGGAGTAACAACAATCATAACAATATCCCGGCAAGGGAACAACATCAACAACATAACAAAAGTCCCGGCAAGGGAAAATAATAATCAACCTTCACAACCCGGTAAGGGCTCAAGAACATGACTTAAGAATATTTCACATTAACTCACAACATGTATCAATAAATGACTCACGGTCATGCTAGACTTTGGTGTATAGATGCTCGTCACCACGCCTATACACCGCACTCGATCACATAGCAATTAGCAAATTATTACACTCAATACTATTCCCTCAAGCTAGGATAGATCGAACACTTGCCTCAAAGCCTAGTCCAATTAACCTTCAACTATCGCTTTACCTCGTAATTCAACCTTCAACACGCTCGAATCTAATCATAATTGGTTCAATTACTTTAATAAATACTATATAAATTGGTTTGGATGTATAAAAATGGTTTTCTCAAAGTTTTGCTCAAAATTGCCCAAAATGCCCCCAGTCCCACGTGGTCGAAACTCGGAGTTCGGACCAAAATCCGGTTACCCATTCCCTCACGAGTTCAATTATATGATTTGTTTCAAAATCGGACCTCAAATCGAGGTCCAACTCCCCAATTTATGAAAAACTTAGGTTCTATCCAAAAACAACAATTTCAATCATAAAAACCTTTGATTTCTCATGGAAAACATGTTTAATGATGTTGGGAATTGAAAGAGTTGAGTGGAAATCGACTTACAAGTGATTTGGAGTGATATTGCTCTTGAAAAATCGCCTATGAGGTTTTGGATTTTGAAAGAATGGTGAAAAGGGGTTTAAAATCGTTTAAGTATAAAATTGCACAGCTGCGGATATGGGAATTGCGAACATAACAGTTCTTGGCTGCGGACTTCGAATTTGCGAAAGTTTTGTCGCAATTGCAACCATCACCCATTTTGGCTTGGCTTCGCATTTGACAGTGTTTCGTCGCATTTGCAACCACTGCCCTTCTTGGCCTTTCTTCGCATTTGCGAAGATTATGTTCGCATTTGCGAACTCAGGCTATATTGGGATTGCTCGCAATTGCGAGTAATTCTTCGCAATTGCGAAGATATCAGCTGGGAAAAAATACCAGCTGTGTTATTTTTCAAAATTTGCTCTAACGGCCTATCAAATCTTTACCCGAGCCCTCGGGCTCCAAACCAAACATGCACACAACCTCAAAAACATACCACGAACTTGCTCGCGCGATCAAATCGCCAATATAACATTGTTTCATAGAATTAAGCCTCAAATTCATGATTTCTTCTTTTAAACTTCATAAACTTTCAAATTTGGAACTCACGGTTTAAAACACATCAAACGACGTTCAATTTCCGTCAAACTTTGCAGGAAGTAATTAAATAATATATAAGACTTGTACCGGGCATCGGAACCAAAATACGAGCCCGATACCATGGTCTTTTAATCAATTTTCATTTCCATTTTCATTAATAATTTCAGAAAAACAATTTAACAGAAAAATTCACATCTTGGGCTCTAGGCCTCGGAATTCGACTCCGAATGCATGCCCGAGTCCCATATTTTCCTACGGACCTTCCGAGACCGTCCGATCTCAGGTCCGGGTCCGTTTACCAAAAATATTAACCGAAGTCAACTATATCAATATTAATATTAAATTTCTTCAAATTTTCCATAGAATTCACATATTCTAATACAAAAATATTCCGGCTACGTGCCCGGACTACACACGTAAATTGAGGCAATATAAAATAAGGTTTTTAAGGCCTCAGAAGCGTGGAACAGATGAGAAAAATAGGTGATGACTATTTGGGTCATCACACCACCAATGTGGGATAAGAAGTTTTGACATATTCAACAAATCTCCACCTTAGCAAAATTCCACATCGTCAATTTTCTCTCAGTAACATGTTTTGGTTGTGTCTTCATCTTCAATCTTCAGTGTTCAATAATGTTGATCAAATCCACACAATGTTAAAACTTGACCGCAGTCACCACTTTTGTCAGCATACCAGCAGGATTCTCCGTAGTATGAATTTTCTTCACCGTGACTCCACCTTCTTCTATGATTTCTCGTACGAATACCGAACATCAATGTGCTTCGTCCTTGCATGATAAACTTGGTTCTTCGCTAATTGAATAGCACTTTGACTATCACAAAAAATTGTGATACCTTTTTGTTCAACACCAAGCTCCTTTAGCAATCCTTGAAGCCAAATTGCCTCATTCACAGCCTCTGTAATAGCCATGTACTCTGCCTCTGCTGTAGACAAAGCAACTGTTGACTGCAAAGTAGACTTCCAACTAACTGGTGCCTTTGTAAAAGTAAACACATAACTAGTAGTTGATCTTCATTTGTCCAGATCACCCGCAAAATCTGAGTCACAATATCCAACTACAGACTGATTGCCTTCCTGCTCGAAAACTAACCCGACATCTACAATATTATGAATATACCATAGAATCCACTTCACAGCTTGCCAATGCTCCTTTCCTGGATTATGCATATATCTGCTAATAACTCCAAAAACTTGTGAAATGTCAGGTCTCGTACAGACCATTGCATACATTAAGCTACCAACAAAATTTGCGTATGGTACCTTTGACATATACTCTCGTTCAGCTTCATCCAATGGCGACATAGTAGTATTTAGCTTAAAATGGGGAGCAAGTGGAGTACTAACTGGCTTAGTCTTATCATCTATGCCAAAATGTTGTAGTACTCTCTTCAAATGTTCTTTCTGAGATAAACAGAGTTTCTTTGAACAACTATCTCTTATTATCTCCATGCCAAGAATTTTCTTCGCCTCACCCAGATCCTTCATCTCGAACTCCTTCTTCAGTTGAATTTTCAACCTATCAATTTCTTCCTAATTCTTGGAAGCTATCAACATATCATCAACATATAGGAGAAGATATATAAATGAACCATTTTTAATCTTGCACAAATACACAGAATGATCGTATTTGCTTCTCTTGTACCCTTGCTGCAACATAAACTTGTCAAATCGCTTGTAACATTGTCTAGAAGATTGCTTCAATCCGTACAATGATTTTTCAAGTTTGCACACCATATTCTCCTTACCAGCAACTTTGAATCCTTCTGACTGAGTTATGAGATTTCCTTCTCCAAGTTTCCATGTAAAAATGCAATTTTTACATCCATCTGAACTAGTTCCAAATCCAACTGTGCTACCAAAGCTAACATAATTCGAATGGAGGAATGTTTTACAACTGGAGAAAACACTTCATATTAATCAAGTCCCTCCTTTTGAGCACATCCTTTGGCCACCAATCTTGCTTTGTAGCGAACACCTTCTTGATTAGGAAATCCTTCTTTCTTTGAAAATACCCATTTGCACCCAATTACTTTCTTTCCCTTCGGGAGATTGGCCAATCTCCATGTATGATTCTGATGAAGGGACTGTAATTCATCATTCATGGAAATCCTCCACTTATCTTCTTCTGAACTTTGGACTGTATCTTTATAAGTGGTAGGAACATCATCAGCTACAATTGCGGTTGCACAAGCAACTGTCTCTATGAGACGAACAAGTTTCGTTATTTTCCTTTTTGGCCTGCTGGTTGCTATTGATTCAAGTTGTTGTTGAGATTCCTGGGTTGGAATCTTCTCTACTAGCTCTCCTTCCAGAGGATAATCTTCATTTGTTTCCTCCTCTGCTTCTTGTGTAGGAAAAATAAATTTTCCCTCAAACTCCACCTGCTTAGAAGCACCATCATCTTGTTTGGTATCTACATTTGTTACCTTGTTTACCATAGCAGATTCATCGAAGGTAACATCCCTGTTGAATATTACTTTCTTTGTCATAGGACACCATAAGCGATATCCTTTGACTTCAGAAGTAATCCCTATAAAAATAGCCTTCTTTGCCCTTGGATCCAATTTTGATTCTGTCACATGATAATATGAAGTTGAGCTAAGCACGTGCAAAGACATAATCTACAGCAGGCTTTCCATACCATTTTTCAAATAGTGTCTTGCCATCAATAGCAGTAGATGGTAAGCGATTAATGAGGTGGCATGCATATGCAATTGCCTCAGCCCAAAATTCTTTGCCCAAGCCAGCATTGGACGACATACACCGTACCTTCTCTAGCAAGGTACTGTTCATGCGTTCTGCCACTCCATTCTGTTGTGGTGTATGTCTGACAGTGAAGTGTGGATGATGCTATCATTTTCACAAACATTATTGAAATGATTATTTTTGTATTCACCTTAATTGTCTGTGCGAATACACTTGATCCTCCTGCCCGTTTGATTCTCCACCATCGTCTTCCATTTGAGAAAAATTCCTAGCACTTCATCTTTTCTCTTCATTGTATACACCCATACTCTTCGGAAAAAATCATCAACAAAGGTTACAAAATAGTGCTTCCCACCCAATGAAGGTGTTTTGGAAGGACCCCAAACATCAAAGTGTACATAATCCAAAATGCCTTTAGTATTATGGACTGCTGTACCAAATTTTACCCTTGTCTGTTTCCCTTTGACACAATGCTCGCAAAACTTCAAATTGCAAGCATTTACCCCTTTCAACAATCCTTGATCTGATAGAGTTTTCAAGGATTTTCCTCCAGCATGTCCCAAGCGTATGTGCCATAGCCTGGTTGCTTTTGCATCTTTGTTGTCACTGGACGTCACTATCGCTGTCCCAATAACTGTACTACCGAGATAACGGTACATATTATTGTTCTTCCGATTGCCCTTCATTACCACTAGTGCACCGAAGCAAACTCTCATCACTCCATTTTCTGCAATAATTTTGAACCATTTTGATTCTAGGGCTCCCACAGAGATAAGATTTTTCTTCAAACCCGGTACATATCGAACATTTGTTAATGTTTTGATCATTCTATCATGGTTCCTTAATCGTATTGAACCAATTCCATATGAGGTAAGAGGGATGTTATCCGCTGTTTGGACGACTCTATATTCTCCTTCTTGAAAGTCCACAAACCAATCCCTATTGGGACACATATAATAGCTACAAGCCGAGTCCATCAACCATATGTCTGATGACGTTGACGGATCTGTTGTAACTAATGAGAAATCTGAATCATCATAATCAGCTACATTTGAATCCATAATGGCCTTTCTATTGTTATGTTTGGCCTTATTATTCAACTTCGGACAGTCTTTCTTCCAGTGTCCCTTTTCTCAACAAAAGGCACATTCATCTTTGCTGGGTTTATATCTTGACTTAGATCTTCCTTTCCTTGTCCTCGTTTGGTTTTGAGGACGACCCCTCACGAACAGTGCTTCTCCTTCTCCGCCCTTCTATTTTTCTCGCTTTCTTTGTTCATAGCTGTACAAAGCCGAACAAACTTCTCTGAGAGAAACTTCGTCATTTCCATGGAGTAGAGTAGTTTCAAGATGCTCATACTCGTCAGGAAGTGATGCCAACAACATCAAGGCCAAGTCACCATCATCATAAGTTGTATCCATATTTTACAAATTCATGACCAACTTAGTGAAATTGGTGATATGTGCATTCATCATGGTACCAGGAACGTAGGTGAAGTGAAACAATCTTTTCTTCATGTACAATTTATTTTGACTGTTTTTCTTCAAAAATTTATCCTCCAGTGCTTTCCATAATTTACTTGCAGAAGTTTCCTTTGTGTATGGATATTTCTGCTCTCTAGCAAGGTAGGATCGAATGGTACCGCGAGCAACACGATTGATAATTCTCCAAACTTCTTCTCCAATAACATCTGGTCTATTTTCTTCAATGGCCAGATCTAGCCCTTGTTGAAAAAGGACATCTAGAACCTCGCGGTGCCACATCCCAAAATGTCCGGACCCGTCAAAAATTTCTACTGCAAATTTTGCATTTGACACAATTCTTGTCATAAGCGAAGATGCCAATGATGACGTATTGTTGACACTTGATGTAGACTCTTCTTGTTTATTATCTCCCATTTTTGACACAAATATTATTTAATAGCTGACCACAAATCAAAATTATTTCCTTTTTGATGTGGAAGATCAGACTAAGCTACAACCACAAAGCATACTGAGATAGAACCTTGACTCAGTTACCAAGATAAATCTTTTCGGATGTGAAAGATCAGACTACGCTGCAACCACAAAGCATACCGAGATAATACCTTGGCTCCGATACCAATTGTTGCGGAAGCCAAATGTATATAGTGTGAATGAGTCACAACTACTATACCAAAAATTATGGCAGCCACCAAATAATAAATAAGACAATAAAGCAACAATATAAAGAACACCAGAATTTACGAGGTTCGGCTAATTTTGCCTACTCCTCCGACACAACCAATATTTTATTCCACTCCAAAATACAAGTGAAATAATACTAAAGAGAGAAGATACAAATGCCTTAAGAAGATAAGAAGGCAAATGAGAGGTGTATTTAAATCCTAAACATTAGGCCTTCTTTTATAGGGAAATATTCCCTACCACTTTCTTAAACCACTGATGTGGGATAAGAAGTTTTGACATACTCAAGAGGAAGGACATACCGATCAAAGTTGGTCCGAAATTACCGACCAACTTTGGTCGGTCAATTAATTTCAAAAAAAAAAAATTCCGGAAAAACCGACCAAAGTTGGTCTGTATTTTAATTATGTAACTCAAAAATGCATCATCTGGGAAGGTATCCAGGGTCCGTACGGTGGCAGGATACTATTCTGCCCACTAAACCATTGATGCATTTTGTTTTAAGACTTTCTTTTATTTGATTATACTCTTTAATTGTATTTTTGCACGAAAATAACGGACCAAAGTTGGTCGATTTTATTAAAAAATAAATTTATCAACCAAAGTTGTTCGGTTTTTTTAAATGACCGGCTGAATTAACTGATCAATCTCGATCGAGTTTTTAATTTAATTTTAAATAAAAAACAGACAATAGTTGGTCGATTTCTTGAAAAATAAATTTTGAGGGACTCAAAAATAGTTTCCCCCATTTTTTACCATAGAAAATCGACCAAAATTGGTCGGTTTCATTTTAATAAATAAAATATTTTAGAAAACCGACCAACCAATTTTTTGGCCGACCAAAGTTGGTGGATCAATCTTAATCGTTTTTTGTCGAATTTCTAGTAGTGACCATCGATCAAAGTATTGTTTGGTTTGTTTTAAACCTCAATGTTTTGTTTCATTAAGCTCAATTTAACTCAAAAAAACGCCTTAATTGACCGTACGTAAATACTTAATCCTGCATTATATGGCTTCTAGCATTCCGACGTGAAATTTACTTATGTTAAGCTTCACAACAACTTCAATTGTATTAAACTTCTATTTCTTGTTCAACTACTAGCGATTTGTGGATTATTACAGCCAACCCTATATGAAAGGCAAAGGATGATAGTCTTTGTTTCCCATTTCATGTGACTTTGTCTTGTCCTCAAGTAGAAAAACATCTAAAATCATCACTCCCTAGCTACTTCGTCCTAATCTTTATTTCCCTACAACTACAAGATATATAATGCTTTCTTATTCCCGCCCCACATACTAGAAACCAAATGCCACAATTCACCTCTCATATTGGCCTGTCAAATTGACAACAAACACCCTTCATTCCCATATAACCTCGATATGGAGCTTGCCCTTTCGTAATTGGCGAAGTCATATAATTTAGAATCTCCGGTGACTAGGGAGTGTAAACGGGCCGGTCGAATCGGATATGGACTGACGGGAAATAGATAATGCAAAAATAGATAAATTATCCGATCCATCCTATATTTAATACAGATAAGAAAATAGGTTAGCTGGCAGATATCTATATTATCTATGACTTCTTGAATATATGATTACTTTTGGGAGAATTCTAATCTTCTAAACTTGAGGAATCCTTAATTTGAGATTTTACAAATATAAAAGTTAAACACATTAATTATCCATAGATATAATTTTATTCATATTTGATCTATTTTTAAAAAGTTTACTATCCAATCTAATTTTTAATTAATAATATAAATGATTAATTATTTTTTAACCATTTTGCCATGACTATGGGACTCGAGAACTTGTTAATTACCTGTACTGCAGTTATGCCATGATTGATGCAGGATTGGATGACTTTTCCATTGGAAGCATTTGCGAGGGTATTTCTGTCGTCAAATTAAAAGGATATTGAATATTATTGTATAGCTTTTATTTCCCTTATTGCTTTTCTTATTGATCATTTATGCGACAAGTAGTAAAGTCACTTTCGATATTTGCGCGGTTAGATTTTGTGTCTTTTGTCCCATCTTACTCAGTGGGGGCAAATATCCATTCTTTAGATATCCTTCTTTAATCAAACATTTGTTTTCTTTAAGCAATCACTAATTTGTCAATTTTAGTTTTTCTTGTTTTTATTAGTGTACTTTTGTCTCAAACTTTTTCTTTTCTACGTTAGACAAGAGGTTTTACATAGTGCTCTTATAGATTTTTCTTTGTTCTCTCTGGCTATAAATATAATTATGTGGTCGTAGTGGCCACACAACATGGCTCATAAAAGTGTCAATGTTATGCTCATTACTTATTTATTGGGACAATCATATCATGGATCGATGGGGCATGATTATCATCTTATTAGTTGCATATGCACTTCACATGGCACAGACGTGGTTAGTTTGGGCAATTTGCTTTTTTGTGTTTTGGCCAATAATTTATGGCTTATTTATAATTATGTCCTTGGAAGATATGCATTACTCCTATGATTTTCGTCATATAAATAAGTACTTAGGAAAGTAATTAAGGCAGAATTTGATGCGAAAGTGATTCTTGTAGGAAAAAAATGTTACCTCCATAATAGAATTGACCAAAAAAATATAGAGGCAAATCTTCTTAAAACTTGGTTCATGGACCCTCTTATTTTACCTTTTAAACTAATAGAGACAATTTAAACGTAACATATGCGCGCTTTAATATATGTTTCTTTCAGTTGTTCCAATTTCTATTGGCCATACGAAATACATGCTCCATATGTTCTTATTTACTCTATAATAAATTAATAATGACATTGTAGATGCCCTCTCTACCACTGTCTCTCTCACCGTTTATCTGTTCGTGAGTGAAAGATTCTAATCATCAGTACCTATGTAGTGCCACAAAATTATATATATATATATATCAAATTAGGAGGATCTATAGTGTTTTCACTATGGACACAAAATGGACATGGCATGTGAGGCCAACCCAATCCAGCCCACTGCTTGAATAGGGTTGGCCTATGATTTTTTGAGCTCATTTAAAACTGAGGTTTATAAGCCTGGCCATAGTAAGCTAACTAGCCTGAGGCTTGACAAAGGCTGGGCCTGATGGCCCGTGAGCAAAAAATTAATTAAATGCAAATTAATTACTACTCCCTCCGTTCCAATTTATGTTAACCTGTTTGACTGGGCACGGAGTTTAAGAAAAAATGAAGACTTTTGAAATTTGTGGTCCTAAACAAGTTTAAAATGGCCCCAAAAAATTTGTGTGGTTATAAAAGCTTCTCATTAAGGGTAGAATTGTAAGTTTAAGCTAAATTATTTCTAAATTTAGAAAGGGTTCATTCTTTTTGGAACGGACCAAAAAGGAAATGAGTTCACATAAACTGGAACGGGGGAAGTATTAAATATTAAATATTCAAAAAAGTAAAAAGTAAATAAACTATTAACTATAACCCCCATTCCCCAACCCTATATTGATCATTTACTTTTCCATATCAACTAGAATTTAGATTTTTGGCATGCATGTAATATGAAAAAATTAGTTTTTCTTTTTCTTAATTATTAACGAACTCGAATAGTCTTAGGTAGCCAATAAAATCTTTTCTCAAAAGAAAATATTACTTTAAGTGGCCAGTGATCAATTTAGATTACTTCAATATATTATTAATATTTAAACTACTCCTTAGTATACATAAAGATTAGTTTTAAATACACAAAAAAAAAAAAAAAATTGGCAACTAGCGAATTTCAAGAAATATTAAAAATTTTATGGACTTTAATGACGAAATCAACAAACGATGGTAATTCCACATTAAATAAACATCAGCATATAAACTTATTAAAATAATTCCTAAGTCTAAGGAAAATAAAAGAAAGGTATTAAGAAAATATTCATGTAACTTTAAAAAAGAAGAGCAAGAGATATAGAGAATTTGCATTTCAATTACAAGATTCCTCGTCAAATATCAACATTGTTGTATGCTCTAAGCAAATAGAAGTTGTTTACATGATTAATTGACTATGTCGAGAAAAAATATTTAAGAATTTAAAGATATTTAAAAAAAAAAATTGAAGGATCTACTCGCCCTAACCCGCGACTTTCTTAGGGCTGGGTTGGACTGACCAATTTAAAGCTCATTCATATGGTAGGCCGGCCTATCCTAGCTCGTCAAATTTAAAAGCTCATGAGGCTTGGATTAGGCTGGCCTAATCCGTTTTGTCAGCTCTATTTAGATCTAACATGTCCATAAGATAGTGCCTAATTAGCTAATAATAAAACAGATTACGTAATCTTAAAAGTTAATTATATCCACTCAAGTAATTATTCTTCTATGGGTGAAATTATAGAGGTAATAATGAGTCAATCATCATTACTAACAGCACTGATACTGTTAAATGTAACTAAACAGTAATGAATTAAGAAGGGTTGCAGGTGATTGATGATTCCAATTTCCATAATTTGGAGAAGCCTATAGTACGTCGATAATGACATCTCCAAAACGCTGTTTTTTCCTACTTTGTAAATGGAATGAAGCGTCTTAGTCATCAATAGAAAATGGCTCGTCCAATTAATGTATAAAATTTAATAAACCTAATAAAACACGATATTGTATTTTTATTCCATGAGTGGTCAATTCTCGGTTTCCTTTTATAGAAATTAATTATATGTTTCAGAAATGGCAATTCTTGTGGTCATCGTTGTCCATCATCAGACGCAGATATATATTATAGAGGGCAAATAATTGAGTCCAGCACGATATATATATATATATATACATATATATATTAAATTTTAAAAATTATTACATCCAAATAGTAGTATTGGATGACTGTGTGGTACTTATTCATTTATTGATATGAAAATTTGTCGAAAACAACCCTTTTATTCTATTAGGGTAGAAATAAAATCTGCATGCACTGCACGCTTCCCATACCCCTTATTTGTCGGATTTTATGGGGTTGTTAGTGTTGTTGTTGATCTGAAAATTTGAAAAATATTTTTTCAACAATAGAAATCCATATTTCCATTTTTTTTAATTTGCGGCCAAAAGTGAAGGAAATGAGGAGTGACTTATTAAAACAATTTTTAATATATAAAACTTAGTCCTGTTATTTGTTTTGTCAAATTAGATTGGTTTATTAAAATTGTATGATGTTGGTAAGCATTTTCTAATATTTTATTTCATGCCAAACATTACGTGTGTCTTTATTACTCATACATGAAATAGCTCCACTAAATTATGATTAACTAATAATTTGTGATTACAGGTTAGAAGTCTACAACTAGAAAGACCGGTTTTCCCAAACCGTAAGGCTACAAAATGATGACATAGTCACACATATATTAAAAATATAAATATCGCATTATGAAACACCAGATAGATAAAGACTAGAAATTGTTAAATCAATTGCTCCTCCAGAATATCTAGTAATACCACTTAAGGACGGATAGACCGTCCACCCAGTGCTGCTACCCACTTCTACTAAGGCTGAGCTTAATAGGAGCAAGAGACTTGGAGACAATAATCAGAATAAAATATTATTTAATCGTGGAAATGAATTTGTATAAAATAGTAGAGCGATTCTTGTCGTTAAATAAATGAAATGGCGGCAAGCCAACGGAAATTGCCAAGAGAGGAAACAAAAGCGTGGAAACAAGATTACTTTGGGGCGGCAAGGAACTCTTATCCTGCTTACAAATAAACAATAAATAATCGTCTATATGCGGCGGAGTCCACCGCAGAAATCATACAATCTTCCAAAAAGCTGATAACAATCATCCAAATTTCACTTTTTAACCCCATACTTCTCAGCTTTTTCTATTAATTAGTCAACAAAAAGACATAGCTAGTTGGTTGCCTGCAGAATTTTTGTTTTCCACTCTCGTGGGCTATCAATTTATTCAAATGCTTGCTAACTCATGGCAAGAGAATTTATTTTTTGGTAGAAACGATTTTATATATATATATATTTTACACAATATATATATATATATATATATATATATATATATATATATATATATATATATATATATATATATATATATATATATATATATATATATATATATATATATATATATATATATATATATATATATATATATATATATATATATATATATATATATATATATATATATATATATATATATATATATATATATATATATATATATATATATATATATATATATACACACGTACGGCCGAACCAAGCCTCATATACTCGCACACAAGCGGAGAGGAGAACGACGCTAACCGACTACAAGATTTAGACGAAGCCGAAGAAAGGAGGGAAATGGCCCACATCAGGCTAGTAGCCCAAAACTGGCATCCAAATCATCGCAGCAGCAGACAAAGGTTCCTTTAAGTAAGAAACCATGAACAGAAAGATACTCCAAAATAACTGGAACATCTCACACCTCAAACGTTTCCACTTCTGAAAGGTATCCCCCAAGCCGTACCCTTTTTCCCTCTTTCGAGTTTTGTCCCAATTGGGTTTTCTCGGAGAGTTTTTTAATGAGGTGGCGAAGAAAATACCCGGAAATGTTTACGAGGTTATTCTCATACCCCAAGCGTACCGCCGATCGACACGAATGGCATATCACAGGGACTACGGCTACGACCATCTCAAAAGTAAGAAAGGCTACGGCCATTTCCAATGTTAGAAAGGCTACGACCATCTCAAGATTTAGACGAAGCCGAAGAAAGGAGGGAACCACATCAGGCTAGTAGCCCAAAACTGGCATCCAAAGACCCTAACGAATTGGGAACCAATTGGGACGGGCCCTATAAAATCATCGCAGCAGCAGACAAAGGTTCCTTTAAGTAAGAAACCATGAATGGAAAGATACTCCAAAATAACTGGAACATCTCACACCTCAAACGTTTCCACTTCTGAAAGGTATCCCCCAAGCCGTACCCTTTTTCCCTCTTTCGAGTTTTGTCCTAATTGGGTTTTCTCGGAGAGTTTTTTAATGAGGCGGCGAAGAAAATACCCGGAAATGTTTACGAGGTTATTCTCATACCCCAAGCGTACCGCCGATCGACACGAATGGCATATCACAGGGACTACGGCTACGACCATCTCAAAAGTAAGAAAGGCTACGGCCATTTCCAATGTTAGAAAGGCTACGACCATCTCAAGATTTAGACGAAGCCGAAGAAAGGAGGGAACCACATCAGGCTAGTAGCCCAAAACTGGCATCCAAAGACCCTAACGAATTGGGAACCAATTGGGACGGGCCCTATAAAATCATCGCAGCAGCAGACAAAGGTTCCTTTAAGTAAGAAACCATGAACAGAAAGATACTCCAAAATAACTGGAACATGTCACACCTCAAACGTTTCCACTTCTGAAAGGTATCCCCCAAGCCGTACCCTTTTTCCCTCTTTCGAGTTTTGTCCCAATTGGGTTTTCTCGGAGAGTTTTTTAATGAGGCGGCGAAGAAAATACCCGGAAATGTTTACGAGGTTATTCTCATACCCCAAGCGTACCGCCGATCGACACGAATGGCATATCACAGGGACTACGGCTACGACCATCTCAAAAGTAAGAAAGGCTACGGCCATTTCCAATGTTAGAAAGGCTACGACCATCTCAAGATTTAGACGAAGCCGAAGAAAGGAGGGAACCACATCAGGCTAGTAGCCCAAAACTGGCATCCAAAGACCCTAACGAATTGGGAACCAATTGGGACGGGCCCTATAAAATCATCGCAGCAGCAGACAAAGGTTCCTTTAAGTAAGAAACCATGAACAGAAAGATACTCCAAAATAACTGGAACATCTCACACCTCAAACGTTTCCACTTCTGAAAGGTATCCCCCAAGCCGTACCCTTTTTCCCTCTTTCGAGTTTTGTCCCAATTGGGTTTTCTCGGAGAGTTTTTTAATGAGGCGGCGAAGAAAATACCCGGAAATGTTTACGAGGTTATTCTCATACCCCAAGCGTACCGCCGATCGACACGAATGGCGTATCACAGGGACTACGGCTACGACCATCTCAAAAGTAAGAAAGGCTACGGCCATTTCCAATGTTAGAAAGGCTACGACCATCTCAAATATATGAAAGGCTACGGCCATCTCAAATGTATGAAAGGCTACGGCCACCTTCAATGCAAGAAAGGCTACGGCCATCTCAAATGTATGAAAGGCTACGGCCACCTTAAATGCAAGAAAGGCTACGGCCATCTCAAATGTAAGAAAGGCTACGGCCATCTCCAATGTTAGAAAGGCTACGACCATCTCAAATATATGAAAGGCTACGACCATCTCAAATGTATGAAAGGCTACGGCCACCTTAAATGCAAGAAAGGCTACGACCATCTCAAATGTATGAAAGGCTACAGCCACCTTAAATGCAAGAAAGGCTACGACCATCTCAAATGTAAAAAAGGCTACGGCCATCTCCAATGTTAGAAAGGCTATGGCCATCTCAAATATATGAAAGGCTACGGCCACCTTAAATGCAAGAAAGGCTATGACCATGAAAGGCTAAGGCCACCTCCAATGTAAGAAAGGCTACGACCACCTTAAATGTAAAAAAAGGCTAAGGACTTAACGGCGAAAGGAGAGACTACGGTGAAAGGAGAGACTACGGTCTCCTCCATTCAAAATAAAAGGTTAAGGCCTTTACGGCGAAAGGAGAGACTACGGTCTCCTCCATTAAAAATAAAAGGCTAAGGCCTTAACGGTGAAAGGAGAGACTACGGTCTCCTCCATTAAAAATAAAAGGCTAACGACGAAAGGAGAGACTACGGTCTCCTCCATTAAAAATAAAAGGCTAAGGCCTTAACGGCGAAAGGAGAGACTACGGTCTCCTCCATTAAAAATAAAAGGCTAACGCCTTAACGGCGAAAGGAGAGACTACGGTCTCCTCCATTAAAAATGAAAGGCTAAGGCCTTAATGGCGGAAAGGAGAGACTACGGTCTCCTCCAGTAAAAATAAAAAGCTAGGCCTTAACGGTGAAAGGAGAGACTACGGTCTCCTTCGTTAAAATAAAAGGCTAAGGCCTTAATGGCGAAAGGAGAGACTACGGTCTTCTCCATTAAAAATAAAAGGCTAAGGCCTTAACGACGAAAGGAAAGACTACGGTCTCCTCCATTAAAAATAAAAGGCTAAGGCCTTAACGGCGAAAGGAGAGACTACAATCTCTTCCATTAAAAATAGAAGGCTAAAGCCTTAACGGAGAAAGAAGATACAACGATCACCTCCATTCAATGCGAAAGGCTAAGGCCTTAACAACGCAAGAAGAAACCATGACAAATAAAGGGCTACATCCCCAGCAGTACAGAGGTAAAAAAAAAAAAGAGGGGACGCAAAGAAGGCATTAAACAGTTCTCGAGAAATCACCAAAAGTCTTATCAATAAATCACAAAGATTATAGAAGAGTCTTGATTACAAGTAAAAAAAAATCCTAGCTAAACACCATGACCCCCGTCGCCCTCCTCCGCTCCAACCGCACCATCCTCACCTTCATCATGGAACACCCTATCAATCCAGGATTTGGTGCCCAGCTGGTCCGCATCTGCAAAGGAACCGCCCATTTGGCCCGGAGAGTTGGGGTCATACCCACAAGCCTCACGAGCGACCCTGACCAAGCGACGCTGAGCGTCAACCTCCGCCTTGGTGGTTCTACCAACGGCTAGCAACTCCTCGAACACGGTCCGCCTCACCTCAGCATACACGATTATGTCATGAGCTTCGCGGGACGTGTCGCCAGCCGAGGCAATGGCCTCCACTTGCTGAGGGACTGCTATTCTGGCCGTGGCTGTGTTGAGCTCGACTGATAGGGCATCAACCTTGGCATACGATTTTGCCGCATCCTTCATCGCCACACGACCAAGATCCAACTCCCCACCCCGTTGCTTGAGAAGACTCTCCAACTCAGTATTCCAGGTCATAGCGGCCAGTAAGTCGATGTTCGCCTTCTCCAGTTGGGCCGTACACTTTTGCGGCTGCTCCTCCGCCGCCTGCAAGCCTTCACGGAAGACTCGGAACTCGCGGTCTTGAGTGTAGACGTCCGCCATTGTCTTATGCGTGTCCCGAACCTCTCTATATTTTTTTGATCCCTTTCGGAGAGCAGCAGCCTTCTTCCACTCCCTCCGGCTCCGCTCCACCTCTAAAAAGAAAAAGAAAAAGAAAAAGAAAAAGAAAAAGAAAGAAGACAAGTCAAAAGGGGAAAAAAAGTTAGAATACAAAAGAAAACAATACGAAGTAACGACCGAATTATACCTGTTAAGTGGCACCAGCAACTCGACGAGACAGGTCTCTGTCACTTACAAACTTCAAAGACTCTGCCTCGGCAACCTCGCACAGCAAGGACATGTCAGCTGCGGCCTGCTCACTCTCCAGCAGCAAGTTATACCCCGTGGGGATAATAATTCGGCGGTTAGGACCCGTCACCGCCATGTCCACCCGGGCATACTCCTGCAGCGGCACGTCCAAAGGTTCTGGGGTCGCCTCAGCACATTCCTATTACGGCACGTCCACAGGTTCAGGGGCCGGCTCAGCAGTAGCTTCCTCCTTGTCTATTGCTCCACCGGCGACAGCCGACACACTATCGTCCTCGACACGCGAGGGAGCAATATTTTCTGCGGTCCCCCTTAAGAGGGTCGCCCTCTCCGACCGGATGGCGTCAGCCATGAAGACTGGTCTCGACTCAGGGCGGTGAGTAACCACCACCCATTGTTCTACGGCCACCCTTTTTCCAAGGAGTAGCCTACGCCTCTTCCGCTCCAACGGCTTATCGTCCGATGGAGCGCCCTCTTCAGCAGGAAGAGGCGAAGGCGCAGTGTCTGCTCGGGATGTCGGGTCAACCATCAGCTCAGTTGCGGGATGAGAAGGCCCGAGAATGTCAGCAAAGATTGACTCCCGGATTATAGTGTCACCCTCCGAACGGGCAGCATTGGCAACGTCGTCACCGGACACTCCCGTGTCCGCTCGGTCATCCTCAGGCTGAACAGCCTCAAGGAGACCCTCCCTCCCGAGGAATATGAGCTCAAAATCCAACGACAAAGAATTGGCCGCACGGCGTCTCCGTCTCCGCGGCAAATTCCGAGCTGCCAAATACAAATAAACGAGAATGTCAGATATAATGCCGAACGGCGTCCAAATGGAAGGCAAGTTTGCCAAATCAAAATAACCGCCATGCCTGGAAGGCCGTATTTGGTAGTGAAGGCGACCCACGTCCTACACTCCTCAGTGTAGGGGATCAACCGCCCTACCTAGACTTTTATGTCTGGCACGGATTAGGGCGTGCGTGCCCTTGCTGCATCCACAGAAAATAACAAATATAAGTATCTTAAGATAACAAAAAGTCGAACAGACGTAAAGACACTAAACACAAGGAATGATACTTACGGTTGTTGTTCCATGCCTCAGGAAATCTGGCCAGGTCTGATACCAAGTCCGAGGAGCGAACGAAGAAGTACTTGAGCCAAAATTGTCGGTTAGGCTTATCGTTCGCCTCGACGACTAGGCCTTTCGCCCCTCAATCTTTTAGCTGAAGCATTGTACCTCTCATGAAGCCAGGGCTGAACAGCTGCAACATGTGGTATATGGTGACGTCCAAGCCGGCTCTCTCAGCGTATGTCCTTAGTATCCGACATATCTTCCACGTGTGGGGAGTAAGCTGAGCCGGGCATACATTGTAAAACCGGCACAGCTCCTCCGCCAACGGGTAGATAGGGAGTTTGCACCCTATTATGAATGGATACTCATAAAAGGCACAGAATCCCGGCCTATGAACATTGGCCAGGTCCCTTCCAGCAGTCTGCATAATGGCCACCTCCAGAATCCGGCAAGACACCCGGAAGCCATTTAAGAGAGGCTCGGTGTAGGTAGATCTCTCCTATGCAGGGGTGTCCCCCTTCGTCGGGAAATTCCTCCGAACATACAGTTCACGAGGGAGGAGATTTTCCACAGATAAAGGGACCAGAGGTTTGCGAACCTTCTTGCCATCCTTTGACGGCCGAGAGACTCTGGGGGTAGCCTCACCCTCTTCTGCTCCCCGGTGGCGATTACCCTTAGCCATTTTAGAGCTTCTTTATACTACAAATACAACGGTAAGAACACAAGGTTAACGTAAAAGGTTTCTGTTTTATCAGGAAAAGCTAAGAAATGAAAATATCGGAAAAATTCCTGATGATCCAAAGAGTGGAAAGTCTTGAAATCATCCACTAATTATAATAAGTCATTACACGAGATTCGAAGAGTTTTTTCACCGGAAAAGAGGTGGGAAACCAAAACGTCAAATCGTTTTTATGGCCTGCTTTGAAAACAACAACACTTATGATGCACGCCGTCAGTAGACGACGGCTTAGAAGAACATGCCACGTGTATGCATATAGGCAAATCCAATATGGGTCGACTTTATCCACCTATTCCAGATACACTTTGAGTACATCTCCAATAGGTGGAGGGACTATCTGTATGGGGGCAAATTGGGGTTAAGATAGGGCGGGCATGTATATACGTATGGCCGACTCGGATGCAATACGGGTCGGGCATGCCTCCTTACGTGGCCGTTGACACCGGGTGACGTCCTTCTTCGTGTCTGTACGGTAAAAAGGATACGCCCTCATCCATAGTGGCATATTAGCAGGCTCGCCCGAGTAGACGTCCCGACTCCCCATCCCCCGTATTTTCGTTGTAATAGCAATAGCTTTGGGACGAGGTAATATGTTGGCGAGGGAGTCATCCTTCTATATAAGAAGGGCCCCCCTTATTTGTAAGACAAGTATTATTAATCATTAATAATACAACTCTCTCTCTCTCTCTCTGCCATTTTCTCTCTATTGTTATCTATTTATTGTTTACTTGTTCAAGCACTTGATTAAGCTTCATCACATTCTTATAAGAAAAACATATACACGAATCCAAAGATCGATCTTTAAGATATATTACCATTGATTTCGATTTACCCTTCATTTATTCTTTGATTGTCCCTAACCCATAAAGCAACCGATAGCTTTTGGGTCAAATATATATACATAGAAGTCCTTAAAAATTTGTGTGTGATATACAGTGATGTACACGATATACAACGTGATATATGTGAGCACGTGATTTTTGCCTCACACGAATCACTCCCAAAAATTCAAAATAAAAGAGTTTTGCGTTGTTTGCAATATTTGTGGACTTTATGTTATTTTTGTCTTATTGTTTCCATTTGTATGTCCATGTTTATTTGTTTATTGTTTCCATTTGTATGTCCATATATATATATATATATATATATATATATATATATATATATATATATATATATATATATATATATATATATATATATATATATATATATATATATATTGTGAGCACGTGATTTTTGCCTCACACGAATCACTCCCAAAAATTCAAAATAAAAGAGTTTTGCGTTGTTTGAAATATTTGTGGACTTTATGTTATTTTTGTCTTATTGTTTCCATTTGTATGTCCATGTTTATTTGTTAAAATTAATAAAAAATATAAAAATATATGTCGCGCGCGCATTTCAGAGTTTAATTGTGCGCTTAGGAATTAACTGAACCGTGTTTAATTTTTAAAGAAAGAAAATTACAAAAATACGTATTTATTGCCTTTGTGTCATTTAATGTACAATTGTGTGATTTGGTATTCAATTATGTATGTTAATTGTTAGTAAAAAATTGATTATATGTGTTACAAGTTAATTTGATTATATATATATATATATATATATATATATATATATATATATATATATATATATATATATATATATATATATATATATAATACAATATAGAGTTTAGGTTTAGGAAATAAAAAGATAGGGAAATTAGATTGGGGCCAAATCCAGTCCAAAACACCAGGCCCAAAACGTCCCAGTAGCCCAGTCCGCCTCCAACACAGCCAAACGACGCCGTTTAAGACGTCTCCATCCCAGCCGTTGATCTTCGTTGATCAGACGGTCTCCAATCTCCCTCACTACCCGACCCATTCAACCCTGGACCAACCCGTTCCCACACTAAGCCAAAACGCCCCTGTTTTTATTATAGGATTGATCTTGGCCGTTGGATTCTTATCATCCAACGGCTGAAATTAATTGCTTCATTTTAGTATACAAAATACCCCCCCAAACCCTTAGGCCCGTGTTCATTTCATCTCCTTCACTCTTTCACACCCAGAAACCCTAACGGCCGCCACCTCTCCCTTCGCTTGAAACCCGGAGCAAACAACGCCGCCGGCCACCAAAACAACACCACATGACCACTATAACCCTCTCTCTTCGAATCCGTGCATAGTTCGGTTCGAATCAAGCTGGAACCTCTCGAATCTTTGATTGAAGATTCGAGCCAAACTAGAACCCACACCAATCAAGCCCAAACTCACACCCTAGCACCCCATTACCTCCCTCGTACTCCTACTAACCTTGGTCCGGCTCGAATCTGGCCGGATTTGGTCAAGTCCCAAATTGAGCCCTCAAGAACCCTAGAATCCAAAACTAGGGATTTCGCCCAAATCAATGGTAATTGAAGTCAATAGACTTTAATTGGAGTGTTTTCGTTTGAAAACACTTCAATTAAAGTCCGTTTACTTCAAAAAAATGCAAATTCAAGACCATTGGGGCTGGGTCTGTTTGATTTTGATTTCTCTTTGAGGTAATTTTCTTTTTTCTGTTTATTTCAATTTGTTGTTATTTGTTTAGTTTAGCTTTGATTGAATTCTTCTCAATTTTTCTGTTTGGCCGTCCCTGCTTTCATTTCTTCTCAAAGACCCTTTGTTTGGTCAATTATTTTTTCTGTGTTGTTTATTTGATTGTGAATGTTGTCGAATACGTGTTCGCGTCGATTAGCGTCATCGAATAATTAGCTTTGTATTTTTCAGCATTGGCCGAGAGTTTCTTGAATCGATTAGTTTGCTATCGATTATACGTGTGGTAATCGATTAGACGAACGTCGTCGATTAGTTGTATGGGTCTGTTGGTCAGCACAATATAGCAGTGAAACCCAATATTGGTTCCAGAATCACTGTTTGGTCGAAATATATATATTCTTTCTAAAGATAGAGTTTAGAATTTCAAATGAATATTAGATGTATTGGACTTAGACTGACAATCCAAGGTCTAGTGGACTGCCACCCTTTGAGCACATGTTAAGCCATTAGGGCAGCCCATAATAGATGCCTCCTTGAGTAGTGGAACCTGCTGTACAGCAGGCCACTGACTGTCTTCTGCAACCAATAGTTTAAAATAGTAAAACCCACACTTAGACAGGTTTGAGTGCTAAAAACAGAGAGGGGATGGGCTGGGCAGAGAAGTGAATGGGCAGATGTATTCCCTAATGTTTTTGGCCCTGGTAAGTAGCGGGTTAAGCTATAAATGGACTGAAAAAACACACACACAAGGGGGGATTTTTTGGAGAAAAAGAAAGAGTAAAAACTGAATAGTAAGGTCCCTTTTGTGAAGAAAAGATTGTTTGATTGAAGTCTTAGTTTTATTTTTCTTGGAGTGTTTTGCAAAAACCAGAAATCATTTGTTGCACTGCTGCTGGCTCTTTCTGTTTCTACTTGTGATTTGCATTTGGAATTTCTGGGTTGTGAAATTGGTATTCCTGGGGTTTTCTATTGTTCATTGGTAAATTTGTATTGTCGCTGTTGTCGACTGCTGCTGTTGCTTTACTGTTAAGCTGTCATCCACTGACTTCCTCTTCGTTTACTTATATTCCGATTACCAGGTACACATCCGGACTGTCTCAATGTAGATTCTCATATTCAATGATGAAATAAAATTGAAGCTTCTACTGTATCTTTATCATTCTATCAATCTCACCATGTCTTGAACAATTTTTTTTTTATGATTCTTGTTAGTTGTACCTTATAACCCAACTGTGAGTTGTATGGCTGGACTGTTTCGAGCTGTAACCTTTGGTTATCTAGCCTTGATTTTTTTTTTCTATAGAAGGTACTTGATTCAATTTAAGCATTTTGTTTTGTAAAAAATTTAAAATTTAAAAATAGTTTTGGATACTTTGTATTGCAGTAGTCAACAGATACTAGAGGATTGCTAGTAGTTATTCTAGTTGTGATATGGTTAGTTGTGAATGAAAGGTGAATTCAAGTATCAACATGTTCCCGTGATTATTAATGAAGTAATAAAATTTACTTAGTTTAATCATTTGCTTTTCCCTGTTGTGGTATTTAATACCTATAAGCAGACTCATGTTAATCTAAACAAGTAATGCATCATTCTTTCTTATCAATACTCAGTAAGTGCACGATTGAATAAATTGAAGTATTTCAGCATGTCCTCATTGCTTGAATACCGCATAGGATGGGCCTAGGTCTTGCTCTAAAATCTCTCTTAGTTTGGATCTGGCCCATGGCCTAATTTGACCAGTTTTATTCGTTGGTTTAGGATACGGGTGTGCATTTCATGCGACCTGAATCCATATCAAACCAACGTTGAATAAGAATGTGTCGAGGATCCGGGTGCATTTCATGTGACGTGGTCCAAAAACATGTTCTTAAATAACGTTCATTTTTCTTAAGTAGAAATAATTTGACAAAAAGCGATAATTAATTCTAAAAATGCACAAATAGGATAATAGGTATTAAAATCAAGTACTCTAGCCAAATATGACAGTTGAGCGACTGTGCTAGAACCACGGAACTCGAGAATGCCTAACACCTTCTCTCGGGTTAACAGAATTCCTTATCCGAATTTCTGGTTCGCGGACTGTTAAATAGAGTCAAGGTTTTCCTCAATTCGGGATTCAAACCGGTGACTTGGGACACCATAAATCTCCCAAGTGGCAACTCTGAATCTCTTAATAAATGAATCCCGTATTGGTTGTATCAGTTTTACAAAGCTAGAAGTAGTACCTAAGGTTCCTATCGAGGAACCATTAACTATATCAAAAGTAGTACGTAGTAGTAGCATTAGGAGTAACATCAGTAGATAAACAAGTATTAGTACTATAACATAAACTATTGCTAGACTTGATCATTCTTCTGCTTAGTAGTCCCTGTTGATCTTGTTGATGGAAAGATGTCACAAAAGGTGGTGGTTTTGTAAACATTATACAGGGTGCCTTTGTATGTTGAGCTCTATAGTTGGCTAGATTGTCTGCAATACTATTTTTCTCCCTGTATGTACTCGTGAAAGGTGGGCTATCCAATTATAGGAGCAAGTACCTGCAATCATTAAGTGTATTAGTGTATTGTATTGAGTGAGAGTTGAACAGGATAATTAAGGCACGTGCATCCGTTTCAATAACGAGTGGAGTAAGCTTGTATTGGACAACAATGGTGAGGCCCTTGAGTAAAGCTAGCAATTCAGCTTGAATTGTTGTTCCAGGTATTGAAGTTCCAGCAAAAACTAGTATCTAATCCCCCATCCGATTTCGAAGATACCTCCTATACCACACTTTCAGTTGTTTAGTAAACAAGAGCCATCTATGTTAAGCTTATAAGTATGGATATCTAAGGGGTGCCATTTAACATATAGAGGTATTGTAGAAATATTCTTATTTTTATGGAGTGTAAGATAATAAAATTCAGCAACTTTAGTATATAAGGAGTAGAGATTTAATTTTAATTTTTTATGCTCCAGTGTATTTTTATTTCGTGTAAGCCAAATTTTCCATAGAGCAAAAGTAAGTAATGTGGTTTCCAAAATATTGTGGAGAATAACTTGTAACTTCTGGTGTATAAATACCTTAAAGAGCATTAAAATATTATCAAGGGAGTTTAAAGAATTTAGAAAAGTTGTGGAAATATGAAGGTTTTTCCAAAGTTTTCGAGCCTGTATACAATCAAGAAGTATATGTTTAAATGTTTCAGAGGGCAGTTATGACATTGAGTACAAATAGCAGAACTTAGGATATCTAATTTGTGAAGATATGCAGTTGTGGGAAGCCTATAATGACAGACTAACCAAATAAAATGAGATATTTTGGGAGGAATGGGTAATTTCCAAAAATCCAGCTATAATTGGACAATAGATCATTGGGTATAGTATTCATAGTAGTCGAGAGAATTATACATGGATTTAACAGTGGACAAACCTGTTGCAATAAGACCCAAGTAGAGTTGATCATATGTTGAAGATTGAGAAGACATGTAAATATTTTGGAGAATAGTATATAGCTGAGCTGACAAAATAGAAGGCAGTTGATCTAAATGCCAATTACGATTGTAGTAATAGTGTGCAATACTTTTGTGTTCCTCCGCGTTTGGAAGTAGTCCATATGTATATATTGTCGTAATAAAGTATTCTGATTAATCAGTGGATCTATCCAGAATTTAACATGTTGACATGTGGCTAAATTCCATTTAAATCCAATTTTACAAAATGACCATCCTTGCATTATATTACGCCAAGTGAATGAAGTATTTATCCTATATGGACGATTAAATTTGATGTATTTATGTAATAAAATTTGAGCCCAGAATTGATTGGGATTTTGAAAAAGCCTTCATACAAGACTTGCATGAAGAGCTTGATTTTTAATGGTAAGATTCTGGATACTCAAACCTCCTTCGTACAAGGATTGTGTAATTGTAGCTCATTTAAGAAGATGTAATTTTCTTTTATGGATTGTGGTGCCCCAAAGAAAGTTCTATTGATACCTATTGAGTGAAGTAAATTATATGAGAATGTAATTTGATATACTGCATAATATGGTTTGGAAGGGAGTTTAAAGTTGAGCGTATTAAAGTTGTACGTCCTGCTCTGGTTAAAAGATTTTCCAACCTTCCAACTTGGTTTTAAAATATCCTATTAAGAACTGGTAATCTATTTTGTGGAGTGATTTGTAAATGTTGAAAAACCGAAGTAGTTTCTAAAAGTTTTCCCTTCAGTCATGTGGAACAGTAGCAGTACAGTATTTTTAAGATTGAAAGAGCATTTTTGGAGAAACAAAATATTGAATTTTTCAAATTTTATTGTTTGACCTAAGTGTAGAGTAAATCGTGTAAGTGAATCAACCATTGCATGACATGATTTAGCAGTAATATTTGAAGTAAGAATGATATCATCCGCAAAAAATAAATGTGATAATTAATGCCCTTGATGACCTAATGAGACAGGTGATCAATTACGATAATCAACTAAGGTATTAAGCCTCTGTGAAAACATTTCTATGTATATGATAAATAAATAAGGGTAAGAGGATCTCCTTATCGAAGCCGCTTGTGGATTGGAAGTATTCAATAGGATTCCCATTAATTAAAATTGAAATATTACTAGTTGTAACAAAAGACATAATAAGCTTGATTAAAGGGGGTGGGAAATTAAGAGAGCATAGGGAGTAATGTATAAACGACCATTCTAACTTATCAAATCCTTTCACTAAATCCAGTTTTAGGAGCATATTAAAATTATTTCCTTTCATTCTTTGGAAACGAGTAATAATTTCTTGTACGATAATAGCATTATCAGTAGCCCTTCTATTTTTTTTTAAAACTAGATTAAGTGAGGTTGATGAGATGCGGTAAAAAAGGTTTTATGCAGTTTGAAATAATTTTTGTAATAATTTTGTAAATCGCATTACAAATACTAATTGGTCTATATTGATAAATGGTAGAAGCATTTTTATGTTTAGGTATCAAACAAATGAAAGTATTATTAATGGCAAGGTTAGTTTTGTGTTCATTGAAAGTCGTATGATAAAAAGATTTTACTGATTTGCCAATGGTATTCCAGTATTTTTGGTAAAAGAATGGATAAAGTTCATTCGGACCTGGTGCCTTAAGGGGCTTAAAGGAATGTATAGCATTTGTAATTTCTCATTCTTGTAGTGGTTGAGTGAGAGTATTTTTGGAGGAACTATGTTGTTTAGTTTGAAACAAATTATTATAGTAAGTAGTAATATTATCTCTAATAGAGATAGGGTCCGTTATCCAATTATCTCCTTGATCTTGAAGGTTTGTAATACGGTTAAATCTTCTACGATTGATAGTACTAAGATGAAAGAATTTAGTATTCGCATCCCATTCGTTTATCCAATCAACTCGTGACTTAATTTTCCAAAAATCTTCTTCTAATTTTAAAAGAGGATTAAGGTCTGACATAAGTGTACCTTCTAAATTATGTAAAAACGATTTATCGGATAATGGATTGAGGACTGAATGCCACTAAGTCTTGCCATAAGCTTCTTTTTAGGTTTGTCTATTGATAATAGATGCATTTGACTATATTTATGCCCTAAAAATCATACTTTATTGTTGTTTTGATATTATTTATGATGACAAAATGCTCTTATTAATGTTTTTAGTGTGTTATAGGTACACATGAGCTAATGAAAACTAAAGGAGCAGTTTTGGAGTCATGAGATGGTGAAAAAGCCGAGTGTGGAACAAGTTAATAGTTTGTGTTGAAAAACAGCTCAAAGAATCCGCAATATTGTTTGGCCGCGGTTCCACCGCGACCACGGTAGAACCGCGGTAGAAAGGGCCTGCAGAACTTCTGGAGGATTAGAGAACTTGATCCACCGCGGTTGCACCGCGACCGCGATCGAACCGTGGTGGAAGCCGAGATTTTGAAGGTCAAACTTGTCAAAATGTAAAATATGTAACCTAAACCCTAGATATAATGTTAGGATTCGCCCAAATGAGGCAAGTATTGTATTATTGACTACTTTTGCAAGCAAACTAGTAAGAGAGAACTCTCTCAACATCTTTCTTTCTTTTACATTGAATCTTTGATTATGAATTCAATTATCTATCTTGTTTCTTTGATTATGTGTAGCTAAATCTTTATCTAAGGTTTTGATGGAACCTATTGAGTGATGAACTTCTGGGTTATGTGATTACAAAATGTTAGCTAGATTTCTATTTGTTCAACTTCGTTCTTGTTTTAGTTAATTGATAGGATCCTCAATTAGTTGTGCCTATTTAGTGTGCATAACTTGGAAAAGAGTGAATATTTAGGTAAATTGTTGAACAACACCACATCTATATTATTGGAGGAATCTATAATTGTATGCGTAAAGGTGGGGTTAGGAATAATGAAACCTTGGGTGCAATCTAAAGTGAACTATTTAAATTAAAGCTAACTAGGGTAGCTCGGAAGAGTGCAATAGTAAATTATTATAGTTGCTCGGGAGAGAATTACGGTAGAAATAGCGTTCATGATTGATAGAATAATATTGACAATTTGTATGAGCATAAACAAAAGGGATTCCATCAATAGGGGAAATCAATACGTTAGTCTTTCTCATTATTCTTTACACCACATTCAATTATTTCCTTCAAGTCTTTCGTTTCTTGCAAAAGTTAGTTAGTAAAAATCATCCACAAAAATATATTAAAAAGTTTGTGAAGCTGATTCAGGAATATTATTGGGTTTTGGAAGTTGCAATTGATTGGTTAATTCTCTGTGGGATCGACTCTGGACTTAATTGACCGGACTATATTGACAGCGACCGTTGTTTGGGCGTGAATCAATTTTGGCATCGTTGCCAGGAAATTACTGGAATTATCAATTGCCATTGATAGAACTACAAGATTCTTGTGTAGTCAGGTTATTTCTACACACTTTACATTGAAAATTTTGACGGTTGTTGAATTGGGTACTCAGGTGCATGCCTAGGAAATCTGCAAGGACTGGAGAACTAATTGAAGGACTCTCAGACCCAGATCAAACTTTCCGGGCACGTAACAAAGCAATCAAACAACTTCAGCAATCTCAGCTACCAATAAAACTAGATTTCGACATGGGAGACGTGAACGACCCAAACCAGCAAGCTGGGTTGAATGTACAGGAGGCGCATGGAGGTGCATTATTTGATTGGGCATAACCAACTGCTGATAATTTGGCAAACTGCCATTATTGTGCCAGCAATTCAAGCTGAGTCGTTCTAGATTACTAATAACATGATACACTTATTGCAAAACAAGGGATTATTCTCTGGGACTCGGGTTGAAGATCCACAGCAGCACCTAAAGAACTTTTTTTCTATATGCAAGACGCAGAGGCAACCGAACGTGACACCGGAAGCCATCATATTATTGCTATTTCCGTTCTCAGTTACAGGGGCTGCGCAGGTATGGCTAAACTCACTCCCCATAAACTCTATAGCAACATGGGATGAGTTAGTCAAGCAATTCCATAACAAGTTTCATCCACCTAACAAGATAGCTAAGCAAATTGATGAGATTGTGAGCTTCAAGTAGAAACCAATGGAGACATTACATGAAACTTGGGGCAGATTCAAAGGTATGCTGGCTATGTGTCCTCGCCATGGGGTTCCTGAACAGATGTTGGGTCAAAGGTTCTACATGGGGCTTTCAGACAATATGAAGAATATAGTAGATGCCTCAGCGGGTGGGGCTTTTCTGAGCCAGACCTAGAGAGAAGGCCAGAATTTGCTTGACAAGATGGCTCAAAACTCCAGGTGGACGACCAGGAATGATCCTATCACTCCAGTGGTACACTCTGTACCTCCGAATCCTTCCAACACTTTGGAGGAGAACATGGCTACTTTATTGACACAAATGAGCATCCTGACGAAGAAGGTGGAAGAATCTGGGGTCAAGCAGCAGGTTCACATTGTAGATACTACCAATGGTGGTTTATGCACATCTTGCATTAGCCAACCCATAGGTAATCCATGGGCTGCAGACCTAGAACATCATCACCAGCATGGAGATATGAACTATGTGGCTAATTATGGAGGGAAGCGACAGGGCAATCAGAGTTGGGGTCAGCAGGCTCCACAGCAGTACAGGCCTCCACAACCACAATATAATGCAGCAGGTATGAGGCCACCAAACAATATGGCCCCATATCCAAGACCTTAGAATTTCAATAATCAGCAGGGGTATCATCCACCTCTACTACAGCACGGGGGTAGACATGACGATAGGTTCGCAGAGTTTAAAGCTATGATGCAGTAGGTAATTGGGTCACATGCCAAAACCAATGAGAGGATAGATGCACATGATACAGCTATCAAGAATATTGAAGTACAGGTGGGCCAAATTTCTATGTCACTTAACAATCATCCTCAAGGGACATTGCCGGTAGATACACAAACAAACCCAAAGGATCAAATCCCAAAGCAGCTGATGGCAGTTAATCTGAGAAGTGGAAGAGATCTTGATGCTGAGCAGGAAAGAGATAGAGGCAATTTGCAGGCTGAGACACTCACTCCAGTACCCATTGAACTGGATGAGTCCATCGTGTTGACAGAAGTTACAATCCAGCCAGTAGCTGAAAATAATAATGTGTAGTAGGGAATAGAGAAAGTAGTTGAATCGGTAGAACAACCGGTTGTGGAACAGGTTATAGAGAAAGAAAAATCCCAAGTGATTAGGAAGAAGAGGCCTTGAGCCCTATTCCCCCAAAGGCTGGCCAAGCACCAGAAAGAGGAGCAATATAAGAGATTCTTCGAGATACTCAAGCAAATCCACGTAAATATTCCATTAATTGAAGCTTTGAAAGAGATGCCCGGGTATGCTAAGATGATGAAAGATTTGATGTCGCGGAAATTTTATTTCCATGACTTGGCCACCGTGACTCTTACACAGACATGTAGTGCAATGGTCTCTCGACCCATAGCTGAGAAGCAATCTGTCCCAGGTAGCTTCACTATTCCATGTACTGTAAGAACCTTTACCTTTGCTAAGGCATTGTGTGGTTTGGGGCGAGCATAAATCTTATGCCCTTGGTAATCTATTAGAGGCTGGGCATCGGGAGATCCAGGCCTACTTCTATGTTATTATAGCTCGCTGTCAGGACGGTTAAGCGTCCATTCGGTATATTGGATGATGTGCTCATCCTGGTGGGGAAGTTTGTGTTTCCCGCCGATTTTGTTATTCTTGACTACAAGGCGGACGAGGAAATCCCTATAATCTTAGGAAGACCATTCCTAGCCACAGGGAGAGCACTAATTGATTGTGATACCGGGGAACTCAAGATGTGGCTGAATGATGAGGAGATCATATTCAACGTACAAAAATCCATGAGGCGCCCTAGTGAATTCGCGAATTGCTATGTGATAGTGGAGACAAATGATATAGAATTAACAGTTAAAGATCCACTTCAGGCATGCCTAATGAACTTAGAAGAGGTAAATGGTGAAAGCCTGGTAGAGTGGGTGCTATCTCTGGAAGGTAAGGGGTTTTGGGATAGAGAGTTGGAGTTTGAACCTCTACACTTAGAAAAGAGAGAGACACCTCCAGCAAAACCATCCATTGAAGAGCCACCAAAGCTGGAACTTAAGCCACTACCAGCTCATCTTAGGTATGAATTTCTAGGCCCCAACTCCACTTTACCTATTATTATCTCATCTGGTTTGCTAGATGTGCAGGCTCAAAAGCTTATACAGGTACTTAAAGAATGCAAAACAGCCATTGGGTAGACCATGGCAAACATAAAGGGGATCAGCCCCGCATACTGCATGCACAAGATTCTCCTGGAAGAGGGGCACAAACCTTCCAGGGAACACCAAAGAAGGCTGAACCCGAACATGAAGGAAGTGGTGAAGAAAGAAGTGATAAAGTGGCTAGTCGCGGGAATTATTTTCCCAATCTCTGATAGTAGCTGGGTTAGCCCAGTTCAATGTATGCCAAAGAAAGGTGTCATGACGGTGGTGCAAAATGAGAACAATGAATTAATCTCAACAAGAATCGTCAACGGGTGGAGGATATGCATGGACTATAGGAAACTGAATCTAGCAACCCGCAGGACCACTTCCCACTTCCCTTCATTGACCAGATGCTTGACAGGTTGGCAGGGAGGTCACACTTTTGCTTCTTGGATGGGTACTCGGGGTATAGTCAGATCTCAATAGCCCCTGAAGATAGAGAGAAGACCTCCTTCACATGCCCATATGGAATTTTTGCCTTTAGGAGGATGCCATTCGGATTATGCAATGCACCTGCCACATTCCAAAGGTGCATGATGGCCATATTCACCGACATGGTGGAAGATATCATGGAGGTGTTCATGGATAATTTCTCAGTGGTAGGGAATTGATTCGATGAATGCCTTGTCAATCTGACAAGAGTGCTGAAACGGCGTATGGGGACAAACTTGGTGCTAAACTGGGAGAAGTGCCATTTCATGGTACAAGAAGGTATAGTCTTGGGGCACCGGGTTTCGAGCAAATGTATTGAGGTAGACCGAGCCAAAGTTGATTTCATTACAAAGTTGCGTCCACCAACGTCCGTCAAGGCCATTAGAAGCTTTCTTGGACATGCCGGTTTTTACCGGAGGTTCATTAAAAACTTCTCCAAAATCGCAAACCCTCTCTGTAAGTTACTTGAAAAAGATCACCCCTTTTTATTTTCTGATGAGTGCAGGATTGCATTTAAGGAACTGAAGAAGAGGCTGGTCACAACACCAATCATTATTGCCCCCAACTGGGAGAAACCATTTGAGTTTATGTGCGATGCAAGTGACTATGCAGTGGGGGCAGTGCTTGGCCAGCGGAAGGACAAGCTGATGCATCCAATCTACTATGCTAGTAGAATATTGAGTGGAGCACAGTTGAATTACACGGTGACGGAAAAGGAAATGCTAGTTGTGGTGTTTTCCTTCGACAAGTTCAGGTCCTATCTCAAAGAATCCAAGGTAATAGTATACACTGACCATGCAGCACAAAGGTACTTAATTGACAAGAAGGACTCTAAGTCGCGCCTAATTCGTTGGGTGCTGCTTCTGCAAGAGTTCGATATTGAAATTCGTGACCGTAAGGGCACCGAAAATCAAGTTGTTGATCACTTATCACGACTTGAATGAGATGAAATTGTCAAAGAGAGTGGAGAAATTCTGGAAACCTTTCCAGATGAGCAGCTGCTCGCTACCACTCTCCTTGAAGCGCCATGGTATGCAGATTATGCAAATTACCTGGCTAGTGGTATTGTTCCTCATGACCTGTTATCGGTCCAGAGGAAAAGATTTTTTCGTGAAAGCCAGATTTATTATTGGGATGAGCCCTATCTATTTAGTATATGCCTTGATAACATGATACAGAGATGTGTCCCCGAGATCGAACAATCTTCTGTTTTGTAGTCGTGTTATGCTTCAGCATATGGTGGACACTTCGGATGAGTTCGAACAGCTGCCAAGATACTTGAGGCCGGCTTCTACTGGCCAACGGTATTTAAAGATGCAAACTTGTAGGTGAAAGGGTGTAACGAATGTCAACGCACCGGGAACATCTCTCGGCGTCATGAGATGCCTTTGAACCCAATCCAACAGGTGGAAGTGTTTGACGTCTGGGGGATAGACTTCATGGGTCCCTTTGTCAGCTCATATGGCAATAAGTACATTCTTGTTGCTGTAGACTATGTGTCCAAATGGGTGGAAGCGGTAGCATTACCCACCAACGATGCTAAGGTGGTGGTAGGATTTCTGAAGAAGAACATTTTCACTCATTTTGGGACGCCAAGGGCAATCATTAGTGACGGGGGCACTCATTTCTGCAATCAGGCATTCGAGAAATTGTTGGTTAAGTTTGATGTAAAGCACAGGGTGGCTACTCCATATCACCCGCATACCAGTGGACAAGTTGAGGTCTCCAACATGGAGATAAAGAGTGTATTGACAAAGACAGTGAACGCCACGAGGACCGACTGGTCCAGGAAGCTCGATGATGCATTATGGGTGTACAGGACAACTTTTAAGACACCAATCGGTATGTCACCATACAAGTTGGTGTTTGGGAAAGCTTGTCACCTACCCGTTGAACTAGGGCACAAAGCATGGTGGGCACTCACGCAATTAAATCTCAGCTGAGATGAAGCGGGTAAATCAAGAGTCACCGAATTACATGAGATGGAAGAATTCCGGTATCTAGATTTTGAGAGCATAAGATTTTACAAGGAAAGGATGAAGCAGATACATGACCAAAATATCATAGAGCACAACATCAAAACCGAGGACAAGGTACTTCTATATAACTCAAGGTTACGATTGTTCCCGGGCAAACTAAAATCAAAATGGTCTGGCCCATTCCGGGTGATTGAAGTGTTACAGTCTGGCACTGTGGAAATACAAACTATATATTGCTCTCGCACTTTCAGAGTCAATGGACAGCCGGTTGAAATTATATGTTGGCATGGATGACATCAAGGAGACGGTTGAATTACGGTTGGATGCACCTCAAAGGTCTAGCGAGCCTTAAGATGCGCTAAGTTGAGTCGTGCCGCGACGTTAAATCAGGCGCTACGTGGGAGGCAACCCACAAAATTATTGTAAGTGTAAATCATTATAGTTAGTCTATAAAACAAACTGCTGCTGCCTAGGCGAAAAATTTAGAGGAGCTGTTTCACCGCGGTTCCACCGCGACCGCGGTGGATTGGCCCCTCTGAACCTTCTGCTTCGCGGTTCCACCGCGGCCGCGGTGGACCGCGGACAAAATTGTCAGCAGCGAAAAATTTAAAATTTTTTTAAATTCCCCCCCCCTCCCCCAATTTTTAATAACCCTAAACTAAACTTCCCCCCCCCCCACTCATTCCCAAACACCCAGCCGACACCCCCTCCTTTTCTCTCTCTAAAATCTAATTTTCTCCTCCTTCTCTCTTCAAATCTTCCCTAATTTTCTCTTCTTCTTCCTCCACCACTTCTCTAAATTCATCACTCACAACTCTCCCCTCCTTCCCTCCATTTACAAGTAAGAATTATTTTTTTTAATTTTCTTTAATTTTTGTAGTTTAATTAGTTTAGTAGACTTTATTTGTAGTAATTGCTTAAATCCATTCTAGGCTTAGTGTAAAATATGTTAATATGCCCTATCAATTTAGTAATAATGTTGTATAATTGATTTTTGGGATTTTGATGTTAAATTAAATTTGTTGGGTCTCCATTGTGTTGAATTGTGATTTTTATGGTGGTTTGGAGACCCAAATTGGTGGTTGAATTAATTGGTATTGTTTTGGGCCATGGTTTGGCCAAATATGTTGTATTATATGTTGTTGTATTTTTAGGGGAGATAATGCTTGTGAGCATGTGATTTGTTTCCTGAGAAATTAAATTCCAATATATATATATATATATATATATATATATATATAATACAAAAATGACTTTTGGTTTGTTGTGTGATTTAGTTTAAATACCTGTGTTTTGTTTAAAAATAAAATTGAAATGAAAATTACAAAAAGAAATCAATTGGAATATATCATAAAGAGTATAAAATTCAGAAAAATCAAATAAAATGCAAAAATACCGAAACATTAAGGAAAAAATCAAGAAAATAGGAAATAAAGGAAATATAATAGTTAAAAATAAATACAAAAAGAAAACTACAAAATACAAAAAGCAAATACAAGAAATAAATAAAAATACAAGTCAAAATACAAAATACAATATAAATTTGGGCTAAATACACAATGATATACATATGCCAAGCCCAAAATACACTAGGCTCATAACTAAACGACGCTATACCAGCCAAACAAATCCCAACTGTTGATGAATTGAATCAAACGGACCAAATGCGGCGGTTCATTATAAATCAAATGACGTCGTGTATAAAACTAATACCGGTCGTTCAATGCGATTGATCAAATGGACAAGACCCATGATTCATTAAAACCAAACGACGTAGTATATGTAAAATGATCCTAGCCGTCCAAGCTTATAATCAAACGGACATAAGGAGATCGCTCATTTAACCATACGACAACGTTTCAAGGGCAAATGATCCTGGCCATTCATTTGATTTAGTCCAATGGCCAGGAATCAACGAAACACGACAGATATAAATACTCCCATCTCACGTTTATCCGTCATTACACTCACACATTTTGTATTATCAAACCCTAGCCGCCTCTGAGACTTACCCTCTTCCTCCTCCAGTCTCTCATGGAGACTGCCAGCAAACGTTGCCTCAGCCGTCGTCTCCGGCTCAGGCAAGCCTCAAACGCCATCTCCACCACCCAAAAACCTTTCAAGCCACCATAAAACCCCACAAAAACCAAAAGACCTCCCTATTCTTGAAATTCTGATCGCCGGAACCCTAGCCGGCGACCTCACCAAGTATGAACCAAGGTCCAAAATTAAAACCCTAGAACCATTTTGAGGTGATCTACCATGCCATATGGGTGATTAGCCTCGAATCTCCCTTGAACGTCTCGAATATCAGAAAAACATTCGCTGGAACCCTACTCCGGTGAGTACCAAAATTAACCCCCACTCCCAAAATACTATACCAAGCCTCTAGCCCACCCCCATATATACCAAAATCAAATCCAAAGCCCCATCTAAAAAGTCCAATACTCAGAAGACCAAACGTCTTCAGAGTTCTAAAAATCTAGAAAAATGAAGAAGAAAGAAATAAAAAAAGAAAAAAAAAGAAAGAAAGAAAGAAAAGAAAAGGGAAAGAAAAGCCCGAAAAAAGCTAAGTTCCCATCTCTGTTTTTATTTCTTGGTTTGATGTTCTGAAAAATGTTTCTTGGCATGTCTTTTATGTTTATCTGAGCCTATTTCTTCTGCATGCTTAAAGAATAAGAATCTATCTTTGCTTGTTCATGAGAGTCTTGAATCTTACACATGCCTAAGTTTTCTAAGTTTTCTTAGGGTTTTTGGTATTAACCACACATGAATCATGTGTTAATAAGTCTGTTTTATGTGTTTGTTCATTATAATCTGTCTCAATTGGGTTTTGGTTAGTTGGAATTCAACCATTATCAAACTTCTCCACTGAGTTCTGATTAATTGAAAATTAATTCGTGATTAAGGCTATATGTGCAAAACAACATAAAATTAGCTATATTTATAACTTGATTTGTATGTGAGTTCATTCTGAACCTTTCAGTACTTGTGTTATTTGGGTCATAAGTGTAAAGGTCTTGTGGCTACTTCTGTGAGTTAAGTCTGGTTGTTGAATGGCTGTACTTCTATTAGGTGGCTATGTCAATTAAGTGGCTATGTTTTGATTGAGTGGATATAAGTGTCTATGATTTAAATATTGGTCATATTTGGATAAATGATTGGGTTCTGATAAGTATTGGCTAATAATGAAAAGGGTTGGGGGTCTAAACTGGCTAGGTCTTAAAATATTTTTAATTAGGGGTTACTTGTTAAATAACTCTTTACCCTAGTTCTGCCAGACCTTAGGCAGGTCGGGTAATATTGATTAAATACATAGGGTAAAAAAGAATAGTAAATGGCATTCCTGAGGATTAAATAGAGCCTATAACGCTAAAAGTGACTTTAGTACTTCTGCAATTACTTATAAAATAAAGGGCAAACTGGACAGAATATGTAACGACACCCGACTCGTCGTTACGGGAGTTACCACCCTGTTTTCTCCATTTTATAATTTCATATATTCATTTATATTTGCTTATAGAGTTGGAAGTAAATCAGATAGAATCCGGTTAAAAAAAATGAGGCAATAAACCTCTTTATGGGAAGGTAAGTTTGGAAAACAAAAGTCAGCCGAATATTTACCGATGATTTAGAAAGATCGGAATGGTTTTATGATGAGTCGACTAGTTTCGGGGAATGATTTATGACTTAGGAGAGCAATCAGAATCGAATTTGGAGGTCCGGTGTAGATTTAGGCTTGAATTGGATAAGGTTGAATTTTTACGCTTGTTGTGGACTGAGGATGGATCGGGCTGCACGCCGCAGCGGTTGATATGAGGATCGGGCTGCACACCGCAGCGGTATTGTGCTAGGGCTGCATGAGCCCCTCCGGAGTCTGTACACACCCTAGTGAGCGCCGTCGATGTTAAATGGATCGGGCTACACGCCGTAGCGGTTATGTGCATTGAATTGCATCTTTATCTGTTGAATTATCTGTGATAATTGTATTGTATTGTTGTTGCTAGTTCGTAGGAGGACCAGGCTGTAGTTTGGCTTTATTTTGTGGTATTTTGTGGATTTCTTTCTTTCAGATACTTGTATATATTTATTACTAACTGAGTACTTAGTACTCACCCCTACTCCCTGCACCTTTATGTGCAGATTGGGGTACTCAGGAGAAGTAGACGAGCATTCCAGCTTTCACACAGTCATATCGAGTTGCTGAGGTAGCTGCCGGCATTCGCAGAACCTAGCTTCTCACTTCTCATTCTATTCAGTTATCATTATATGTTTCGAATTTGAGTATTTCATTCAGTATTCTCTATTATTATTCAGTTTTGTTTAGAGGCTCTAGACTCGTGACCCCAGATCTTTGGGAGTGTTATTTCGTTTTCGCACTTCTCAGTATTTATTATTATTATTATTATTATTATTATTATTATTATTATTATTATTATTATTATCGGAGTATCTAATGATTCATATATTCTTCTTAAGTTGTCCAATTGGGACTGATATTTGATTGTGAAAATAATTGTTGGTCTGGCTGGCCTAGCTTTAGCGTTGGGCGCCATCACGATCGGATTTGGGTCGTGACAGAATAAAAAGGCATTTGTGTAACAAATCTTAGCAAGTGAGGGTAATTAGGTAAAACACACCTAAAAGAACCCAATAGAATTGTGTAGACCTTCTAGCAAGGGTTCTAAGGCATTTCGACACAATCTTAATAGACAACATTGTAAATAGTTAAAAAGAATAAGGGTTCCTTGATTCTACCTGAGTTGATTTGCTGGGTTCCATATTTAGACAATTCTTAGAGTTCCACACATTATAATTCTGGGTTTAGAAATTTGGAGTTCTGAAATATACAACTTAGGGTTATAGAAGCTGATTAACTTGAGTGCTGTTTTGTTGATTTCTGTGGGGTCGACTCTTCATCAATTCATCTTGATCTTGCTCGATTCCTTGATTCTACCTGAGTTGATTTGCTAGGTTCCATGTTTGGGGTTTTTGGTTGCTATTTTTTTGTGATCGAATTGTCTCATTGTTGTTGCTGTATTGCTGCTATTATTTGCTGACTATTCTTCTTCTCCAAAACTCTAGACTCATCAATTTGTTTTGAACCAGGTACACATCTGTTTTCTGGAGATGTAATCGAGATTATGATGAAAAAATGAAGTTTAATTAATTTTCGATGATGTCATTTCTGTTTCTTCTGTCATAGCTGTAATTAATTTGTAGATCTTTTTGTAATTGATTAGGAATGGTTGTAATAATTAACAACTCTATGAATCTGACCTAGAGTAGAGTATAAGTGGTTAATGTTATAGTTAAATGAAAATCAGTAATTAGATATGGTTTTTCACCTAAATCAAAACTAATATCGGCTAAAACACAGATAATACACTTTGATTTATAATTATTCTGAAATTGGACATGTAATACTATACTTAGACATTTTCGTCAATCAAGTTCTGAATCAATATTAACTAATTTAAAGAGCTTGAGTATTAGGATCTTAAATCGTAATTACTGTTATATCACCGATGAAACTAGTTTAGCTATAGAACCGCGTTAAGTTGTACAGATATGGTGACTTGAATATTATTGTAATAATAGTGGTAATTCAAGCATGTCTAAGAATATTGTTTTCAGTTTAGTGAGAGTAATAATAATTCTATAAATAGTGTCTCAATTGATAGATAGTTCTTAGAATCATATTCTGTTAATCCAGTAATTAAATAGTAAAAAATCGATCAAACTAGTAGTGACATCTTTGGTTAATAGACAATAATGAAAACAGTAAGGATCAAATGTATTTGTATTCCATTATTCGAAATAGTTAATTGTTAAACATTTATTCATAGTATCATTGTTTAAATGTTGTTCCGTTTTGATTCCGTTCTAGACATAAGTAACCTGGGCCTTGCCATAAATACAGGCCCAGATCAAAATAAGATGGCATTTGTGCCTGAAAACGAGAAGATAAATGAAAATTGGGATGCAGAAGCCCAGCCTCTCATGGCATGTTATTGAATTGGTCTCTGGTCCAAGGCCAATAGGAAAGTATGGCCTTGATGTTAATGCATAATAATACAGATTTAATATAAAACAAAAAATGGTATATATTAGCATAAGAGAAAAAACAAAAATAGAAAATATAGAATACTTAGGAAAAACCTTAATAAAAAATGGAGACGAGCCTCGCTAAATCACAAAAACATATTTGCGGGGCCCCCCATAATTTCTTATGAAAACGTTAGAAATTGGAAAGACCGTTTAGCAAATTCCACGGTCTCTCCCTGTCACGACCCGGATTTTCCCCCAACATCGGGATCGTGATGGCGCCTACTCGTGGTAGCTAGGCAAGCCACTATATTCATACTATCCTGTTTTTAACACAATTTTAATTAAATAAATGCGGAATACTTTATCGAAATAGAAATAACTAATTACAAGAAGAAAGTCATACTGAAATCCTCTACCCAAGACGTGGAGTCACCAACTCACGAACTACTACCGAATACTACACATAAGAGTTTGAAAGAAATATAACATAATTCCGTTTGTCTCGGAACAAAGAGACTACGGCTAGTAACATAAATAAAGAGAGAGACGCCGGGCCTCTGCGGACGTCCGCAAGCTACCTCGGTCTCAAATGTGATCAACTCCCACACAATCGATTTACTGTTGCTCCTGATTGTAACCTGGACCTGTGCAAAAACGCACAGAAGTGTAGTATCAGCACAACCGACCCCATGTGCTGGTAAGTGCCTGGCCTATCCCGGCGAAGTAGTGACAAGCCTAGGACCAGACACCCACATAAACCTGTGCAATTCAATATATATGTATACCACAGAATAACAAGAAATAACCAGGTAATAACACAATAAGGAATATCTCAAAGAATTCAACAATTAACAACAGTTAATAAATTCACAAGGAAAAACAAGTATAATGGAAACACAAGTAATATCAAATCAAGGAATAGCAAGCAGTTGCACGGCATCACCCTTCGTGCTTTTACTCTCATCCTCACCAAATAAGCAAATAAAGTACACGGCATCACCTTTCGTGCTTTTACTCTCATCCTCACATCCATAGTACGGCACGATCCTTCGTACATGGTTCAATAACAGGGCACGGCATGATCTTTCGTGCATAATCAATAAAACATGGCACGGCATTAACCTTCGTGCATAAATAATAAAACAAGGCACGGCATCACCCTTCGTGCATTATCACTCTTCCTCACCCAAATAACAATCACGGTTAAGGGCAAAGAAAGAAGCAGTAATTCATAAACCGTCCCAATAAGGGCAATCAATAATTATCTTCACAACAAGTCCCGACAAGGGAGAACAATAACAATTCTACAACCTAACAAAGGTTCAACAATTCATCTGTAAATATATCTCAAAATAAGCATTTTCAACGACTCACGGTCATACTAGACGCCAGGTGTATGGATGCTCGTCACCACAGCCCATAAACCGCACTCGATCACATAACACATAATACATAATCCTATTCCCTCAAGCTAGGATAGAACAAACACTTACCTCGAATGTTTATGAACAATTCAATCCGTGGAAATGTCTTTTTTTCTTTCAAATTTGGCTCCAATCCAATCGTATCTATACACAATTGATTTAATATCATCAATACTACTCAACAAACTAATTCCTAAGACCAAATACAACTTTTACAACATTCTGCCCGGAATAGTGAATTTTGACCCCGGGCCCACATGGTCGGAACTCGGGGTTAGGACCAAAATCCGGTTACCCATCCCCCCACGAGTTCATGTATATGATTTGTTTCAAAATCGGACCTTAATTCGAGGTCCAATTTCCCAATTTATGAAAAACCCTATATTCTAACAAAAACAAGAAATTCTACCATGAAAACCTTTGATTTCTATTGAAAAACATGTTTAATGATGTTAGGAATTGAAAGAATTAAGTAAAAAGTGACTTGCAATTGTTTTGATGAAGAAGGAATCCGTGAAGAATCGCAAATGGGTGTTTTTGTTTTGTAAAAAGTGAAGAAATGAACTGAAAATCGTGTTTTACAGGTCTCTGTGTTCACATTTGCGAACATGGGTTCGCAATTGCGAACCCCGACCAATTTCTGGAGTTTGAAAAATAAGCTAAGGCTGGGAAGTTCGCATTTGCGAACTTTTGTTCGCATTTGCGAAGCCAAGGCAAATCTGGGGGCTTCGCATTTGCGAACATATGTTCGCATTTGCGAACCAGGCTGGCCTCCAGGGACCTTCGCATTTGCAAACATTTGTTCGCATTTGCGAACGAGGCTGGGCTGAGGGACCTTCGCATTTGCGAAGAATGCTTCGCATTTGCGAAGCATGCCTTTTCACCGGAGGCCTCGCAATTGCGAGGTTTGGTTCGCATTTGCGAACCCAAACGGTCCTGGGCACCCTTCGCATTTGCGACCAGGGGTTCGCATTTGCGAGCCCTGCCTTGACCTGCCACCTTCGCAATTGCGAGAAATACTTCGCAATTGCGAAGACAACAGTTGGGTGAAAAACCAGCAGTGCAAAAATTCAGAATTTCATCCAACGGCCTATCAAATCTTTACCCGAGCTCCCCGGGTTCCAAACCAAACATGTACACAACATCAAAAACACATTATGAACTTGTTCGTGCGATCATATCGCCAATATCACATCGTTTTCATCAAATCAAGCCTCAAATTCGTAATTTTCATACTTTTGGTTTTCAAAACTTTCAAACATGGGACTCAAGGTCCAAAACATCTCAAACGACATCCGAATGTCACCAAACTTTACGAAATCACATATATAATATTTAAGACTTGTACCGGGCGTCGGAACCAAAATACGAGCCCGATACCAAGGTCAATTAATTCATTTCCTTTAACAATTACATCAAAAATAATTTCATAGAAAAATTCATAACTTGGGCTCTCGGCCTCAGAATTCGACTCCGGACGCATGTGCAAGTCCCATATTTTCCTACGGACCTCTCGGGACCATCCAATCTCGGGTCCCGATCCGTTTACCAAAAATGTTGACCGAAGTCAACCATATCAATATTAATATCATTTTTATCCAAATTTCTCATAGAATTCATATTTTCTATCACAAAATCTTTCCGGCTACATGCTCGGATTGTGCATTTAGATCGAGGCAACATGGAATGAGGTTTTCAAGGCCTCAGAAGCTCGAAATGATTAATAAAATAAGTGATGACCCTTTGGGTCGTCACACTCCCAAAATTAACAAGACGTAGACATCGTAGGGCACGATTTATAATAAATATACATTTCTAATACGAGTGCACATTTATGTGACTCAAATCTTAAATCCCGGCGAAGCTGAAATGCACTAAAGTCATAGGCGTACTGGTTACGGTATGACTCGAAATATGTTTTTGTGATATCGCAAGTCTTTAAAACTAACAAAGCGGGACACTGAAAACATTTGTAAAATTGAAGCATATAAAGAAATCAGAGAAGATAAATACAGTAGTTGAGCGACCGTGCTAGAACCACGGAATCCGGGAGTGCCTAACACCTTCTCCTAGGTTAATAGAATTCCTTACCCGGATTTCTAGTTTCGTGGACTGTTAAAATAGAATCATAATTTCCTCGGTTCGAGATTAAACCGGTGACTTGGGACTCCATTATTTTCCCAAGTGGCGACTCTGAAATTTAATAAATAAATCCTGTTCCGATTGTCCTTAAAGTGGAAATATTCTTTCCTTGTTGTTATTATTATATCCCTTCTTGGGGTGTATTAGTAAATAACGGGGTATACTTATTTGAAAGTAGTAAAAAAGGGAGGTGTGATAATGCTTAGTTTGTTGTTGTTGTATATAATTGGAGATAGTGTATATATATGTAGGTGATGTTGGAATGCCCAAAGGAGTAAATGTGGGGTGCACTAGGTAGACTTGGTGAAATTGTTGGAAATATATGGTCAAAAGTTGGGGTTATGGTGTGATAGCACTAAAGGAAGTACCTTTTTAGTCCACGGATGGTGAAGTCTGAGTAACCAACCGATGTACTAATGTAATGTAAATTTTTGCTTGCTTTTTTTGTGCAGGATTATGGCCCCCAAACGATCCAGGAATGCTGCGAGCTCATCTATGCAGCCGACCTATGACGAGTCTCGATTCGTGTTCGAGGAAGCTGAAGCTGACTTTTATGCCAAGGCTACTAAATCTTGGCTACAGGAGATCGCCATTGACAGGATGGGTCTTCGGGCTGAAAAGACCGACATGTACAAGGAGATTAGATGCAGGGAGATGGAATTCTTGTTTGATAAACCTACCCTCGTCAACAAGATGCTCGTCAAGGATTTTTATGCAAGCGCAACCTACAGCATGGCCGGGACTGTCTTCATCAGAGGTAAGTATGCTTGGGATAAAGAGCCTACTGTTAGGCAGGCTCTGAGACTGCCCCCTTTTACTAGTGACGTGGATTTCTACCACGACAGGCCAGGTGTCACTTGGGATACCATGATAGAGGCCTTGTGCGTCAATGGGCGTCCTATCTGGATAAAAGACCAAATAACTCTTAATTCTAACAGTTTTACTCATATTGCCAAGTGCTGGTTTACGGTTGTTTGTAATTGTTTTCTCTCCTCCATCAACACAACCGATGTTAACTTTAATCGGGCATTACTGACCTGGTGCTTTATCACCTAGCGGGACGTTGATGTTGACCGCCTGATAGCTGACGAGATGGTGCTGAGGGGACCCCTCAAATCCAAGGGATTTTACTTCCCGTCTTTAGTCACTTCTCTGTGCCTCTCCCACCAGACTCCCGTATTACCTACGGATGGTGAGCTTCCTCAAAAAGCTCTGTTCAAGGCTTCTTTTATATGGGTGGATAGAGGCACGGACCCATTGACATAGATGATGAGGATGACCCTGTGCCGGTTGTCCAGTAACGGAGATCCACTAACTTAGTAGGTACTTCTAGGCACGCTCATTATGGAGCTGGCCTATCCAGGTCCAAGTCCACTAGACCTATGCTTAGGTCTTTGGAGGAGGAGGTTGTGGATTTACGCACCTCCGTGGATGGCCTACACACGCGCATGGACGCGATGTCTCAAAGGCAATGTAGGTCTGAGAACCATTTCATGGCATGGTTCCGAGCTCTTGGTCGCGCATGCAATGTCAACCCCGCCACCGTCTCCGACTCTAAGTGAGTCACAGGTAAGTTTTCTCACCCATCTTTGCTTTACATTGATTATTATGCCATGAGGACATGTCATGATCTTAAGTGTGGGGTGGGAGACTTATCTTATATTGTATGTTGTAAATAGTAGATTTAGCTATAAATTATATTAGATGGCTTGGCCCGATGATGGACACTTTGCAGCGGGTTTCTTAAGGGTCTAAGTCGGAATAATAAAAAAATCAAAAATTTGAAAAATCCAAAAATATGAGTAGAGGGCTCTTCCTGATGGCGGACTATTTGGACAAGTACTCTTGAGGGAAGTAGTCCATGTAGGAATTTTTCTTTCTTTTCTTTTCTTTTTATAGGTAGTGTATCACCTCCCCCTTGGTTTTTCTTTTGACCATGGTTCTTTTCCAAGGGTTTTTCTTGAACCGGGTTAGGTAGATTTTTCTTTTTAGGATTAGAGGGTAAATGTTAACTTGTAACCCCAAGGATGCGCATTAGCAAAACTAAAATAAACTTGAGAATGTATGATCTAAGCTTGACTGTAGATTCTAAGATATGCCTTAAATTGCATAATACACCTTGCTTGAACGTTGATAGGACTCTATAGATGAACCTGATTCTAAGAGTTGCATGCTAAGTGTGTGTGAGCTTTTACCTATATTATATGTTTTATATGATACCTAGAACTTGCCATATGTGTGTGGAAAGCGAAGTAGAAGTTGTTTAGGTATAGAGATGATAGAGGCATTTCTTTGTGTAACCCCATAAATCAATAAAATGTGAGTACATAGTATCATAGTTAACCCCTTTGAACCTTAAGCCTGTTCTTTGATAACCCTTGAATGTTCATAAAAATCTATATCATATATTGTTCTACTTTACCTCCAAGAAGCACTTGTGTTGTAACGAATATGCAAAAGTCAAAGTGTGGGGTAAAGGGAAATTGAAAAAGGGAGAATCCAGAATGAATGGTATAAAATGGTGAACTGGCAATATACAACAAATGCTTTACAAAGCAATAAAAAAATAATTGTATATATATGTAAATAAGAAAGCAAGTTACACCAACAGAAAATTGGAGATTAAAAGTGAATAAAAGGCGAAGGAATGTGTAGGGGAAGCATAATGAAAAAGCTTAAAGGAAGTTTGTGAAATGTAAAGTGCTTAGGGAGGTTAGCCACTATAATCAAAAGTATCCTACCCGTCCCATAGCCTACATTACAACCTTTAAAGACATCTTGATTTGTGATTGAATAACTCGATTAGTGGAGTATTACACTAGGGGCAAGCCTAATGGTGTATCTGTATGCATGTGAATGCTCTTTGTTGAGAGTGAGTGAAACTTTTCTATATCTATAAGTTCCATGATCTAAATTGCTTATGTGTGGGAACTTCTCTCAATAAATTGTGTGAGGGCATGTAACTCAGGAAGAAAAAGGTAAGTTTGCAAGTCTGTGATAATAATTAGAGTAAGCAATAATGTGCTGGCATTTGAGTTTACAGTTGGGTAAGGATTGTGCATGTCTTAGGTTAATCATGAAAGATAGCTTGTGTGACATATTTTGGGGGAGACATTAATAAAATTGGCCTAACGTGTGATTAAGGTTGCTCGAGGACGAGCAAAGGTTTAAGTGTGGGGTATTGAATATATTCCCAAAAGTAGCATTATTCCAGTGTTGGACATGTGTAGTAAATGATTTATAGCCGGGTGTCATTGAAGATTTTCTGTCCAAACTTGTTTAAGTAATGATGGAAAAGTAGGATGGGAATCCCAAATTGTTTCAAAATGAAATATTTTTTCATGGAGAGGACAGTAATGTAATTCTATTTTAAGCGGGCAATGGTCTGAATGAATACGAGTGAGATGTGCTACAAGATTATTAGGGAAGTGATTAAGCCATTCATAATTAGCAAAAATACGATCAATTATTTCAAGTATATTGCTATTGCAAAGTCTACCATTTTTTCACGTATATATATTGCCTTTATAACCTAAATCTATCAAGTCGAAGTAGTTAACATAATTTAAGAATTTAGTAGTTCTGGAATTATTAATCGATAAGACACAAGTCTTATCATCTGATTCTAAAATGTCATTGAAATCACCCCCAAGGTCTCTTATAGTTATCAAACATGCATATTAAACATTTCCATAGCAACTGTCTGTTAGATAAATTAGGGCTAGCATAATAGCAGTAAACAAAAATTTAAAGGAATTGGGGATCACCTGAATATTGCAATGAATTTTCTGACCTGTGGAGGCTACAAGTTCCACATTCAAAATATCAGCAAACCATAGTAACGCAATTCCTCCAGATTGGCCAATTGCTGCAACATTTATCAAGCATGTTAAGTTAAAATCATCCTTAACCATTTGGTGGTTGTTACTATGAGTTTCCAACAGAACAACTAGGGTTGGCCTATTGTACTCAAGTAAGGATCTAAAACTCCTTCTAAAATCATCCGAGTGAACACCCCTGCAATTTCAAAAAATAAAATTCATGTGACTGTCAGTATAATAAAATAGATGATTGTTCCTTTGACCTATTTAAGTGATCGTCTGGCCTGTCCTGAAGGCGAAAGTGGGCATTAGAAGCATTGCATATTTCACTACAACTGGGTTTGTAGTTGGCCTTGGACGGAATGATGTTGTTAGGAGATTTTAAGGACACCTTATATATATATATATATATATTTCTTTCGTATTTCTCATTCTGGAAAAAGACTTTTATGCCATCTAGAAATGCATGAATTGGCCGAGTTTCTCTATTGTAAGCGACTGCTGCATCTAGTTCTACTTGAAAATTTTGGTCATGTTCTTCTTGAGGTGGACTGTGATGGGTTGATTGATTGGGAGATGAAACTGGGGTTGGAGGTGGTAGTGGATCGCAGTAAGGCTGTATCCAAGGGGTAGTTCTGTGGGGGTGAAAATAAAAAGTCATTTGGAGAAGGTGTGGATAAAGCTGAAGAAACTCCAAAGATGGTGTTGGTAGGGAGGTTGTTGGAAGGAGCAATGCAGGGAGCTTGGGTCATTGACCAATGGTACTTGCTGCAAATATCTATTTTTAGTTGCATGCCATCCATCACTATCTAAGCCAGGTCCCTATGATGATTGATAAGGATGGTCACTTCTTGATGGTTGACTTACATCGTGAGAGTAAGAGCATGGATTTGGAGCCCGGTCTCCAATCAAGATGTTAGCTGCGTTGGTGCATGAGGAGTTTATGCAGTGTGAATTATGGTATTTGGTTCCATGATTAAGTGTGGTGGTGGAATAGAGTGGGGTGTGTGATTGTGGAGTAAACGGTGGTTGGACTGGTTGAGTGTTCAGTGGTGTCTCCTTAAGTAATTTAGATTTGGAGGGAACATATTTTTTATTGTGAATTTTGGATGAGGAATTAATTAGATTGGTAGGTGGATTGTGAAATATTGTGTCCAGATTTAATAGAGGTATAATGGATGGTGTGTCAATGGAGTAGGAAGTCGATTGAATTGGTTGATGTGGTGGTAATGTGTTTGTGTTGTGTGAAGAGGTGGGCAAGTAATGATTGCCTATTTGCATGGCAATTGGAAAGTTAGGGTTAGGGCTAGCTGATGAAGAAGGATGAGGTGTAATGATTTTGTGTATGGTAGATTTTAGGGTTTACATGATATTTGGTGTGGGAGTGATGAGACATGATGGTTGAATGTGGAGAGGGTTGATGTGGCCCTTTTCATTGTCTTCAAAGGAGGTTGAAAATGGACCGAAACTTGGACCAAAATTTGAATGGAACAGTTGAATAGGCACTTGAGTTCTTGGTTGATTTTTTGCTTGTCGAAGTGGTGTAGTAGTTATTTCCAAATCCTCATTAATTAATGAGAAAAAAGTATTTTTTTTTAATAGGAAAAGGATTAGGTTGTGGCGTGTGGGGTTTAGTATTAAGTATAGTGATAATAGGTGAATTTGACTATAATTGTACCCTAAATAATCACACTTTGTTATGGAATTAATATTGTTTATGAGGACAAAATGCTTTGATTAGTGTTCGATTGTGTTTTACAGGTACATGTGATACATTGGATGCCATAAAGAGCTATTTTGGAGTCCTAGGTTGATGAAAAGGCCAAAAGAAGAGCTAAAGTGAAGAGGTCTTGAAGAAGCAGGGAAGAATCAGAAGCATTGTTCATCCGTGGTTCACTCGCAGCCGCGGATGAACCGCGAAAAAAGAAGGCCTCTGAAGTTTGACTGTTCGCGGTCCCCTCGCAGTCGCGAACGAACCGCGGAAGGCTCCGCAGCAGCAATCCCAATTGGACTCAAACTTAGTTTTTAAGCCCTAAAACCTCTATATAAACTCCTAGTTTGCTCCATAGAGGCATGTAGTCTTTATTTCATTACTTTTGCAAGATTTTTAGTAAGAGACATTCCTCTCAAACTCTTTCTTTTATTTTATATCAAGTATTTCTTTATGATTTCAATTATTATTCTTGTTTCTTCAAGCTTGAGTAGCTAAATTCTATTCTAAGGTTTTGATGGAGCCTATTGGGTGATGAACTTATCGTTTATGTGATTACAAATTGTGACTTAGATTTCTATTTTTCTCAACTTCATTCTTATTGTAGTTAATTGGTAGGATCCCCAATTAGCTGTGCCTATTTAGTGTGCATAACTTGAAAAAGAGTGCATATTTAGGTATATTGTTGAACAACACTACACCTAGGTTATTGGAGGAATCTATAACTTTAGGCGTAAAGACGGGGTTAGGAATAACGAAGTCTTGGGTGCAATCTTAAGTGAACTATTCAAATTAAAGCTAGCTAGGGTAGCTCGGGAGAGTGCACTAGTAGATTATTGTAATTGCTCGGGAGAGGGTTACGATACACATAGCGTTCATGATTGATAGAATATATTAACAATTTTTATGAGCATAACGATAAGGGATTCCATCAATAGGGGAAATCAATACCTTAGTCTTTCTCATAATATTCTTTTTGCTCTACATTCAAGTTCTTTCTTTCAAGCATTTTAATTATTGCCAAGTAGATATTCGAAAATCACATAAATATATATTCAAAGTTTGGGAACTTGATTCGGAAGTACTTTTGGGGTTGTGATAGTTGCAATTGGTAGGTTAATTCTATGTGGGATCGATCATGGACTTATTAGACCAAGTTATATTGACTACGACCGTTGCTTGGACGTGAATCAATTTTGGCGCCGTTGCCGGGGAATTAACAGAATTATCAATTGCCATTGCCAGAACTTCAAGATTCTTGTGTATTCAGGTTCTTTCTACACTCTACATTGAATATTTTGACGTTTGTTGATTTGGGTATTCGGGTGCATGCCTAGAAAATCTGCAAGGACTGGAGAACTAATTGAAGGACTCTCAGACCCCGAGCAAACCTTCCGGGCACGTAACAAAGCCATCAAACGAATTCAAAAATCTCAACAACCAATCAAACTAGACTTCGACATGGGTGACATAAACGATCAAAACAAGCAAACCGGGCTAAATATGCAAGAGGCACAGGAGGCACAGGAAGGTGCATTGTTCGACTGGGCACAACCCACAGCGGATAATTTGGCAACTGCCATCGTTGTGCCAGCAATTCAAGCTGAGTCTTTCCAGATTACTAACAACATGCTTCACTTGTTGCAAAACAAGGGATTATTCTCTCGGTCTCAGGTTGAAGATCCACAACAACACCTCAAGAACTTTCTATCAATATGCAAAACACAAAGGCAACCGAATGTAACTCCGGAAGCTATCAGATTACTACTTTTTCCATTCTCAGTTACAGGAGCAGCACAGATATGGCTAAACTCACTCCCAATAAACTCCATTGCAACTTGGGATGAGTTAGTCAAACAATTCCACAACAAGTTTCATCCACCTAACAAGACTGCTCAACAAATTGATGAGATCGTGAGCTTCAAACAGAAACCAATGGAAACATTACATGAAACTTGGGGCAGATTCAAGGGTATGCTAGTTTTGTGTCCTCATCATGGGATTCCTGAGCAGATGTTGGGCCAAAGATTCTACATGGGGCTTTCAGACAGCATGAAGAATATTGTAGATGCTTCAGCAGGTGGGGCTTTTCTGAGCAAGACTTGGAGAGAGGGCCAAAATTTGCTAGACAAGATGGCTCAAAATTCCGGGTGGACGTCCAGGAATGCTCCTATCACACTAGTGGTACACTCTGTACCTCTGGATCCATCCAACACTCCGGAGGAGAACATGGCAACTCTATTGACACAAATGAGCATCCTAACAAAGAAGGTAGAAGAATCGGGAGTCAAGCAGCAGGTGCACATTGTAGATACTACCAATGGTGGTTTATGCACATTATGCATTAGCCAACCCATAGGTAATCCATGGGCTGCAGACCAAGAACATCATCATCAGCATGAGGATATGAACTATGTGGCTAACTATGGAGGGCGGCGACAAGGTAATCAAAACTGGGGCCAACAGGCTCCAATGCAGTACGGACCTCCCCAGCCACAATTTAATGCAGCAGGTATGAGGCCACCACACAACATGGCTCCATATCCTAGACCTCAGAATTTCGGCAATCAGCAGCAGGGATATCATCCACCTCTACCACCACATGGGGGCAGACATGACGATGGGTTTGCAAGGTTGGAAGCTATGATGCAGCATGTAATTGGGTCAAATGCTAAGACAAATGAGAGGATAGATGCACATGATGCCGCCATCAAGAATATTGAAGTACAGGTGGGTCAAATTGCTATGTCTCTTAACAATCGTCCTCAAGGGACATTGTCTGCAGATACACAAACAAATCCAAAAGACCAAATCCCAAAGCAGATGATGGCAGTGACTCTGAGAAGCGGTAGAGATCTTGATGCTGAGAATGAAAGTGAGAAAATTGACAGACAGGTCGAGACACCTACTCCATTGCCCATTGAACTGGATGAATCCACAGGGTTGACAAAAGTCACAGTCCAGCCAGTTGCTAAAAATAAAGAAGCAAAACAGGGAACGGGGAAAGTAGCTGAAAAGGTGGAGCAGCAGATTGATGAGAAAGCGATAGACAAAGATAAATCCCAAGTCACCGGGAAGAAGAGGCCTCCACCACCATTCCCCCAAAGATTGGCCAAACACCAAAAAGAGGAGCAATACAAAAAGTTCTTCGACATGCTCAAGCAAATCCAGGTAAACATTCCATTAATTTAAGCTTTAAAAGAAATGCCTGGTTATGCTAAGATGATGAAGGATTTGATGTCACGGAAATTTGATTTCCAAGACTTGGCCACAGTTACACTCACACAGACTTGTAGTGCAGTGGTCTCTAGACCCATTGCTGAGAAGCTATCTAATCCAGGTAGTTTCACCATCCCATGCACTATAGGGAATTATGCCTTTACTAAGGCCTTATGTGATTTTGGGGCAAACATTAATCTCATGCCTTTAGTTGTCTATAAGAGGTTAGGTATTGGGAGAGCCAGACCCACCTCTATGCTTTTACAGCTTGCTGACAGGACGGTTAAGCGTCCATTTGGTATTATAGATGATGTGCTAATCCAGGTTGGGAAGTTCGTGTTTCCCGCCGATTTTGTTATTCTTGATTGCAAGGTCGAAGAAGAAATTCCCATAATCCTGGGAAGACCATTCCTAGCCACTGGGAGGGCCATAATTGATTGTGAAACTAGGGAACTCAAGATGAGATTGAATGATGAAGAGATCATCTTCAATGTGCAAAAATCCATGAGGCGTCCTAGTGAGTTCACAAATTGTTCTCTAATTGATGCGGTTGATGTGATAGTGGAGACCGACGATGCAGAATTGACTATTGAAGATCCACTTCAAGCATGCCTGATAAACATGGAAGAGGTAAATGGTGAAAGTTTGGCCGAATGGGTATTATCTCTGGAAGGCAAGGGATTCTGGAAGCGAGAGACCGAATTCGAACCCCTACACCTAGAGAAAAGAGAAAGCCCACCAGCAAAGCCATCCATAGAAGAGCCACCAAAGCTTGAACTTAAACCACTACCATCACATCTCAGGTATGAGTATCTATGTCCTAACTCCACGTTACCTGTTATTATCTCATCTAGTTTGTTAGATGTGCGAGCCCAAAAGCTTATACAAGTACTCAAGGAATGCAAGACTCCCATTGGGTGGACCATGGCAGACATAAAGGGGATCAGCCCAGCCTATTGTATGCATAACATTCTCCTGGAAGATGGACACAAACCTTCCAAGGAACATCAAAGAAGGCTGAACCCCAACATGAAGGAAGTGGTGAATAAGGAAGTAATAAAGTGGTCAGATGCGGGAATCATCTTCCCAATCTCAGACAGCAACAGCTGGGTTAGTCCGGTCCAATGTGTGCCCAAGAAAGGAGGCATGACGGTAGTGAAAAACGACAACAATGAACTGATTTCAACAAGAACCGTCACCGGATGGAGAATATGCATGGACTACAGGAAGTTGAATCTAGCCACCCGCAAAGATCACTTCCCACTTCCCTTCATTGATCAAATGCTTGACAGGTTGGCAGGGAGGTCCCACTTTTGCTTTCTTGATGGATACTCGGGGTACAATCAAATCTCCATAGCCCCCGAAGATAGAGAGAAGACCTCCTTCACATGCCCTTACGGCGTCTTCGCCTTCAGGAGGATGCCATTCGGACTATGCAATGCACCTGCCACTTTACAAAGGTGCATGATGGCTATTTTCACCGATATGGTGGAAGAAATTATGGAGGTGTTCATTGATGATTTCTCAGTGGTAGGGAATTCATTCGATGAATGCCTTGCCAATCTGACTAGAGTGCGACAAAGGTGCATGGAAACAAATTTAGTGCTAAACTGGGAGAAGTGCCATTTTATGGTACAAGAAGGTATAGTACTGGGGCACCGGGTTTCAAGCAAAGGCATTGAGGTAGACCGTGCTAAAGTTGATGTCATTGTAAAGTTGCCTCTACCAACATCCGTCAAGGCCATAAGAAGCTTTCTTGGACACGCCGGTTTTTACCGGAGGTTCATTAAAGACTTCTCCAAAATATCAAACCCTCTCTGTAAGTTACTTGAAAAAGATCACCCTTTCATTTTTACTGATGAATGCAGGATTGCTTTTGAGGAACTAAAGAAGAGGCTGGTCACAACACCCATCATCATTGCCCCAGACTGGGAGCAACCTTTTGAGTTAATGTGTGATACAAGTGATTATGCAGTAGGGGCAGTGCTGGGCCAAAGGAAAGATAAGCTGATGCATCCAATATACTATGCAAGTAGAACTTTGAGTGGAGCACAACTAAACTATACAGTGACGGAAAAGGAGATGTTGGCGGTCGTGTTTGCATTCGACAAATTCCGGTCCTATCTCATAGGATCAAAGGTAATCGTATACACAGACCATGCAACTTTAAGATATTTAACTGATAAAAAGGACTCTAAGCCACACCTAATTCGTTGGGTGTTGCTTCTCCAAGAGTTCGACCTCGAAATTAGAGATAGAAAAGGTACTGAAAATCAAGTAGCTGACCATTTGTCAAGACTTGAAGGAGCTGAACTTGTCAAAGAGAGTGAGGAAATTCCGGAAACCTTTCCAGATGAGCAGTTGCTCACCACCACTCTTCTGGAAGCACCGTGGTATGCTGACTATGCTAATTATCTAGCCAGTGGCATTGTTCCTCATGACCTCTCATCGGTCCAGAGGAAAATCTTTTTTCGTGAAAGTCAGTATTATTATTGGGATGAACCATATTTATTTAGGATATGTCTTGATAACATGATCCGGAAATGCGTCCCCGAGATAGAACAATCTTCTATTTTGTAGGCATGTCATGCTTCAGCATATAGTGGTCACTTTGGAGGAATACGGACAACTGCCAAAATACTCGAGGCCGGGTTCTATTGACAGACAGTGTCGCACTTGTGGGTGAAATGTTGCAACGAATGTCAACGCTCCAGGAACATCTCCTGGCGTCATGAGATGCCGATGAATCCAATGCAGCAAGTGGAAGTGTTCGATGTCTGGGGAATAGATTTCATGGGGCCCTTTATTAGCTCATACGGCAATAAGTACATACTTGTTGCAATTGACTACGTGTCCAAATGGGTGGAAGCTACAGCATTACCCACTAATGATGCTAAGGTAGTAGTGGGATTTTTGAAGAAGAATATTTTCACCCGGTTCGGGACCCCAAGGGCTATCATTAGTGACGGGGGCACACACTTTTGCAACCGAGATTTTGATAAATTATTGGCCAAGTATGATGTTAAACACCATGTGGCCACTCCATATCACCCCCAAATGAGCGGACAAGTTGAGGTCTCGAACAGGGAGATAAAAAGTGTACTGACTAAAACAGTGAATGCCACAAGAACCGACTGGTCCAGGAAGCTTGATGATGCACTATGGGCATATAGAACAGCATTAAAAACACCCATTGGCATGTCTCCTTACAAATTGGTGTTCGGAAAAGCTTGTCACTTACCGATTGAATTAGAGCATAAAGCGTGGTGGGCACTGAAACAATTGAATCTCAACTTGGATGAAGCAGGTAAAGCAAGGTTGACTGGGTTGCATGAGTTAGAAGAATTTCGGTATCTGGCATTTGAAAATACAAGATTGTATAAAGAGAGGATGAAGCGGATCCATGATCAAAATATCGTTGAGTGTACCTTCAAAAACGGGGACAAAGTACTACTATACAATTCAAGATTACGATTGTTCCCAGGTAAATTGAAATCAAGGTGGTCAGGACCCTTCAAGGTAATTGAAGCATTTGAGTCAGGAGCTGTGGAAATTCAAACTATGGATGGATCACGTAAATTCAAGGTAAACGGACAGTGGTTGAAACAATACATAGGCCTGGATGAAATGGAGGACAAGGTAGAATTGCGGTTGGATGAACCTCAAAGGTCTAGCGAGCCGTAAAATGCGCTAAGTTGAGTCGTGCCGCGACGTTAAATCAGGCGCTACGTGGGAGGCAACCCACGAACATGTTGTAAGTAATTTTATCTTAGTAGTAAATAATAAAGGAATATAATAAAAACACAAATTTTTGCTGAACTGTTGAGAAAATTTTTCAGAGAGGAGCACTGTCCGCGGTCCATCCGCGACCGCGGATGAACCGCGGAAAAATGCCCTCTCTGAACTTTCTCTGTTCGCGGTCCATTCGCGGCCGCGAACCAACTGCGAAAAAATGACCTCTCTGAATCTCGACTGTTCGCGACCGCGAACGAACCGCGAACAGTCGCGGTCAGTTCCGCGGTCGGCGAAAATTACTGTTTTTTTATTTTATTTTCCCTCCCCTCTTTAAAACCCTAAAATCACTCCCCCTCTCCCTCACAACCACTCAGCCGCCCCACACTATCCCAATTTCTCTCTCTCTCTAACTCAAAACTCTCCCCCTTCTCTCTAGAAATTCCCAAAACCCTCTTCTCCAATTCACCCCATTCTTCCTCCATTACTTCTTCATTGTATTACTTGTAAGTTTATCTACTTCTCTTCTCTCTTATTTTGTTTTTATTCTTAGTTCTTGATTATTTAGGTTGTAGAAGTATTTAGATATTGTTAGTTTAGTATATCTTTTGAATATGATGTGGTTTTCTTTGTACTATACATGCTTCCATGAATTTTTACTAAGGAACCTTGTCATATAGTTGAAGTTTGGTAAAGAATTGGTTTGTGGGTTTTCAATTATGTTGTGGATGCTAATTTTATGATTTGGAAACCTAAAATAGTATGAACACCATGTATGTTGATTAGTAAGCTAAGTTGGGCAAATTATAATTATTTATAAGGTATTGATGTAGTTTAGGAAAAATAATGCCCAACTCATGAATTGATAATGGTGTAGTTATTGGGGATGGACTAAGTCAATGGGGTAATACTAGAAGTGTTCAAGGAACTAAGTGTGGGGTGCTCAAATAGGCATGTGTAAAATAGTTAGATAAAGAATCTTAATATAGGAGTATGAGGGAATTGCACAAAAAGAATGGTCAATTGTGAGTTTTCAAGGATGGCGAAGTCTGAGTAGCCTTCCAATGACTAATGGTTTACAAACTTTTTGGCTATCTTAATTGTGCAGGATCATGGCCCCAAAGAGAGCACGACATGGTGCTAGTTCATCCAGGCAACCGACTTATGACGAGTCTAGGTTTGTTGATGAAGGAGCTGAAAATGCATTTCACATTAAAGCAAACAAGAAGTGGCTCCAAGAGGTAGAAGTTGACAGGATAGCTATCCGCTCGGAGAAGCCGAAAATTTATGACGAGATCCGGAGGCGCGATATGGAGTTCCTCTTTGACTCACCTCTTAAGGTGAACAAGATGCTTGTATGAGAATTCTACGCCAATGCTCCTGATGCTATGGTCAGAGAAGTTTTCGTCAGACGTAAGCGGGTCAATGCTCATATTCCTACTATTCGGCGGGTACTTCGCCTGCCATTGCACACTAGTGATGTTGATTACTACCATGATAGGCCTGGTGTCACATGGGACATTCTAATAGAGGCCCTATGTGTAGATGGCATCCCAGTATGGATTAGAAATCAAACTCTGAGCTCTAACTATTTTACACACACTGCCAAATGTTGGTTCTCCATAATTTGCAACCGTATTTTGCCCTCAAGTAACACCACGGATGTTAACTTTAATAGGGCTGTTTTGACTTGGTGTTTTGTAACACATCGGGATGTTGATATTGCCCGAGTCATTAGTGACGAGATGGTATTGAGGGGATCCCTCACTGCCAAGGGTTTTTGTTACCCATCTCTTGTCACTACGTTGTGTCTCCTCAACCACACCCCAGTTACTGATGCTGACGGTGAGCTACTACCGAGAGCTCCATTTAGAGCTGCTACTATCCGGGTTGGACGAGACACAACCCCCATTGATTTAGATGAGGAGGACGATCCTGTACCGGATGCCCGGGCCAGGCACTCCACGGATTCAGCCGGACCTTCCAGGTCTGCTCCTCGTGGAGCAAGCATGTCTAGATCCGAGTCCACACGACCTATGTTAAGGTCAATGGAGGAGGAGGTTGCTGCTCTGCGCACCTCCGTAGATGGATTACACACACGGCTAGATGCGATGTCCACTAGGCAAGCCCGGTCAGAAAACAGGTTTATGGCATGGTTCAGAGCACTTGGGAGAGCATGCCATGTCGACCCATCCACCGTCTCCGACTCCGAGTGAGTCACATGTAAGTTTTCTGCCCCTCTTGTGCGTTAATTTTTTTTTATGCCATGGGGACATGACATATTTTTAAGTGTGGGTTGGGAAACTTATCTTGTACATAATGTATATATTGGTGTAGTAAGTAATATAAAATAATAAAAATATAAAAAAATCATAAAACTTTAAAAAAAATCCAAAAATATGAGTAGAGGACTCTTCCTGATAACGGACTATTTAGGACAAGTACTCTTGAGGGAAGTGGTCCACGTAGGAATTTTTCTTTCTTTTATTTTTCTTTTTCTAGGTAATGTATCATCTCCCCTTGGTTTTTCTTTTGACCACGGTTCTTTTCCAAGGGTTTTTATTGAACCGGGTTAGGTAGATTTTTTTCTTTCTTTCTTTTTTTCTTAGGATTAGAGGTAAAAGGGCAACATGTAACCCCAATATGCACATTAGCAAAAGCGTAAATTGAACTTGAGAATGTATCTTCTAAGCTTGATTGTAGAATCTCAATATGCCTTAAATTGCACAATAATGCTTGCTTGAACATCGATAGGACTTTGTAGATAAACTGGATTCCAAATGAGTTGCATGCTATGTGTGTGTGAGATTTTACTTACATTATATGTTTTACATGATACCTAAAACTTGCCATGTGTGTTTGCAAAGCGAAATAGAAGTTGTTTGGTTATAGAAAGGATAGAGGCATTTCTTTGTGTAACCCCATATACCAATAAACATGAATTCACCCGTACATTATATCTTAGTTAACCCCTTTGAGTTTAAAGCCTATTCTTTGATAACCCTTGAATGTTCTTCAAAATCTTATATTGTTCTACTTTACCTCCTAGAAGCACTTGTATTGTAATGAATATGCAAAAGTTTAAGTGTGGGGTGAAGGGAAATTGAAAAGAGAAAATCAAGAATGAATGGTAGAAAATAGTGAACTGGCCAAAATAATGTAAATGTATTGCAAAGCCATGAGAAAAAAAAATGAAAAGAAAAAGATATTTTGAGAAAAAGAGCTATATCAATGTATACATGAAAATTAGAAAGGCCAGTTACACCAACAAAAGAAAAGTGGGGATTAAAAGCAAATAAAGGTGAAGGAATGTTTAGGGGAGACATAAGGAAGAAAACGAAAAAGGAAGTTGTAAAAAGGAAAAGAAAAGTGCTTAGGGAGGTTAGTCACTATAGCCAAAAGTATCCTACCCGTCCCATAGCCAACATTACAACCCTTAAAGACCTCTTGATCTATGATTGAATAACTCGATTAGTGGAGTATTACACTAGAGGCAAGCCTATGGTGTGTCTGTATGCATATGAATGTTCTTTGTTGAGAGTGAGTGAATTTTTCCGATATTTATAAGTTCCATGTTTTTGAATTATTCATGTGTGGGAACTTCTCTCAATAAATTATGTGAGGGTGTGTAACTCAAGAGGAAGAAGGTAAATTTGCAAGTTTTTAGTAATAAGTAGACCAAGTAATAATGTGCTGGCATGAGAGTTTACGGTTAAGTAAAGATCATGCATATCTTAGGTTGTTCATGTATAATAGCTTTTGTGACATAATTTGGGGGAGATAAATTTTTGTTAATTGGCCTAAAGTGTGATTAAAGATTGCTCGAGGACGAGCAAAGGTTTAAGTGTGGGGTATTGATAATAGGTGAATTTGACTATAATTGTACCCTAAATAATCACACTTTGTTATGGAATTAATGTTGTTTATGAGGACAAGATGCTTTGATTAGTGTTCAATTGTGTTTTACAGGTACATGTGATACATTGGATGCCATAAAGAGCTATTTTGGAGTCCTAGGTTGATGAAAAGGCCAAAAGAAGAGCTAAAGTGAAGAGGTCTTGAAGAAGCAGGGAAGAATCAGAAGCATTGTTCATCCGCGGTTCACTCGCGGCCGCGGATGAACCGCGAAAAAGGAAGGCCTCTGAAGTTTGACTGTTCGCGGTCCGCTCGCGGCCGCGAACGAACCGCGGAAGGCTCCGCAGCAGCAATCCCAATTGGACTCAAACTTAGTTTTTAAGCCCTAAAACCTCTATATAAACTCCTAGTTTGCCCCATTGAGGCATGTAGTCTTTATTTCATTACTTTTGCAAGATTTTTAGTAAGAGAGATTCCTCTCAAACTCTTTCTTTTATTTTATATCAAGTATTTCTTTATGATTTCAATTATTATTCTTGTTTCTTCAAGCATGAGTAGCTAAATTTTATTCTAAGGTTTTGATGGAACCTATTGGGTGATGAACTTATCGTTTATGTGATTACAAATTGTGACTTAGATTTCTGTTTGTTCAACTTCATTCTTATTGTAGTTAATTGGTAGGATCCCCAATTAGCTGTGCCTATTTAGTGTGCATAACTTGGAAAAGAGTGCATATTTAGGTTTATTGTTGAACAACACCATACCTAGGTTATTGGAGGAATCTATAACTTTAGGCGTAAAGACGGGATTAGGAATAACGAAGTCTTGGGTGCAATCTTAAGTGAACTATTCAAATTAAAGCTAGCTAGGGTAGCTCGGGAGAGTGCACTAGTAAATTATTGTAATTGCTCGGGAGAGGGTTACGATACACATAGCGTTCATGATTGATAGAATATATTAACAATTTGTATGAGCATAACGATAAGGGATTCCATCAATAGGGAAATCAATACCTTAGTCTTTCTCATAATATTCTTTTTACTCTACATTCAAGTTCTTTCTTTCAAGCATTTTTAATTATTGCCAAGTAGATATTCGAAAATCACATAAATATATATTCAAAGTTTGGGAACTTGATTCGGAAGTACTTTTGGGGTTGTGATAGTTGCAATTGGTAGGTTAATTCTCCGTGGGATCGATCTTGGACTTATTAGACCAAATTATATTGACTACGACCGTTGCTTGGACGTGAATCATATAGTATTAGTGCGTTTAATAGTTATGTGTGTAAATGAAATAATTGGAGGATGGACAGTTTGAAACTTACATGAAACCTCTCGATTGGTATTAGATTTATCACCAGCATTACTGCTGGATTTATGAAAAGGTTTTTTCTTTGGAAATTGTACTGTTTTCCATTCTACAGTTGATGGTTGTTGTATAGGATTAGGTTTGACTTGAGGATTAAGAAGAGTAAGATCAGTAGGATGTACATCTTGGGTGTGATAATTGCAAACTCTTTGGTTATGTCCCATTCGATCATATTTTAGGCAGAGTATATTTAATTCTTCGTATAGGATGTTTTGCCTATGATTGCCAATATAAACGTGTGAGCTTAAAGTTTGATCCAACTAAATTTCAACTCACAATCGAGCATAACGACCCCTTGTTGTTAATGAAGTACAATTATTTACTGATAATAATTGACCAATCTTATTACTTACTTTCTGAATAATAAGAAAATCATAAAATTCAGTAGGTAATTCCGGTAAAGGTAACCATATAGTAGGATAAGTTATTTTTGTCCCCGATACCATTAACTTTGGTTCCCATTGACGAAAGGAGGGAAAATGATTCAAAGTGAACCAAGGACCATGTTGTAAAGCATATATTTAGTTTCTTCCTTCTGAAACTTAAGAAGAAAAAAATAATTCCCTAAATCGATTAGAGGAAGATTTTTTGTGGATTGCCAAAGAGTATAAAAATTTTGTCGGAGTATTTTGTGTTCCACCTTTCGACAATAAATCTTAATAATAACTGCATGTTGCTAGTATTTACAAATTCTATTCTTTTTTTCTAAGGATAGTGTGGTAAAATTTGAGGTAGCGACTGGGGCCCATAGTTCATCCTCAATAGGGATGGAAATTAATGGGGAATCATCAGTAGGTGAGGAGAAATGATGATTGTTATATGTTAGAGTATGAAGGTAAGATTTTTGAGGTAAAATAGTAGGAGGAACAGGGAGATTTGTGTCTTGTTTGAAGGTTGAGAGATGTCTAGGGGTTTGAGAGGTTTTTGATTTGAAGAAGCAGGTAGCTGGTGGGAGTAAATGTCTTCCATTACAATTAGTTGCTATGGCTAGCAAGAGTACTTTGCTTCACGTCCATGAATTCCCGATATAATTTAGGAATGCCATAATTGCTGAGGCGTTTGGAATTATAATTTTTATCTCCGATAGAAAAGGTTAACACCTTATTTATTTTAAATAAATACCATCTAAAAAAATTATATTCTATAGATACCTTTTAAGGTTTATAGCAAATTATTTAATTTTGGTTACCTCCTAGCCATAAGCCACTAAATACGTTATTCAGTTACACTATTTTCTTTATCTCTCTACTTTGATACATCCCATTCCATTACTTCATTCCCTGAAAACACGATGCTCAATCTTAATATTCCTCTCACGCATACTTTTTTCTTTTCATTCCGATCAATTCTTGCACCGAATATTGAAGTGCGATTTAAAAGCAAATAAAATCCCTAACCAAAACTAACTGATTTGGGAAAGGGGGTTAACAAACGTTTAAACTTTGACAGATTTCACCTTAGCGAATGCCTTAGATACAATGGCAGCTAGAGCAGCATCGACGAAACAGCGGACAGGGAACGACCAAGATTGAATCTTTTGGGTAGCAGGTAATGAAAAAAGGTGTCACGTGTTGTACCTTCAAATCTCAAAGGTGTCGCGTGTTGTACCTTCAATTGCTACTACGGCGGATTCGCTGGAAATTTGGATTTGTCCTTGAACAAAGATGACGGAGTTTAGGGTTGAGCGACTTGATTTTTTGTTAATATATTTCAATGTATTTTTATGTATTTCATTGTATTCATTGTCTTTTTTTTCCCATTGTAATTCAATGTATCTCATTGTATTCCACATATTTTATTGTATTCACTGTCTTTTTTCATTGTATTTCAATATATCCCAATGTATTCTATGTATTTCATTGTATTTATTTTCTCAATGTATGCCATGAATGTATTCATATGTTTTTTTAATTAATATAATTTTTGTATTTAGATATATTATATATTATCTCTAAGATTGCTATATTTTTAGGGTATTTTTCGGTTGAGAATCTTTTTAATAACTGAAAATAAAAATTTTGTGTATTATAATTAAGTTTGTTGAGTTATATTAGGAGTCTATTATGTTAATTCATTCGCTTTTCATTTTAAAAACAATGTAATCCCCTATTTCACGTAGTGAATATAATCGAATACAATAATATGTCTAGTTGTAATCTCATGTTTCACACTACGAATACAGTCGAATACACTCGAATATAACAACTGATTAGCTGGACTTCCCTGATTCACGCATATTTTTGCTACTGTATTCATGAATATAATAGCTTAAGTGCATCAAATATATATTATAACTATAGAAAATGTATCTATAACCGTAATACAGAAAATTGTATTTATAGATGGCTAATTACTACTAAAAGATAATGCTTTATGAAAATCTCTCTTTGCAATTAGGACAACTTTAGAACATGCGTTCGTCTTTATAACATGTTGCTTTGGTACATGCTATGACTTTTAATTTTGTTGTTCGTAACTTAACAAAGATCTTTTTATTTTTGGTACATAAATTTTTCTCGAAAAAGTATGTTTATTTACCCGTAGAATGGTACTGTTGAATTTATATGTGATTTATAGACATGTAAGTTAATTTATTCCTAAAATAATAAGATAATTGAAGAAATATATAATGCTTAGCCTTGATAAGAAAATAAATTACAGAAATAAGGATTCCGGCAGCGAAGCTTCCGGGTGCAATAGTAGTAAGAACGGTAACAAGAACGAAAAATAAGAAGATAAACTTGTATAGAGCTTTGAGTAGATTGTAGTATTAGTTTGCCAAAAAATTTGTGTCCTTGCAATGATAACAAATCTAACTATTTATAGCTACTTCTAGGGAACAAGTTCCTAGGATTATGTTCTTCTATAATGTTAATTATGAGGGTCATTGATGAAGATGTGACGACTAGCATAAATAAAAAATTTCCTTGTAAATGGTAATGGACTTAATGTCATGGAATATTCTACACTAATTCCACCGGACGAAAGGTATTGATTGTGTCACGACCCCAAACCCCGATCCGATCGTGATGGCGCCTCTCGTGAAGACTAGGCCAGCCAACCAACCCATTTTGACTTTTCAGTATAGTTGATATTAATAAACAATTTTAGCATGACTAAACAACAACAATCTATACAAAATATTTCTTTATAAAGTACGAAATACAGCCCAACACTGGAGTGTCATAAGTCACGAGCATATATTATAGTATAATACAATTACATGGCATGAAATATACAAAATAAGACTGATAAACAAAAAGAAGAAATGTGGTGCTGCGAACGCTGATAGTCACCTCGCTAAACTCTAATAACTTAGCCTCCAATCAACTCAAAACTCGCACTGGGTGAACAAATATCTGCATCTGCATACGAGGTGCATAGAGTAAAGTGAGTACTCCAACTCAGTGAGTAATAAAGGTAAATAATAACTGAGAAATAAGAAATGACGTAAATTAGACCATTATGCTGTACAGAGCAGTGTAAAACTCTTTGAGAAAGAATCTCTGTATCAGCATCTAATCCAGAGTGCCATGGTGAGGACACTTCACCAACATACTTAAACCTCTCCCAGGTTTCTTGCAAAGTCTCAGTCAATTTCTGTATGATATATCATCAACCTGCCTCTCAGGTTTTGTTGGGTGGATAAAACTTGTTTTAGAACTACTTGACTAATTTCTCCCAAGTAGCAAGGGAGTTTATTGGGAGTGAATTATGCCAAGTTTGAGCCTCCCAAGACACTGAGAATGGGAACAATTATAATTTTATTTCCTTAAGAGTCACATTCGACTATCTTTGAGTGATAGATAGTTCGTCAGATGTTGTTGTGGGTCTTTGATGTATGACACGGGGAACAACCATTTATTCTGCAACAGATTCAACATGTTGTTGGTAATCTGGAATGTCTCTGCTTGTATCTGAGAAACCGCAATTACTGTAGCCAGGTTATCAGTAGTTGGTTGCGCCCAATCATAAAGAGCAACTTCTGATACAAGAGGTGCTACCACTCTGACGTTTGGATCATCTCTATCATTCCTATTGTTCCAATTGATATCCACATCACCCATTTCAATTATTTTAGCTATTTGCCCTTGTTTTAATCCCCGTTCAATATTTCTAATGCTTTATCGGGATCTGATAGTCCTTCAAAGCGGTCACCAGTTCTCATAGGGATTATAGACATGCACATGAGTCATAGAAGGTTCAAACATGAGAATTTTAATGAAAATGTTTTTAACACCACGGAAAATTGATCTAAACTAATAATCCTAGCAATTCTTCCAAGTTGAAATAAATAGCATCATTAGTTCCCCAGCAACGACGCCATAATTTTATCACGCCCAACTATGCCTTATAAAAAGGACTAAGTGATCGCTGCAAACATATCATCTGGTTCAAGTTTGGAGTTGAATCCCACAGGAAAGTAACCTATTTACTATAACTTTTAACACTGCTAATGATAAGCTCAAACAACTACTGGATGCAAGATTATTTTATAAATAATGAGTAGAATTTAGTTAACTACGGAAAAGTGGCAATAAACCTAGAAATAATAAAGAATAGAGTTGAATTCAATGGTAAAGTGGTTTAGGGTTATTGATTTCCTCAATTGTCGGATCAATTCCTGACATGTTAATTATAATCTCACTGTAACACTCTATAAGAAATATGAGTTCTGGGTTACGACAATTATCTCTCGATCAATTGAGATAATTTCCTAGAAGCATTCCTCGAACTACTCTAGTTAATAATTTATGCAACTAAGAATTATCCCACCAAAGCCTCGGTATCTCTAACTCTGATTTTGAATTCAAGTAATTAGTCTCTTAACTTACCTAAAAGTGCTGTTGTACAACAATAATTTAACCAAGTGTTCTTTCTCAAACAACACAAGATAACTAGACACGATTAAGGGCTCTTTTAATTAATCACAAGACAACACGTAGTTGAACTACTAATAGATAAAAATTCACTGTTGAAAGTCATAATTAACAATGGAATTAAAAAGAAGACGATAAAAACTCTAAGGAAATTCTCTATCTTTCTTTCGTGTTCTTGACTTCGAAATATCTCAAAAAAACTCTCTCTCTCTCTCTCTCTCTCTCTCTCTCTCTCTCTCTCTCTCTATCTCTCTCTCTAATTAGGCTTCATACAGGTTTACATAATTAACCCTAGGTTATTTGGCTTGCGTCAGCTCGTCCGTGACCGCATATTTTGCCCATGTTCTGTCCGCGGCCGTGGATGACCATGGAGCTGTCACTTGATTTTCATTCTCCTTTTCAACTGTATTATCCTTTAATTGGCCTTCCACGCACCATATTGACCCCAAAACACTCTTTAGTTTCATCCTAGCTCAGAGTGGCTCCTACAAAACGTAAAACTCTTAATTAGAGTATTTTGTTATCTTTTAACATTCATAGATTGATAAAGTGTGGCCAAATTAGAGTGTAAATAATATCTATATTACATTATTATCGTATACAATCAGGCCTCAATTGGACCCCTAGCAGTATTCACACTAGGGAGGCCACAACAGAACCTTAATAGCCTTGGCTTTCAGCCGGCTAAGAATTTAGAATGCCAAGTAACCAGTAGGGAGGGTAGATAGAGATCACTTGTCACGACTCGGATTTTTTCCCAACATCGGGATCGTGATGGCACCTACTCGTGGTAGCTAGGCAAGCCACTATATTTACCCTATCCTGCTTTTAGCAATATTTCATACTCAATTTATCAACAAAACCATAACCTTAATTAAATAAGTGCGAAAGACTTTATCAAAATAGAGATAAGCAGTTTCAAGGTAGAACAATATTGGAAATCCTCTACCCAAAACGTGGAGTCACCAACTCACGAACTACTACTGAATACTACACATAAGGGTCTGAAAGAAAATAACATAATCTGTTTGTCTCGGAACAAAGAGACTACAACTAGTAACATAAATAAAAGGAAGAGACGCCGGGCCTGCGGACGCCTGCAAGCTACCTCGGTCTCAATATGCTTAACTCCCATGCAAAAGATCTACTGCTGCTGCTCATGATCGAAACCTGGACCTGTGCAAAAACGCACAGAAGTGTAGTATCAGCAAAATCCGACCCCATGTGCTGGTAAGTGCCTGGCCTATCCTGGCGAAGTAGTGACAAGCCTAGGACCAGACACCCACATAAACCTGTGCAGTTCTATATATACATATGTGCACCACAAGATAACAAGGAATAATCAAGTAACAAGCTCAACAAGGGATATCATAGAAGAAAAAACTCAACGGTTAACAACAGTTATTAAAACAACAAGGAAACCAAAGTACAATAGAAACAGGTAAGATCAAGTCAAGGAAATAGCAAATAGTTGCACGGCATCACCCTTCGTGCTTTTACTCTCATCCTCACCAAATAAGCAAATAAAGTGCACGGCATCACCCTTCGTGCTTTTACTCTCATCCTCACATCCATGGCACGGCATGATCCTTCGTGCATGGTTCAATAATAAGGCACGGCATGATCCTTCGTGCATAATCAATAACATGGCATGACATTAACATTCGTACATAATCAATAAATCAAGGCACGGCATTAACCTTCGTGCATGATCAATAAATCAAGGCACGACATCACCCTTCATGCATTATCACTCTTCCTTACCCAAATAACAATCACAGTTAAGGGCAGAGAATAAAATAATAAATCATGAACCGTCCCGGCAAGGGACACTATAATCATCACAACAAAGTCCCGGCAAGGGCAATCAATATCTCACTTCACAACAAGTCCCGGCAAGGGAGAACTATAACAATTCTACAACCCGACAAGGGTTCAACAATTTATCTTCAAATATGTTTCACAACAAGTATTAACAACGACTCACGGTCATGCTAGACGTCAGTGTATGAATGCTCGTCACCATAGCCCATATACCGCACTCGATCACATATCACATAGCACATAATCATATTCCCTCAAGCTAGGATAGAACAAACACTTACCTCTAGCCTTGAAGTCCAAATTACTCTTCAATTATATCTTTTTCCCCGAATTTCTGCTTTCAACTAGCTTGAATCTAATCACAATTGATTCCATTCTATTAATAAATACTAATTAACTTGGTTTGAATGCTTAAAAATGGTTTTTCCAAAGTTTACCCCAAATTTCCCAAAACGCCCCTGGCCCACGTGGTCGGAACTCGGGGTTCAAACCAAAATTCGGTTACCCATTCTCCCACGAGTTTAAATATATGATCTGTTTCAAAATCGGACCTCAATTCGAGGTCCAATTGTCCAATTCTTGAAAACCCTAGGTTTTACCCAAAACATGAATTTCTACCATGAAAACCTTTGATTTTTATTGAAAAACATGTTTAATGTTGTTAGGAATTGAACGAATTGAGTAAAAAGTGACTTACAATTGGTTTGGAGTGAATTTGCTCTTGAGGGATCGTGTATAGTGTGTGGGTTTTTGAAAGAATGAAGAATGAGCTTTAAAAGTCGTTTAAGTATAAAATTGCACAGCTGCGGATATCGCAATTGCGAACAATTGTTCGCAATTGCGAACACTACAAGGCTGGGGACTGTTGCTCTCGCATTTGCGAGAAAAAGTTCGCATTTGCGAACTCCAGCCCAAGGTCTGCCAGTCTCGCATTTGCGAGATTTTCTTCGCATTTGCGAAGGTGAGGCTTCCCTGCCCAGGATCGCATTTGCGACCCTTTGTTCGCATTTGCGAACATAGGCCATCTAAGGCATTTTCGCATTTGCGACATTTTGTTCGCTTTTGCGAACTTAGCCTGATACTTAGCCTTGATATGAAGATGAAATGACGGAAATAAGGATTACGGCAGCGAAGCCTCCGGGCGCAACCGTAGTAACAACAACAACAACTACCCAGTATGTTCCCACAAAGTGGGGTCTGGGGAGGGTAATACGTACACAGGCCTTACCCCTACCCGAAAGGGTAGAGAGGCTGTTTCCGGCTTTGGGCGCAACCGTAGTAAGAACGAAAAATAAGAAGATAAAATTGTATAAAGCTTTGGGTAGATTGTGGTTTTAGTTTGCCAAAGAAATTGTATCATTAGAATGATAACAGAGCTCACTATTTATAGTTACATCTAGGGACAAAAGTCCTAGAATTGTACTCTTCTTTAATATCAATTATGAGAGTTTTTCATGAAGAAGTAACGGTGAGCATAAATGACAAATTCCTTGTAATAATACCGTAAAAATATTCTCTATTAGTGCCACTGGGCAGAAGGTATTTATTGCTTATATGTGTGTCTCGCTCCCACGGTGCCAAACGGAATAATTGCGATTTCTTTTGTCATTCTTTTAAGTGACCACCTGATATAGCACATTTTATCCTATATAATATTCCGAAGCTACATTGCATCTTATGTTGTACTTTCCTTTGGAACATATATATCATGCCTTGATGAATCAATAGATATATTACTTTGGCCGTAAAATCTTTAAAAACTAAACTTCGCGACAAGTTTAAACATTAAATCAATCTCATATCATGCGAAAAGTTTATCTTATCTTACACATGAAATGACATCTTGGGGACAAAATGCTGACAACCAAACGTTCGCAGTTAGCAAAGATGTGGCTGAGGATATAGACGCTTTTCTAAACTTTGTATAAATATAACTCAGTTAAATCATTTCCACAACGGCCGGATCCTATCCTATCTTTTCTTAATTTTTGTGTTTCTCAGGCAACAACTTGTACTAAACTATAGTAGAATATTAAATTTTCTTTTGTAATCTTTCGGCAGAAATTTAGAGATACTGGTTTGCATTATTTTGAGAGCCACATCATTGGTAGAAAAATCCAACAACTGCAGTTTTACTTCCAGTGGGTATTCACTTGATTGGAAGGGATTCTGTTCTGTGGAACATGTACTCTCTTGCTATCCGACAACCTTTTCAATCTCCAAATTATGTGCTATTGTCAAGTTGCCGCCGACCATCACCCTGCTTCTTTGTCCTTGATCGTTGTTTAGTTATCAACAATATCAAACCGTACAAAATATTGGACAATAAATTAATGCACGCAGTTATAAACATGACAATTGAGTTTTTCCTATACCCCTTCTATTTGGCTCAAAAGTTAAGAATATACCTTGTAAGCTAGAAAAAAATTAAAAATATGAAACGATAAATCGCATTCAAATATAATAGACCTAGAGATGTAAGAATAATGTTATTGTTGTAGATCTAATATTGTAAGATGATATTATGAACTCAAGAGAAAATGTTCGTTAGAGATAGAGATAGAGAGAATAGGAGAAAATGAAAAAGTTGTATTATTCAAGAATAACACTGATGATCTTTTTTACAATGGGAATGTCCTCTTTATATAGGGGGAGGCCTTCCTTGAAATAATAATAAAATACAAGAAATGGTCGACGTCTTCCAAGTGAGGACGTTGGGTTTTAACTGGCGTCGCCTTCATCCTTACGTCCGAGCCGTGCCCTTACTTTAGCAGATATACGCTTACTGGGCGTACCCTTCGGGGTAGAAACGTATAGGGCCAAATATGACCCTATGCAGCCCTCCGCTCGTTGGAGGCGTATCTAGTAGACGTCTTCAATGGGCAGAAATGCAGACCTCATCTTTAGAAAATTTTACCTTACTATGGGGGCGGTACGTGAATGAGGGGAAATATATGGCATCGTTGATCCGTTGACGCGTGGCCCCCTTTTCGAAGTAATGTCATCGCCTGCATGCGTCATAATTATACTTGCTCCCGAGGCGGTTCATGAGATGATATGATGCTTTGTTTTTCCGCGCCCATTTTGAATCATGCCTATTTGATTTCCATGCATCTTAACCCTATAAATAGGGGAAAAGTTCAACCTATTTTATCTTTCGAACCTCTGAATTTTTTCTACTTCCCTTTTCATCTTCCTTTCTAATAACCGCTATTTCGTGCTAGACTCTTCTGTTTCTTTTGAAACCACACTTTCTCAAAGAAAATATCATGACAAAACGGGGACAAAGTAGTAAAAAGGCCAAGGGTAATACCCCATCTAGGGTTCCACCATCTTCCGGCGGTGAAGGGAAAAAGGCAGAGAAGACCCTTGTCCCTCTTAGTATAGATAACGTCCTCCCGAAGGAGATACATGCTCGTAGGAAATTCCCAACTAAGAGCCCAGTCCTTCCTAGGGTGCACAGCGAGTTATTACAATCCAACTTGGATGATCTTCGAGAGACGTACCACATTCCGGACCATATAGAGATGGTGCCAGCCGGGACGGACTATGCCAATGTGCACCGACCTGGGTATTGCACATTCTATGAGTACCCATTCTTGATCGGTTACATCCTCCGAATTTACCCCCTAATGGAGGAGCTTTTCCATTTTTACAACGTGTGCCCGGCTCAGCTTACTCCCTATACTTTGAATGTGTGCCGTATTATGACCACCTATGCGGACAAGGCCGAGTGCAGCGTCTCGCTCCACCACCTTTTACAGTTATTCAGCCTCGGTTACTTGAGGGGTACCATGCTGTAGCTAAAAATTCGTGGCTCAAGGGGCTTGGTTGTTAAAGCCAATGACAAGACTAACTACCGCTTTTGGCGTAAATTCTTCTACATCAGGACAGAAAACCTGGTGTTGAATCCCAAAGGGTTCCCGAAAAGATAGAGTCCAGAACGTAAATATTTTTACTTGTAGAATTCAGGACTGTTTGCAATTTTGACCGTATAGCCATTCTGATTTCTTTTGCTTTCCCCCCTTTTTGTAGCGAGGGCTTCTCCACCTCGAATTATTGAAAATATTAGGTTGTGGGTGGAGAGACTGATTTCGTATATGGAGGAATGCCACACCTGGGCCGCGTTTCCTGAGCGATACGGCCCGCCAGGTAACTCTTTGACTATGGTTTGGAGGTTTTCTTAGGATTTGTTACCTGACATATTTGTGTTGGTAGGTCAGAGCGCCTCCCCCCCCCCCCCAAGAAAAAGAAGAAGAACATTGTTGCCTCGCCTGGGGCGGGGACTGACTCTGAAGACGATACATACCTTGCGACTCGCTAGTGATGGTATTCTGGAGGTTCCTCAACCTGAGGTTTTGCCTGTGGCTGTGTCCACAAGTGAAGCAACTCCTTCACCGCCATCCCCAAGACCTGTGGAGGAGACTTCCAAGGGCGAGGAGCCGTCGAAAAGGAAGAGATGCCGATTAATAATTGGCAAGGGGATAGCCACAGAAGATGAGGGGGCGAGTGAACCCCATCGAGAGTCAAGGCTAGTTTTTATGGCCGATACCATCCATTTAGGGAGGTCGGCTCCCCAAGGGAGGGAAGTTCATGACGCTACTCCAGCACGCATTCCGGAGGGTGGCTCGTCAGCTGCTGTTGAGGAAGCGGGTGATGGAGAGAGGGTGGACCCTGAGGCCGCCCCCACGGATACAGATGCATTGACGAGAGATCGAGCCCCACTTGGGGATGACGGCGGGTGGATCTAACTGCCGAATTCTGATACCAGATGGGTATAACCTGTAGAAACACAATGAGCAGGTCGCAACGGATATGGCCCTGCTATGTGCGGCCGCTGAGCATGAAATGTTAAAAGATGTTAGCGATGGGGATTTATCTCGGAGGGTTGCTGGCATGGCCTTATAGGTATATTTCGATTTTCTTCATGTATTTTAAAGTAAACTTTGGTGCATACTGATTTTCCTTTTTTCTTTTTCCTCTTCTTTAAACTCTAATTTTGGAGATAGAGTAGCGTCGACGAGCGCAAAGGAAGGCCGCCATCTTTAACAAAGTGGTGAAAAAGTATCGGCAATGTCGTACCAAGCAGTGCTGGCGGACCTACTCAAATAGGACCCGCAATTTCGGGTTTTTCGTGAGGGCTTGGAGTAGTCGGAGGCCCAGCTAAAGCGAAGGGTAGTTGAGCTGGAGCAAGTTGATGACCAGCTGATGGCCGCTTTGGCTCGGAATATTGAACTGGAGACTCTTCTCCAGTCAAAGGAAGATAAACTGGAGGTTGGCCGTGGGGTACCGGCAGAAGGTGTTGATTTGCGAGCCAAGGTCGCTACCTTGATCGCTGAGCTTAATGCCAAGGCGGGTGAAGTTAAGGCCCTTAAGTAGACTATTGCGTCCAGGCCCGATAAGGGTGTGCATGGCGAGGCGCGGGAGATATGGGTGTACGCCGAAGCTAAGCTGGTCGTGTTCAAGGAATTCTTAGCTATAGGCCAAGCCACTGATGCAGAGGTTGAGGATCAGTGGCGTATATCTCGGGTCGCTCGAAGCCTGCAGATATAGTTCTGATTCCCCAGACTGGGCATGCTATAATACCAAAGACATTAATCATCTAGGCTTTGGTTCCTAGATCTTTGCAACTTATCAAGCTGGGGGCGGCAGTGGGAGATATGACATACCGGCAGGGGATGGCGAACGAAACGACATACCAGCGGGGGGTGGTGAACATGATGGCGGAGCACGTTAGGAGTTGTACTAATTTTGTTTTGTTGTTTTAGGAGATGTAAATGGGTCCTATTGTACATGTATTTTTTTATTATAATGGAAGTTCTACTTTTGCTATTACATTCTTCTTTTTGTACCTTTTATTTTGGTACTTCGACTCCGCATGGTGGATGCTTGCTTGTTTGTAGAGTTCTTTAGTATGCTTCTCGAAAGTTACTTGTGTTATCTGCCGATAGAAAGCGGCTTTAGTTAATAGTGGCATTGCTTTATCTGCTACTTACGTGCCTTGCAACGTAATCGAACAGGGTTGGCGACGGCGGCTTTTGCCGTAATATTGTCGATGGCCTTAGCCATGTATTTAACTTTGAGTGCCATCGATTTGCTTGTTTGTCATAGTCAAACTGGGTCGACTTACTGACGATGATGGCTTAGCCTTTTGTATGTTTGGGGGGGCCTTGGTCGTATACATAACCTCAACTGTCGTCAAGTAACTTCGTTTGTCGTAGTCGAGCTGGGTCGACTTATTGACGACGGTGGACTTAGCCTTAGCCATTTACATGTTGGAGATGGCCTTGGCCATATACATGACCTCGACTATCATCGAGTTACTTTGTTTATCGTAGTCGAGGTGGGTTGACTAATTGACGATGGTGGCCTTATCTATTTACACGTTGGAGATGGCCTTGGCCATATATATGACCTCGACTGTCATCAAGTTACTGTGTTTGTCGTAGTCGAGCTAGGTCGACTTATTAACGACAATGGACTTAGCCATTTACGTTGGAGATGTCCTTGGCCATATACGTGACCTCGACTTTCGTCGAGTTACTTTGTTTGTCATAGTCGAGCTGGGTCGACTTATTGACGACGGTGGCCATAGCCATTTACACATTGGAGATGGCCTTGGCTATATACGTGACCTCGATTGTCGTCAAGTTACTTCGTTTGTCGTAGTCGAGCTGGATCGACTTACTGACGATGATGGCCTTAGACATTCAAAAGTTGGAGATGGCATTGGCCATATACGTGACCTCGACTATCTTCGAGTTACTTCGTTTGTCGTAGTCGAGTTGGGTCGACTTATTGACGAAGGTGGACTTAGCCATTCGCACATTGGAGATGGCCTTGGCCATATATGTTGGAGATGGCCGTAGTCGTTCATACATTGGAGATGGCCGTAGCCCTTCATACATTTGAAAGGGCCTTAGCCGTTTATACATCGGAGATGGCCTTAGCCATTCATACATTAGAGATGGCCTTAGCCGTTCATACGTTGGAGATGGCCTTAGCCATTCATACATTGGAGATGGCCTTAGCCGTTCATGCATTGGAGATCATGCTAGTCTATTCCCTTTGTCATGCCAGCCAGGAGGGCGTATGGACTGGCTGGTGTGATAAACTTATTTCATAAGTATCTCTAGATGTCCCTTCCGCTTCCTCATTTAAAACCTCCCCAAAAAAACCCAATTGGGACGAAAGTCGGGTAAGGAAAAAAAAGGACGACTCGGGAGATGCCTTTCAGAAATGGAAATACTTTAGGTGGGCGACGTTCCAGTTGTTTTGGAGCGCTTTTCATTCTATTGTCTCTGACCGAATTGCCTCATTATTTGTTTCTGTTGTGATTTTGTATAGTCCATCCCAGTTGATGCCCAGCTTTCCTTCGCTTGGGTCTTTTGACGTCTACGTTTTGGCTTTGAGGACATAGTCACCCACTTTGAGTGGTCATATTTTGGACCTCTTGTTGTAGTATCTTTCGACTTGTTATTTTTGGGCCACCATTCTTATGTGGGCCATTTCTCTTCTTTCCTCGGTCTCATCGAGGTCTTGAAGTCTGTTCATGTCATTCTCTGTTCTGCTTGTATGTGAGTACCTCAAGCTTGGTTCACCCATTTCGACCGATATGACCACGTTGGTTCCATAGACCAATGAGTATGGTGTTTCTCCTATGGAGGATTTGGGCATGGTCCGGTGTGCCCATAACACTTCCAGTAGTAGCTCAAGCCATAGTCCTTTGGCGTCCTCAAGCTTCTTCTTCAGTATGTTTAGTATCGTTTTGTCGGATGACTCTGCCTAGCCGTTGGCAGAGGGGTGGTATGGCGTGAAAAGTATTCGCTTAATATGCCATTTGTCGAATAACTTTATTGTCTTCTGGCCGATGAACTATCATCTATTGTCGCAGGTGATTTCTTTGGGGATGCCGAAGCAATAGATAATATTCTTCCATATGAAAGCGATTAATTTATGTTCGCGCATTTGGGCGTACGCATCTGCTTCTACCCACTTGGAAAAATAGTTAGTTAAAACTAATAGAAATTGTACCTTTCCTCGTCTTACTGGCAGCGGACCGACTATGTCCATTCCCCATTTGATGAAAGGCCATGGGGAAGTGACTGAGTGGAGAGGCTCTCCTGGTTGGCGTATCATGGTGGGCGTACTTTTGGCATTGTTCGCATCGGCGGACATATTCCGCCGCGTCTTTTTTCATAGTTGGCCAATAGTAGCCATCCCGTATTAAGCGGTGCACGAGGGCACGGTTACCTGTGTGGGTACCGTAGTGACCTTCGTGTACTTCTTCGAGTACTGGTGTCGTTAGGTGAAGCCCTAGGCACTTGGCCAGGGATCCGCCAAAAGTCTTTTGGTAGTGCTTGTGATTTATCAGGCAATACCGGGCGGCCTGTATGTGGAGCTTCTTAGCTTCTTTTTTGGTAGGTGGGAGTGTTCCACCTACAAATAGGACACAAACTGGTTGCGCCAGTTCCAAGTCTAATTTAAGGATAATACCTCAGTATGATCAATGGCTGAATGAAGGAGGGTGACCAAGCTTTCTTTGTCGAAGTTTTTAGTGGCTGCGACCAGTTTTGCTAGTCGTCTGCCTCAGCGTTCCGCGCCCTCGAAACCTATTCGAAGCGACACTCGTCGATCTCATTCATTAATCTGTGGATTTCTTACTGGTACTTTTGCAATCTCTACTCCTTAATTTGGTAAGTCCCAATGACCTGGTTCACCACGAGCTGGGAGTCGCAATGGAGAACGAGTCGTTGAACTCCATACTTGATGGCTAGTTTTATACCTATAATAAAAGCCTCGTACTCGGCCTCGTTGTTAGTCATCTCAGGGCATCGTATGGACTAGCAAATTATTTCGCCCGTGGGGACCTCGAGAATAAGTCTCAGTCCCGATCGCAAGGCATTAGCGCTGCCGTCAGTGTAAAGAGCCCATAGGTCGATGTTGTAGTGGCATGATGTACCTCTTGTTCTGCCTCTAGAAGTATATCTGTGCTGAAGTTGGCTACAAAGTCGACGAGTACTTGCGACTTGATGGAGGTTCTTGGGGGATACTAGATATCGTGGTCGCTGAGCTCTATGGCCCATCTGGCGAGCCTTTCTGATAACTCAGGCTTATGTAGGATGCTTCCCAAGGGGAAGGTTGTCACAACGTTTATGGGGTGGCATTGAAAATAGGGTCTGAGCTTCCATGAAGCTACGACCAATGCCAGAGCTAATTTTTCAAGGTGTGGATATCGTGTTTTGGCGTCCACTAAGGTTTTTCTAATATAGTAAATAGGGGATTGTGTACCTTTGGTCTTGCGAACCAATACTGCATTGATGGCAACCTCGGATACGGCTAGGTACACCAGCAGGGGCTCGCTCGAATTAGCTTTGGCCAGTAGTGGTGGCGAAGATAGGTACGCCTTCACTTTTCTCAAGGCTTCAACACATTCCTTATTCCAATGTAACCCATTGTCCTTTCTCAGTACAATGAAAAACTTATGGCATTTGTCAGAGGATCACGAGATGACTTTTGCACCTTTTTTTATGTTTAGCATTTCAGGTATTGCGTCTATCACCTTGATCTGGTCTGGGTTGACCTCGATACCTCGTTGTGATATGAGAAATCCTAAGAATTTCCCTGAGGCTACACCGAAGGCGCATTTCTCGGGGTTCAATTTCATCCCGTACCTCCTCAATATTCCAAAGGCTTCCTTCAGTTGGTCTATGTGATCCTCTTTTCTTGTCGACTTCACCAGCATATCGTCGATATAGACTTTCATAATCTTTCCGAGCTGCTCTTTGAACATCTTGGTGAACAGTCTCTAGTACGTAGCCCCTACATTTTTTAGCCCGGAGGGCATTACCTTGTAGCGGTAAGTCCCTTGATGGGTGATGAAAGTCATCTTCTCCTTATCTTCCTCGGCCATCATGATCTAATTGTAGCCGGAGTTGGTATCTAGAAAGCTCAAAAACACATGTCATGTGGTGGCATAGATCAATTGGTTGATTTGAGGTAGTAGGAATGAATCCTTTAGGCATGCTTTGTTCAAATTAGTGAAATCTACGCACATTCTCTGCTTCCCATTTTTCTTTTTGACAATGACAACGTTGGTGACCCATTGGGGGTACTTTGTTCCCTGGTGGAGTCGTTGGAAAGTAGTTTGTCTACCTCCTTGCTGACCGCTTCATTAATTGTGGCATTGAATTTCCTTTTCATTAGTCACACGGGCGAATGTAATGGATCGAAGTTCAACTTATGGGTGGCGATGTCTCTATAAGGCCCCGGAACATTTCGCTAAGAAAACTATGCTTCATGATGCTATATCGGCTAATTATGATATTTTATGTGCTATTAACATGGTGTACATCCATTAGACTTGGTAAATATATGTATAAGTCTTATGGTAAGTGATGTGAGGTCCAAATGGAAGCCTAAGTGTATGCCAAACGGGAAACATTTCGTAATAGGCTAACTTTTCAAATGGATTCGCACTCCACTTTGAACTAGCATATCTAAATATTTATGAAGTTTTATATGATGAACAACCTATCATATGAAAGGTATTTGAGTCTAGTTTCCAACGCATCAAATCATTCATCACTTGGACATTCCTACACAAAATTATGACCAAATTACAAAAGGCTGGACAAAATGTGATCCTGTGTTAGATTTGCGATCTCAATGTCCATTATGCGGTCTGCATTTTTGATATGCGATCGTAAATCAAGTCGTAGATTGGACCAGTGTAGCCCAGTTTTCGACGCCAATTTTGTGGTGCATTATATGGCCAGCATTCGCGTTCTGTGGTCCATTCTGCTATAGCAGAACTGACATCGTAAGGTTAATTTTTCTATTTTTATAACTCGACCCCATGTCGATATATTACACCCTACCCTTCAGTTTAGGCATATTTTTCGATACATTTAGAGAGAGAGAGAGAGAAAGGGTTCTAGAGGGAGAAGAGGTTCTTCATCAATATTTCTCCTAAAGATCTTGCTTAAACCTTGAAGATTTGTCAAGAAAGGCACCTTGGTCATCTTCCTAAAAGGTAAGGGTCTATAATCCAAGCTCTTAATTTCTAGATATAACTTGTATAGGCCATTAGAAGGGTAATTGATGAGGATAGAAGCGGATATCTTTCATGCATGAGTTCTTAAGAGTATTTTGTTAGGTCTTGAGCTAAGAATGGGATGAGGAATTGTAGGATCTTTCACAAAATGATTTTAAAAGCATGATACCCACTTAGTGTTTGAAAATATGCTCAAAAGAACTAGAAATATGATCACCCCTCTAACTTGTGGTTCGATTTGTCATGTTCCTAAGAGATTGATGTTTCTAAGAGTCTCGGAGTATAGTAGGACATAAGAAAAGCTCAATAGAGATATGTAGGCTAAACTTTCTCTCTCGGATGTGAATTCTATATTGTATGTAAGTTTAAATATGGTTTACCTACCAAAATTGAATAGACTTGAGTCGCATCTAAAAAGAGGTTTGGCATGCTAATGGGGTGAGAAGAATTGCTTTGTTTAATGCTCCTAATTGTTATTATGTGTACTAAATGACTTGGTTGATTATGTCTACTTGGTCTACTTATTGATGAGATGTAATGACATATCGAAATGAATCTAATAAGGAAGTGTGAAACAATTATAAAATAAGTCTCAAATCTTATGAACTAACTTGCAAAAGTATAATGGCCTTAAGGTCTTGTACCCGAAATATGCCCATAAGTGGTTGTTTCAAATAATGCTTTGCCTTATAGATATGACCAATGTGTAATATAATTGTTGGTTGGTATATTCCTCTAGGGAAGAGTCCCTTATGCTTGATGATTCTATCTCTGTTGAATTTGAAAATACATAATTTCCGGAATATTTGGTACATTGATATTGGCAGGTGATCTTTGAAAATAAAGGGATGAAAAAGTGAAAAATTGAATACGGCCACCGTGCGATGAATAAAGAATCTTGTGAATGGCCAAATGAGCCAAGGAAATACTGTTGTTGTCGGTGACTGGAAATACTAATGAGAATCTATAAATTGTGAAGGATATTGAGGTAAGCATGGTCGCAATTATGATATATTTGTATACTTGTATTTATACTACAATTGTGTGTAATACTAAATTGAATCAAATATGTTTTCGGGAGTATCTTTAGCAACACCGTGGAAGGGAGAGTCATAAGACTCATTCCTGAAACTACACGTGCCGGTATATGGGTGTATCGTGCTTATTCTCCTTAACTGGGATGATCTTGGTAACATTGTAATTTGGTAACGCCAACCCACACGGCATATGTGGGAAGGTAGCTTAGCCGATCAGGCCATGATCAGATGCCATGCTGCACACATGGTGGTATTGTGCTGGAAATCAAAATCTGGAAATTTGAGACCCAGGAATTCAAAAACTGGAATTTGCGATTTGGCTAAAGGGACGACCTAGCCGATCAGATCGTGATCGGACCTCATGCTAAAAATGATGATGTTAAAACTTATATCGGTGCTAGAAATCTCCCAACCTAACAAAAATTATATATATTATTTGCATAAACTAGAGGACTAACATGTTTCAAAATTGGATGTTAGAATATTGTTGATCTTGACTTACTCGTTGTGGATTCATTGCTTGTGTGGATATTCTAATCTGAAATATGACTTTTAGCCTTACATACTAGTTATATTCGGTGGCACTAACGTCCTTTTTGTCGGGGGTGCTATATTCGTGTTATGATTGTAGGTGGTTCTATAACAGGTACTCCAGTCTACCGACAGTAGCACCTCCTCTACTTTTCATCAGCTGTGTTGGTGAGCCCCACTACATCCCGCGGTCATATTATGTATTTTTGTTCATTTTTTATATATATTTTGAGGTATAGCCGGAGCCGTATTGCCGGTATTTCTCTATTGCTCTTATCTTGTACTTAGAGGCTCTGTGGACTATTGTGTGGTTGATGTTAGGAGTCCGGGCTTGAAATGTTGGTACTTGATAAGCATGTTTTTCATTAAATTTGTAAACTTGTAATATTTTGAAAACTAAATGAAGCAATTATAAAGAATGAAATGAGAGATGCTAACGAAAGATTTCCTTGTGTTTTATTAACTAGGATAATATCCCCTCTTTAGTTATGAACTAGTTCGGGTAGAATGAAACATAGCAGACTTGCTCAGTTGGGTTGACTCGGTTGAGCGCCAGTCGCGCTCCTCGGATTTTGGGGTGTGACAAACTTGGTATCAGAGCCTAAGACTTTAAAGTGTCCTAGGATGTCTTAGAGCCGTGTCTAGTAGAGTCATTCTTATCGGTGTGTTGTCGACCACATCTATAAGTTGGAAGCAATTTGGACATTTAGGAATTTCACTCTTCTTTGACATTCTGGATCGTGCTATAGAGCTCAAGATAGAGATCTAATTTCCTTTTTATGTTCCATTTCTCAGATGAGTAATCCTTGAGTGCAAAGCAACGAAGAAGGAGTAACCTCGCCATTGAATATGAATTTAGGGGAGATTGCGCATGAGTTCGTCGGGAGGATGCATCAAGTTGTGGAAGGATTGGAGGAACTTGTTGTCAAGGGAAGTGTCCTTGTCCCTGCTAATGTCTCCGCACCACCTGAGAGTGCGGTGAGAACATCTAAGAAACAAAAGAGAGTTGTTGGTACTAATAAGTAGGAATTCTCAGTTTGCAAGAAGCATCACTTGGGGAGATGTTGGATGACTCTCGAGATATGTTACGATTGTGGAAAGAGGGGCACAAGAAGAATAAATGCCCTATGTTGGGTACACCTATCGCGGTCTGCCCGGTATGTGGGAAGGAACATTTAACATTTTGTGAGCATGCCCAAAAATGTGTTTGGGGTGGTAGATCAGGGAAATTCCATGGGCCCGCACAGCTAACCAACACTAGAATGGGTACTCCCGCATTGTAAGCTTGGAGGAAGGACGAGGGCGAAGTCTATAGTGTATGAAAATATGGCGATTATAAAGTCAGTAGGACGAGTCAGTTTAGTGGACCTCACCCCCGTTGTGTGAAATATGGGAAATGTCATCCGGGAGTCTGTTGCTATGGTACCGTTGTGTGCTACAAGTGTGGTATATTAGGTCAGCTTCAAAGAGACTGTCATTTATCTAGCCAGATCATAGGCAGGGGTGCAGCGCAACCAGCTAGTTCTATAACTACTTCATCTATAGCGCCTTCAGGACAAGGAGCAGTCGGGGGTGATATTCGAAGCTCGGGAGGACCCAATAGGTTCTATGCTATGAGAAAGCATCAGAGGTTAGAGTCTTTTCCGGGTGTGGCTACAGGTATATTGACTTTTCAGTCTCGTGGTGTATATGCTCTTATTGATTCCGATTTCTATAAGTCATATGTCAATCCTAGTATTATTATGGAATTTGGGATAGATTCAGGACGACCTTATAGTCAATTCTGTGTATCTAACCTTTGAACGAGACGTATTACTCGTGAAGCCTCTTCATTTCAACTATCTTACTTGCAACCTCTTGTGGAATTGAGTCTTACAATGATTTACTAAATGGACTCACAATCCGAGGGTAACTAATTCTATTTGATTTCTTAGACTCTCGCTAAGGAACCATATCTTTTCAATTTCATACAAGTCATTTCACCAAAAAGATAACATGTATTCACTTGTGCTTATGCATAACCCGTCATAAAATTTGCCTATATGGTACAAAAATTATGTGCAAAGCAGCCCGGTATTGTGATCCTTCTTGAGTCACTCTTTTCTCTCTAGTGTAGATGATTTCTACGGTTCAAATAACCACTATGTACCTTCGTTAATATTATCATATTGTTTTTCACTATCTAGTGACATAAAATCCTATATTAGCTCATATTATAGATGTGCATAGCAGTTGAAGCGGGGCGATTATCTATATAAGCTTCTGAGAAATTTGAGATCTTCATTAACCCGCCAAAAGAAGGCCCTTTCTTTTCCTATTGTAGTATGACTTTTGTTCTCACTTAAATCGTTCCGCAATAAGTAACTCATTTTATTCCTAGTATTGAAGTTGTCCTAAAGTGGCCAGGTGTCGCAACCGTAGGATTATGATAACAGAACCGTGTCTATCTTCATCTCATAAGAAAAGAGCTTATTCCCTCTCCAGCCAGTACCTGAAACCCCCTCCATATTTTTAATGAGTTTTGGCAATGTGGACTCAATCGTGAAAGGTTCTTATTTGGTGTTTCAAATTTGGCGCGTAGCATATTAATTTGAAAGGCAAGTTGTTGTATTTTCATCATTTCTTATATATGATAAACTATCAAGAAGGGTTGAGCGGTTCAGAGTATACTAACATCACAAGTGCTTAACTTCTATTTCATTGTCGTGGGCTTATGGCACAGGTTCCTTGTTCCAATCAATATTAGGTGTGTAACTCAACATTATACCTTGAAACCCCTATCTCATTCAAGGTGTCAGAGTATTCCCACTCTTGATAATTCAATCTTCCCCACATTCCAGGAGTTGATCGGTGGTACGTACCTGGATATTCCTCCGTAAATGATTTCTATTGCCGATATGCTATCTAAACTTCAGGCCTCATTATTCCAACCAATGATTTTATCGCAACAATTAATCGTGTCTTCATAATCTGTAGTAAGTGTTATAACATATGGGCTCAAGCATGTCAAGGGGTAGCGTCATCCTACGGTCAACCAAATTGGGTATGAACTCTATGGTTGTATTCATTCTATCCCTCTCCGAATAATGGTTAAAAGTCGCAAAATGTTAAAACTCGGGTGTCCGGCATAAGGATCTAGAGTTAAAGAAAGTGTGCAAGCTATTCTCAAGGTTTCTTCTAGGAAGATGCCATGCAAATTGTTCCAAAGGTTAAAGTAGATGTAGTACATTTTAGAATTTAAGAAGCCTTAAAAGAGATAGGTCAAGTTATGAGTATGATGTCCCCGTGTCGTATTGCTGGCATACATGGTTCCGGTGTTCCATGTATATGTGTCTAAATAGGTGATTGGGAACCTTCGGTATATCATTCCGATAAAAAATATTGAAGGTGAAATTAATGGGTAGTTAGCTTATGCGGGATATCTAGCTGTCATTCTTGTTATATGAGTTTGGAGGTTGGGATTGTTTCCATAAATATATGGTGGCAAAGCCTGTAAGTCGATAAGCCCACCTTGAAGGCCGAAGGTGTCGTGAAAAGAAAATATTTTTTCTTGATTGTATAACAATTGGTTTGATTTGAAAGGTACCTTATAGGTGTTATGATTTAAAATGTGCAATCCATGTCCAAGTATCATTGTGATAGCGTGGTGCTTATAATTCTGAGGTTCTTATTATTGATGTATACATTATGGTAATTTGTCAAGTTGTGGATGTATTTTTAGGATGGTGTTGGTAGTTCTCTGACAGGTGGATAAGTCCAGATACAAAGGAGACTCTGCCAAAAATTCTGAAAGAAAAAAATTCCTAACTTAGTTAAAATTTAGGGACTTGAGGTAAGATATAAAAAGCAAATAAGTTATGTTGGGTGTTTTGTTCAGGCTCTACCTCTCATTCGAGGACGAATGATCATAAGGGAGGTGGGGGGAGAATGTAAGGCCCCGGAAAATTTCGTTAAGAAAACTATGCTTCGTGATGCTATATCGGCTAATTATGATATTTTTTGTGCTATTAACATGGTGAACATCAATTAGACTTGGTAAATATGTGTATAAGTCTTATGGTAAGAGATGTGAGGTCCAAATGGAAGCCTAAGTGTATGCCAAACGAGACAAATTCGTAATAGGCAAAAAATTTAAATGGATTCGCACAAGGCTCCACTTTGAACGGCATATCTAAATATTTATGAAGTTTTATGTGATGAACAACCTATCATATGAAAGATATTTGAGTCTAGTTTCCAACGCTTCAAACCGTTCATCATTTGGACATTCCTACACAAGGTTATGACCAAATTACAAAAGACTAGACAAAATGCGATCCTGTGTCAAATCTGCGATCTCAATGTCCATTATGCGGTCCGCATTTTTTATCTGCAGTCGCAAATCAGGTCACGGATTAGACCAGTGTAGCCCAGTTTTGGACACCAATTTTGCGGTGCATTATGCGGCCAGTATTCACGTTCTACGGTCCATTCTTCTGTAGCAGACATGACATCGTAGGGTTAATTTTTCTATTTTTAAAAACGGACCTCGTGTAGATATATTACACCCTACCCTTCATTTTAGGCATATTTTCTGATACATTTAGAGAGAGAGAATGGATCCTAGAGGGAGAAGAGGTTCTTCATCAATATTTCTCCTAAAGTTCTTGCTTAAACCTTGAAGATTTGTTAAGAAAGGCACCTTGGTCATCTTCCTAAAAGGTAAGGGTCCATAATCCAAGCTCTTAATTTCTAGATATAACTAGAATAGGCCATTAGAAGGGTAATTGATGAGGATAAAAGCGGATATGTTTTCATGCATGAGTTCTTAAGAGTATTTAGTTAGGTCTTGAGCTAAGGATGGGATGAGGGGTGGCAGGATCTTTCACAAAATTATTTTAAAAGCATGATACCCACTTAGTGTTTGAAAATATGCTCAAATGAACTAAAAATATGATCACCTCTCTAACTTGTGGTTCGATTTGTCATGTTCCTAAGAGATTGACGTTGCTAAGAGTCTCAGAGTATAGTAGGACTTAAAGAAAGCTCAATCGAGGTATGTAGGCTAAACTTTCTCTCTCGGAAGTGAATTCCATATTGTATGTAAGTTTAAATGTGCTTTACCTACCAAAATTGAATAGTCCTGAGTCGCATCTAAGAAAAGGTTTGGCTTGCTAATGGGGTGAGAAGAATTGCTCTGTTTAATGCTCCTAGTTGTTATTGTGTGTACTAAATAACTTGGTTGACAATGTCTACTTGGTGTAATTGTTGATGAGATGTAATGACATATGGAAATGAATCTAATAAGGAAGTGTGAAACAATTATGAAATAAGTCTCAAATCTTATGAACTAGCTTCCAAAAGAATAATAGCCTAAGGGTCTTGTACCCGAACTATGCCCATAGGTGATTGTTTTATATAATACTTTACCTTATAGATACGACCAATTTGTAATATAATTACTGGTTGGTACATTCCTCTTGGGAAGAGTACCTTATGCTTGATGATTTTATCTCTATTGAACTTGAAAATACATAAATTTCGGAATATTTGGTACATTGATATTGGCTGGTGATCTTTGTAAATAAAGGGATGAAAATGTGAAAAATCGAATATGGCCACCGTGCCAGGAATAAAGAATCTTGTGAATAGCCAAATGAGCCAAGGAAATACTGTTGTTGTTGGTGACTGGAAATACTAATTGGAATCTATAAATTGTGAAAGATATTGAGGTAAGCATGGTTTCATTTATGATATATTTGTATACTTATATTTATACTACAATTGTGTGTAAGACTAATTGAATCAAATATGTTTTTGGGAGTATCTTTAGCAACACCGAGGAAGGGTGAGTCATAAGACTCATTCTTGAAACTTCACGTGCCAGTGTAGGGGTGTATCGTGCTTATTCCCCTTACCTAGGATAATCTTGGTAACATTGTAATTTGGGCGCCAACCCACACGGCATATATGGGAAGGTATCATAGCCGATCGGGCCGTGACCGGACGCCATGCCGCACACATGGTGGTATTATGCTGGAAATCAACAATCTAGAAATTTGAGATCTGGGAATTCAAAAACTGGAAATTTGTGATTTGGTATACGTCTCTAAAGGAATGACCTATCCGATCAGGCCGTGATCGAACTCCGTGCTAACAAAGACGATGGTAAAACTTGTATCAGTGCTAGAGATCTCCCAACCAAATAAAAATTATATATATTATTTTAATAAACTAGAGGACTAACAAGTTTCAAAATTGGGTGTTAGAATATTGTTGATCTTGACTTACTGTTTGTGGATTCTTTGCTTGTATGGATATTCTAATATGAAATAGGACTTTTAGCCTTACATACTAATGCTATTCAACGGTGCTAACATGACTTTTACCGGGGGCACTACATTCGTGTTATGATTGTAGGCGGTTCTATAGCGGGTACTCCAGTCCACCGGCAGTAGCACCTCCTCTACTTTCCATCAGTTGTGTTGGTGAGCCCCGCTACATCCCGGGGTCATATTATATATCTTTTGTTCTTTTTTTAAATATATTTGAGGTATATCCAGAGCCTTGTTGCCGGCATTTCTCTATTTATCTTATCTTGTATTTAGAGGCTCCGTAGACTATTATGGGTGGTGGTTGATGTTAGGAGTCCGAGCTTGAAATGTTGGTACTTGATAAGCATGTTTTCATTAAATTTGTGAACTTGTAATATTTTGAAAACTAAATGAATAAATTACAAAGAATGAAATGAGGGATGCTAATGAAAGATTTCCTTTCATTTTATCAAATGGAATAATATTCCCTCTTTAGTTATGAACTAGTTTGGGTAGAATGAAACATAGTAGGCTTGCTCAGTCAGGTTTACACAGTTGAGCGCCAGTCGCGCTCCTCGAATTTTGGGGTGTGACAGTCTCGCATAATCCCTGGCATATCTGAATGGGAGAAAACAAATAGATCTGCATGGTTAGTTAGGAATTCATGATACTTACTTGGGTTGGCGATTTCATGGCCGATGCAGGCTTTGTTCGCTGGGTCGGTGTCGTCCAATTGGATTGGGTCGAGATCTTTGACCATTTTTTTATAGGCTTCCATGATGCCGGGATCTCTAATGGTGTCTGTTGTTGGGTTTTCTTTAGTCACTGACACGACTAATTGCTATGCCTCCGCGCTTTCCCTATTTAGTTGTTGGATATGGGCGCAATCTTGAGCTATTTTGTAGCATTCTTGTGGAGTGTGTGGCTCTCCCCTAATGCTGAATACTCCCCATGGGGTAGGGAATTTGATCACTTGGTAAAGGCTTGAAGGAACCGCTCGCATGGCGTGTATCCACGGGCGTCCTATGATGACATTGTATGTCATTTCTTGGTTCATCACGTGGAAAGTTATTTCCAGTGTGACTCCTCCCGCTAATACGAGCAGTGTTATTTCTTCGGATGTCCGTTCCACTACATTATTGAAACCAATTAATGTTATGCAGCCCAGTATTACCCTATCCTTGAGTCCCATTTGTGCAAGAACCCTTGGGTGGATAATACAGGCGCCACTTCTGTCATCAATCATGACGCTTTTAACATCCGTAACAGCGATACGTAAAGTAATAACTAAAGCATCATAGTGAGGGAAAGACAAATCGTCAGCATCAGACTTATCAAAGGCGATACTATCTTCGAAGTCGCCATACTGTTCATGGGCGATGGTCCGCTTCAATCTGTGTGTATTAGTGAATTTGACGTGATTGATCACTGAGTCGTCGCCGCCATCGACGATCGTATTTATCGTTCATATTGGGGAAGTCGACTTTAGCGGCCCGCGAGGTTGTTCCCGTCCACGTTCAAAGTTGATTTTTCCTTTGTCATTGAGTAATTCCCTCAGGTATCCTTGGTTCAGCATCCTGACCACTTCCTGTCGTAGGCCTATGCAGTCTTCAGTTTTGTGCCCCCATTCCTGATGGAACTCACATAGGACGTTTGATTTCCTTGTGGCAGGGTCTGGTTTCTTCTTCTACGGCCACTGATCCTTGGTGCCTAACTTCTCTAGTGCGTACACTATTTCTGGAGAAGACATACAAAAGTTATGTGCGGATAATAAGGGGGGCGTACCTCTTTCATTTCGGAGTGGGGCGACATGTCGTTGTAACGCGTCCATATGTCCGGGTGACTGATTGGAGAATCTTGTGTATGGTTGATGTCGGTCTCTGTTGGAGCAAGGGAGTTGTTCTGGCCATCCTTCGTGGCATCAATCTCTCTTTGTTTCTGAGTGTATCGCCATTACCATTGAGTTGGCCCACTAGGATCATCCTCGTCCGCTCGTACCTCGGTGCAATAGGCATTGTGGATTTCCTCTCATGTGGTAGGGGGATATTTTATGAGGCGGCTCAGTAGCTTCTTGGCCGCCCTCGAACTGTCCCTGTTTAGCCCATTCTGGAAAGAGGCAAATGCCGGACCTTCCGATACATTTGGCAGACTCATCCTTACCCTATTAAACCTGGCTAGGGAGTCCCTGAGCCCTTCTCATGTGGTTTGTCTGACGGAAAAGATGTCGTTGACCCTTGCTTATGCTTTTTTCGCACACACATGGGCGGTGACGAACTTATCCGCCATTTCCTCGAATGTTGATATCGCCTTAGATAGTAACTAAGATTACCATGTAAAGGCCCTTCTTATTCATTAGCAAACTTAACCCAAAGGAAGAGCGGGCACAACTAACTTTTACCCGAATAGTGGTTCGGGGTCAATCCACAGGGAGTTGGAATTTGGAGTGAGAAATTGCGATGAACTAGAATTGCGAGTTAGCTTCTAATTTGGCATCAAACATATTGGTGTTTTTCTTTTTAACAACTATTTTATCAACTACGAATAAGAAATCTAAATTATACTAGGGATGATTTTAAAGAGTAATATGCAAGTAGAGAAAGCGACTAGGGTAGTAGCATTTACCTAGGTGGATAACTAACGAGTAATGAAATTCAATGCAAAGATGATATGATGGGATTATTGGATAACTGTTGCACTACACATTCATTCTCACACCTATCGGTAGAGAGAACAATTTTGCCCAATTGACTCTCTCGAGACCAATTGGGTAGGCTAATTTGCCCAAGCAACTTTAGGCTCAAGTTGGGTAATTACTCTCTCGAGGTTTTTACCCGTTACTTGGGACTACCATTCTTATGGGTCCATACCAAATCCTTGTTGGAATTGATTGAGAAGTTTTAGACTCTCTTTCTCAAGAAGAGCCCTGATTCACGTCCAAGCAACGGTCGTAGTCAATATAACTTGGTTTAATAAGTCCAAGATCGATCCCACAGAGAATTAACCTACCAATTGCAACTTTCACAACCCCAAAAGTACTTCCGAATCAAGTTCTCAAACTTTGAATATATATTTGTGTGTTTTCGAACAACTACTTTGCAAGAATTAAAGAATGCTTTAAACGAAAGAATTGAATATTGAATAAAATAATATAGAGAAAGACTAAGGTATTGATTTCCCTATTGATGGAATCCCTTATCGTTATGCTCATACAAATTGTTAATATATTCTATCAATCATGAACGCTATGTGTATCGTAACCCTCTCCCGAGCAATTACAATAATTTACTAGTGCACTCTCCCGAGCTACCCTAGCTAGCTTTAATTTGAATAGTTCACTTTAGATTGCACCCAAGACTTCGTTATTCCTAACCCCGTCTTTACGCCTAAAATTATAGATTCCTCTAATAACCTAGGGGTGGTGTTGTTCAACAATAAACCTAAATATGCACTCTTTTCCAAGTTATGCACACTAAATAGGCACAGCTAATTGGGGATCCTACCAATTAACTACAATAAGAATGAAGTTGAACAAATAGAAATCTAAATCACAATTTGTAATCACATAAACGATAAGTTCATCTATCTATAGGTTCCATCAAAACCTTAGAAAAGAATTTAGCTACTCATGCTTGAAGAAACAAAGATAATAATTGAAATCATAAAGAATTACTTGATATAAAATAATAGAAAGAGTTTGAGAGGAATCTCTCCTACTAAAACCTTGCAAAAGTATTGAAGAAATAAAGTATATGCCTCTATGGGGCAAACTAGGAGTTTATATAGAGGTTTTAGGGCTAAAAAAACTAAGTTTGAGTACAATTAGGACTGCTGCAGCGGTGACTTCCGCGGTTCGTTCGCGGCCGCGGACGGACCGCGAACAGTAAAACTTCAGAGAGCCAGTTTTTCCGCGGTTCATCCGCGGTCGCGGAGAAACCGCGGTTTTTCACCCTGTTCCGTTGCGCATTTGGAAAAACCCAAAACATGAAAGTTGTAGCCCTTTGGATTATCTTTCTAGCCATATATTATATAGCCAAAATGGAGATATGAGAGAAAAGTTATATCCAATTTACTAAATAGTGCACAATATGCCTCATCCATTCTTCGCTTGTTCTACACTTATCAAATTTGACCCCCGAACTCGATCCCGGCTTAATTCCTTGAGCTTTTACTCAGACTTCAAAGCTCCAAATCACTTAAATTCATTCCATAACATCCATATAACTCGGAATCACACCTTTCCGGCTACTTTCAACATAAGTTCTTGACTTGTACCACTTTTTGGCCTTTTTCACCATCTTTTGACTCCAAAACTTGCTCTTTTAGTCTTCATTAGCTCAAGTGTACCTATAACACACTAAGAACACTAATAAAAGCATTTTGTCATCATAAACAATATCAAAACAACAATAAAGCATGATTATTTAGGGCATAAATATAGTCAAATTCACCTATTATCAAGCCCAAACTCACAAAACTAGATTTAGTGTTTGCAACCACAAAATCCAAATGAAAAACTTTCAATCAACCCAAATCCTAACACCCACAATCATCTAAGCATTAAATACTCTAACCCATTAATTATCCACACTAGGGTTGATTTACAACCCTAGCTATGGGTTTAGCTAGACATGAAAAATGAAGAAATTGAAGAAATTAAAGATGAAATTGACATAGTAATTGATTACAAATTAAATCTAATGTTAAAAGACTAAGAAATTTGCCCAAAAGAGGCGTAAATGTGTTCTCACGAGCTCAGCCATTCGTATCTAATATCTCACATAACCTAAAAAGTAAAAGAAGCTATTTATACTACAGAGTAATTTCCGAACAAAAATACCCCTAAGGGTCTCACGCGGACCGCACACTTTTGACGTGCGGTCGCATAGGGCATTTGAGCTTCAGAAGAACCGGCACTGTAGCATGTTATGCGGACCGCATACTTTTGTCACGCGGCAGCGTAGGTTCATCGACGCGGACCGCGTAGAAATGGAATGCGACCGCACTGTTTAATTCTTCCGGTTGCGACTTCTCTAAATCCTCACCCACGCGGGCCACACTGATTTGGCACGCGGTCGCGTGGGACTTTTGCCTTGAAGTTGTCTTCTCTGATCATCATCGTTGCGGACCACATGAAAGTGGACGCGGTCTGCGTGGATCTGCTTTTGGACTGTGGCCTCTCTGAACATTTCTGCGCGGCCGCACACCAAATTAGTGCGGTCCGCGCAGTTGAAGGATTGCCTGGTCTGTTCTCTGAATCATCCTGTGCGGCCGCACAGCAAAACAGTGCGGTCCGCACAGGCTTCTTTTGTGCCCTTCTACTTCTTCATTTGACGCTTAGCCGGTTTCACTCCTTTTTGAGCCGATTTGATGGTATTCGTCCTTTTGTCGCTCAAACTTGTAAAATAGCGCAATTGTAAGTTTCGAAAATGTAAAGAATCGACTTTTTCAGAAAAGTGTCAATTCTGCGGTCAGTAATGCGACCGCAGATCTGCTATGCGGACCGCATTCCTGCCGCAAAGCTTAACAGAAGGTTTACAAAAATTTGGTATTGAAAATGCGGTCGATATGCGATCGTAGAATGGATCTGCGGACCGCAGATCTACCGCATAAATTCTCGAAGGTTTTTGAGTGTCAAATCTACGGTGCACTATGCGACCGTAGATCAAGAATGCGGACCGCATTTTGGTCGCATTCCATAACAGAACTTGTGTAAATTTTGAGGCGATTCCGTGGTCATTATGCGGACCGCATGTCGAGTCTGCGATCGTAGATGCGATCGAAGAATTGACCCAGCCCAGGGATTTTATAAAATTCAACCCGACCTCTTCTTTAATATAACGCCTTTCTCTTTCATTTTATCATATCATCTTACAAAAATTAGAGAGAGAAGAGAGGGATTTTAGAGAGAGAAGTCTTTCATCCTCAAAGATTGCTCCAACTACTTAGTTCAAAGGATTCTAGGGCAAAGATTCAACTTCTCCAAATCATTTCAAGGTAAAAACCCTAACTATTTTTCCCTAATTTTCAGTTTTAAAATGGGTAAAAAGAGGTTTGCATATAATAGCTTTTGAAAATGGATTTTTGCACTCATGCATGATTATTGAACTTGATTTTTAATAAAGAGGAAGTGAATAGGCATAAGAACCTGCGAAACAAGGTCGGCAAAGATAGGATAGCTTGGGTAAGCATAAAGTAGGAAGTTAAAGGAAGAAAACTCGATACCAGGTATGTATGGCTAATTTTGATTCTTGTGAAATCGCCTATATGTGTGAAATTTGTTGGTTCGTGTTAATTTGACAAATTGTGTGAAATTCTTGATGTTGCTGTAGGATATCCAAATTTGCTGTTGAACTATGGGTGATGTAATGTGGGATATGAATCGAAAGATAAATGAGAGTTGAATTTGGTAAAGAATTGTGAATAATGGCTAAGACGGCATGTATGGCACCTTGTGGAAAAGAAATGAAACACTTGAGGTGTGGTAAGTTGTTGAACATAACAGTATGAACATTCTCGATTTTGGAACACTTGTAACTTGGTTATGATATTGGCTTGAGAAGTAATTGAGAACATGAACCAATGTGTAAGTTTCTTATTTGAACTTGTTGTAATTGTATGTAGTGCCTTATATGCTATTTGTGATTGTTGTGTTTGAAAACTGTACGGTGGGATCGGGTTGCACGCCGCAACATGAAGAAATAAGGTGTGGGTTGGGGTGATAAGAGTGGCCGAGGTAATAAGGGTGGACAAGGTAATAAGGATGGAAAGCGATCGAAATCGCAAATGAAATTGATAAAAAATCATTGATATAAAACTATGAAAGGAGGTAGCAGGAGAGTATGCAACCTGTGGGGCACTGATTGCCCCTTTGTTTGACTACTTGTGATTTGTGTGATTGATTGGTTGTTGTTCCATTTGTTGACCTTAAACGTGCTATGTGTCGAGACTTATCTGAAATGAGTAAAATGTGGAAAACATGGTTAGTTGGCTTAATTGACTCTTGATGTAATTTATTGGTTGTCTTGTCATTGCGATTCTTGTTTAACGGCTTGAGTTTACTTGGGACAAAGCTTTTCCATACATACCAGTAAAATTCAAGTGTACTGACGTCCCTTTTGCCGGGGACGCTACATTCATGTTATGATTGTAGGTGGATCAGTAGCAGGCACTTCAGCTCATCGGCAGTAGTATCCTTCATCATCCACTGCCCGTTTTGGTGAGCCTCTTTCTTCCTCGGGGCCCTATGTGGTTCGTGCCATTTTTGTTTAGACTTTATTTTGGTTTAGTAAGGTATAGCCGGAGCCTTGTTACCAGCAATTATTGTATTCCCTTTTGTATCCTAGAGGCTCTGTAGACATGTAAACTGTGGGATTCCTGTCTTATGTATATATCATGTTGGGCGTTGTAAAAACTGTAAACTTGTTAAGGAATCACTCATATGGTTATGTTTATGTATTGTGAAATAAGTTATAATTGATAAGATATTTGGTTAATGAGAAACAATCAACACAGGGGTAACGCGTGGGAATGAAAGGCACCCAGGTCCGCTTGACTGGGGCAACCCGGTCAGGCACCGGTCATGTCCCTTGATTTGGGGCGTGACAGCCGCAATTACAAAGAATCTTCGGACACATTGGTTTGTTTGCTTCCCCAACAAGTATCTATGAACCCCTTCAAGTGCTTGTAGGCATTTTGATTGGAGGAGCCCGTAAAATACACTCTTTGCTCCAATAATGTCAGCATCACATTTGTAATTTGAAAGTTCCCCGCCCAGATTCGGGGAGGAACAATGGCACTTGCGTATCCTTGGTTTGTCATTGCTCTTGGCGCAACCCTTGGCGGTGTCGGAGGAGGGTCTGGGATTTGGTCATGTTGATTTGCATTGGCATTTCGGGCCCTCTGTGGTACATGTTGTACCGGGAAGTCATCCTGCTCAAGGTCCTCTACCTCCTTCCCCGTCATGGCATCGCCAAGGGGAACATTAGCATTTGCATTAAGAGCCATTTGTACCTGTTAGATTGAGTCAAGAAAATTAGTAAAAGAAGGAAAGAAGAATCAAAACACAACACTAGCAACGCAATTAATCAACACCGTCAACTCCCCGGCAACGGCGCCAAAAAGTGATTCGTTAGCAAACTCAACCCAAAAGAAGAGCGGGCACAACTAACTTTTACCCGAATAGTGGTTCGGGGTCAATCCATAGGGAGTTGGAATTTGGAGTGAGAAATTGCGATAAACTAGAATTGCGAGTTAGCTTCTAATTTGACTTCAAACATATTTGTGTTTTTCTTTTTAACAACTATTTTATCAACTGCTAATAAGAAATCTAAATTATACTAGGGATGGATTTAAAGAGTAATGTGCAAGTAGAGAAAGGGACTAGGGTAGTAGCATTTACCTAGGTGGATAACTAACGGGTAATAAAATTCAATGCAAAGATGATATGATGGGATTATTGGATAACCGTTGCACTATGCATTCATTCTCACACCTCTCGGTAGAGAGAACAATTTTGTCCAATTGACTCTCTCGAGACCAATTGGGTAGGCTAATTTGCCCAAGTAACTTTAGGCTCAAGTTGGGTAATTACTCTCTCGAGGTTTTTACCTGTTACTTGGGACTACCATTCTCGTGGGTCCATCCCAAATCCTTGTTGGAATTGATTGAGAAGTTTTAGACTCTCTTTCTCAAGAAGAGCCCAAACTCACAAAACTAGGTTTACTGTTTGCAACCACAAAATCCAAATGAAAAACATTCAATCAACCCATATCCTAACACCCACAATCATCTAAGCATTAAATACTCTAACCCATTAATTACCCATACTAGGGTTGAGCTATAACCCTAGCTATGGGTTTAGCTAGACATGAAAAATAAAGAAATTAAAGAAATTAAAGATGAAATTGACATAGTAATTGATTACAAATTAAATCTAATGTTAAAAGACTAAGAAAATTTCCCAAAATAGGCGTAAATGTGTTCTTACGAGCTCAGCCGTTCGTATCTAATATCTGACATAACCTTCAAAAGTAAAAGAAGCTATTTATACTACACAGTAAATTCCGAACAAAAATACCCCTGAGGGTCTCATGCGGACTGCACATTTTTGACGTGCGGCCGCGTAGGGCATTTGAGCTTCAGAAGAACCGGCATTGTAGCATGTTACGCGGACCGCGTACTTTTGTCATGCAGCCGTGTAGGTTCATCGATGCGGACCGCGTAGAAATGGAATGCGGTCGCACTGTGTAATTCTTCCGGTTGCGACTTCTCTGAATCCTCACCCACGCGAGCCGCTCTAATTTGGCACGCGGCTGCGTGGGACTTTTGCCTTGAATTTTTCTTCTCTGATCATCATCGTTGCGGACCGCATGAAAGTGGACGCAGCCCGCGTGGATCTGCTTTTGGACTTTGGCCTCTCTGAACATTTCTGCGCGGTCGCACACCAAATCAGTGCGGTCCGCGCAGTTGAAGGATTGCCTGGTCTGTTCTCTGAATCATCCTGTGCGGCGGCACAGCAAAACAGTGCGGTATGCACAGGCTTCTTTTGTGCCCTTCTACTTCTTCATTTGACGCTTAGCCGGTTTTACTCCTTTTTGAGCCGATTTGGCGGTATTCATCCTTTTGTCGCTCAAACCTGCAAAATAGCGCACTTGTAAGCAATTCAAAGGCCAGTTTAACACATTTTATGCACAAAGCTCGGGCAAGAAGGGGTCTAAAAGCATGCAAAATTCCTAGTTATCACCCTCCCGTCAACGTCTCGCCAAACTACTTCAGCAGCACCGACGACACCTATTTTTTTGACAAGTCGTTGCCCTTCACAGTAGTGATGTAGTTGATCAGATGATCCACGGGATCTGTGGTTCCGTCGTACACCCTCGAGTAGGGAGGCATCTCGAAGGTCTTTCGGATAGAGTAAAGGGCAGCTTTTCCAGTATATGGTTGTTCTACGAACCTTCCCATGTCGCGTTTTGGTAGCAACTTGGGAGCTCCAGGGATCTTGTCGACCCTCTCCTGGTATTCCTTCATCTGGTCGCGGAGTGCTTTATTTTTGTTTTCCATTTCTTCCATCTTCCTTAGGATGGCAGTTAGCGTACCATCGTTGATATGTGCCTCGATGGGTTGGTTATTTACTCGCGTATCCTCAGGTTCGCCCATGACAGCGGTGGTGCTTACTGTTGGCACTGTCCTGATGTTGCCTTGTGGTGATTTCACAACCAAGCCACTTAGGGTGCTTGTTAGCCACTCTTTCAGGAGCGTTTTAACCACTGAGGGTGTTTCTTTAATAGCAGACGTGGAAGCTCATTTTCCGTGCAAGATCGTTAGATCTTCGGATGGGAAAGATGAGATCTCTGCACCTGGTGTGATGCTGGAGGTTGCATTAGTGATGACATCATCACTGGCCTCGTTGAGAGAACCAAGAAGATTGGTTGTGACACCCACTATAGCTTTTGATCTAGTATTATTTTCGGCCATATTTTATTTTCGTGTGGTGTAGAGAAAGGTAGTTGGTTGATCTCTAGGTGGATACTATGATTTTGATTCTCGAAATTCCCACAGACGGCACAAAATTATTGGCTCAAAAGTTAAGAATATACTTTGTAAGTTAGAAAACAATCAAAAATATGAAACGGTAAATTGTAATCAAATATGATAGACCTAGAGATGTAAGAATGATGTTATTGTTGTAGATCTAATATTGTAAGATGATATTATGAACTCAACAAAAGTTGTTCGTTAGAGATACAGATAGAGATAGAGAGAGAATAGAAGAAAATGAAAGAGTTGTATTATTCAAGAATAACAATCATGATCTTTTTTACAATATGAAGGTCCTCCTTATATAGGGGGGGGGAGGGAGCTTCCTTAATATAATAATAAAAATACAAGAAATGGCCGACATCCTCCTAGTGAGGACGCCGGATTTTAACTGGTGTCGCCTTCATCCTTACGTCAAAGCCGTGCCCTTACTTTAGCAGATATCCGCTTACTGGGGGTACCCTTCGGCGTAGAGACGTATAGGGCCAAATTTGACCTCATACACCTTCCTTATTCTTTACAGTACATGGAGCTAATTAACCCGCACCGTTACAGCCTCTGTCACATGCAAACCACACAAGGGATGTAAACCACATTAGGCAAGCCATGTGCGATATGCTCGATCCATAAAAGCATTGAGGGGGGATCGATCTCAGGTCAGACCGTCCTCCAAACCAACTGGGCCATTCTCGAAGGGATAATTAAATCAATATTGTTCATAATAACCAGCCCGAGTAATTAAAAGAATAGGGAAAAAAACAACGGCATCTCATATTCTCAAAGTTCTTACAGAAGGAAATATAATTCTATCAACTTTTAATTATTCTCATCATCCACATCTACAAAAGCTCCTGTATAATTACCATCTATATTAAAACTGGGAAGATCGTAAATAATAGTAAAACAGTCAAAGCACGAAGAGTCCTCGAGCAATTGGGCTCCTTAGGGACACCATTGGATCCTGCCAAAGAGACAAAAACATCTTTTATCAGGAGACGTTTTTTTTTTAACCAGCCGATTAATTTCAATTCGCACCGAATAAAGTTATTGAAGGCAAAAATGTTTCTTGCGAGGAATTTTTCCATTTTCTATTACGAGTGATTACCCACAATGGTGATACCTTTTAATCGTGAAATAAAATGTTTTTCGGAAGATCTTTTTTCCTTTCCCCCTCCCACCACCAAACAAATCTATATAATTTAGATGCCTTTTCTGACCCTAATATGCTAGATTATAAACTTTCAGCATAATATGCTAGATTATAAAGTTACTCCATATAAACTTCTCGCAATTATTTTGGAACTCCAGCATATTATGAAATTCCTGCACATTTTGATGGAAGCTCATATGTAAAAAATTGAACTTCATCATATTATGCTGGAATATTTTCGGATTTTTAAAGGTATATTATATATTTAGATTTTATTTTTACATGAAAAAGAGGATAAATTTTGATTACTTTTGAAATTGTAACAAATATTCAATTACAGGGCAAGTGCACAGATAGTCATTGCCAGTACTTATTTTTCTTGAAATTTTAAACTTACAAACTTAAATTTAAGAAGCACTGGCTAATTCTTAAATAGCAGCCCTTCATAGTAGCTACTTTATGTCATTTCTACTTCGATTACCAGTTATAAAATCGGAAAATTACCAGCTATGTCCAGTTATAAGTAGCTCATTATAAAAATTGGCTAATTGATAAAATCTTACTAATGTTAGCCAATTAGCTATTTGTCGGAAAATATTAAATATTTGCTTTATTTTGAGTGGATGTTATTAAAATAGATTGGGCACAATATAAGGAGCTTGAATCTCAATTTTGGGAAGCTTTGGTGAAGTTTTGAGGCTATTTGAATTGAAAATTCGAAGAAAAGTTGAACATGAAAAAAAAATGATATGCGTATCACACTGTGTATCATTTGTGTATCCAATATGTGTCATATTTGTATCAATTCTGAATCACATGTATATTCATGTATACCTGTGTGTGAGATACATGTGTGATACATGTTTGATTTTTTTTAACTCGATTTAATTACGAGTTTTGATGTAAAACTAATCCAAATCACCTCCAATCTTCCTCAAATTTTGTATATTGACTTATCTATATATTTTCAGTGAATTTCAACTAAACCCATTAAAAAGGTTTCTTTTTTTATTTGGATTTTATATTTCATCACCTTATTTGCTACCTTGTCCATAAAATTTTCTTTCCTTCTTGTATCTAATATTGCTAATCACGCTAAAAAATATGGAAGGTGATTTTTACATGTGATTTTTTGAGAGAAAAAACCCTATTATTTGGTTTTTCAATTATTGTTGGCTAGTTCTGAGAAATCTATGATTAATGGCTAGAGGTTAGTAAGTTGAGATTTATTTGGAACATTTATATAAGTTTCCCTTATAAATCAGGTTATTTCTGATTTTTTCCCTTTCCCCCAAAATAAACTTGACCGAGTAAAGGCCCATATACCACATACCCATTCCGCTCGAGGCCCTTGTATGTAGGGGTGTTCATGGTTTGGTTTGGATCAGTGTTTCTCTAAAAAGAAACCAAACCAAGTAAGTCGGTTTTTCAAATATTGGAACCAAACCATTTAAGTCGGTTTTTTCTCGATTCGGTTTATGTCGGTTTTTCAGTTTTTTCGGTTATTTATCGATTTTTTCTTAAATATAAGGCATACACTACCAACACATATTCCAGCGACCACATTTTCAATGTAACACTATCAAATCAATTGCTCTTTGAGAAATCTATTATTTACCAAGATATATTGATGATAATTCAATTAAATAATGATGAATAATTTAAGGACTCAATTAAAAATACGAAATGGATTCTTAGACTTAACAAAAGAAAACTAACAATCAAAGTAGAATGTAAAGGTGTAGAACTATACTAAGAGTGAAAACTATTAACATTTACCATTAAATTTTTTAAACTTTGTATAAAAATATACATATATATAGGTGTAATAATAATTTTAAAATAGTTACTCCTATAATCGATTTGGTTCGATTTTTTTCCAATTAAATTTGATCGATTTTTAAAGTTCAAAACCAAAACCAAATTAAACCAAAAAGTATCGATTTTTTTGGTCAATTTGATTTAGTTTTCGGTTTGATTTGATTTTTCGGATTTTTTTAACACCCCTACTTGTATGAATCAAAAACACTTCCAAGTTGTTTACACTCTCAACCACTCGATCCATACTTATTACAAAAGAAACTTATTCTCCCGAATAAACAAAATAAAGTATAATGGATTGTTATCTAACTTAAATATTGATTAAGAAAGAAGACAACGTTAACTTACCATCCCCTGGAGGCGGAGGAGGTGGAATGTTCAGCTCGTGACCACCCAGCTCTACTCCTTTGCAATCTGCTCCGAAGACACCTGTTTTACTCAGGAATCAGGATTATTAATAATTAATAATCGGAATTGTTGCTTAAATAGCCAGTCAAATTTACTATTTACTTTATTAGTCGGTATATATGAGTTAAACATTAATTATATAAAATCATACATATATTATATATAAATTATACATATATCATAAATCTATCGATTATTTTTTAGTTAATAAGATAGCAGCTATTGCAGTTAATTCTTTTATGTACTTCAATTTTGGGTGTTAACAAGAAAAATGAAATACTTTCGTATGTAGATAGCAGTGGAGCCACATGCAATGAAGAGAATTCAACCTCTGGCCAAAAAGCTAGTACTTCGTCCATTTCAATTTACGTAAATCTATTTGACTAGACATGGAAAAAATAAAGATTTTTGAAATTTGTGGTCCTAAACAAGTTAAAAAGGGACACAGAGTAGTGTGGTTATAATATCTTCTCATTAAGGATAGAATTGTAAGCTTAAGCTAAATTGTAACCAAATTTAGAAAGGGTTCATTCTTTTGGAATGAACTAAAAAGAAAATATGTTCACATAGACCGGAACTGAGGGAGTAGTTACAATTTTTTTTGTTTAAATATAAAATATTGACTTCCCGTGAAAATAAGAGAAATACATGTTCAAATCTCAGGTGTAATAATTTTTGTATTTTTTGAATTCCAGTGCCAGAATTTCCGACTCCTCCATCTAAGGGCATATCTAGAATAGAATCTAGGAGTTTAGGTTTTGGGTTTAGACCTTGTATATTCCCCGAAAAAACTAATTAAATTAGAATAACTAATAAATTTTGAACCGAGTAAATTAGATGAGATGCGATGCGATAGATTATTAAATATGAATAAACGAATAAAATTTAAATCATGGATCCGTTTACGTTGCCATCAACGATTGACACGTGAGAATAAAGAATTGGGTTGGAAGGGAGAACTCACATTTATTGAGACAAGGTAGCGTAGGCATATCAAACAAATTTTCGGAGCCTTCATTGCACTGGCAGTAGTGTTGCGTTCCCTTAACTTCACATTTACCATTAACACACAATACTAAACTGCAAGCTGTGAAAAAAATATAATAAGAAAAACAAAAATGAATGGATTTACTATTCAAATTATAATGGGTCATTTGACATCAAGTTCCTTAAACAGGGATACGACTATACAACAACAACAATCCAGTATATTCCCACAAGGTGAGATCCGGGGAGGGTAATATGTAGATATGCATTACCTTTACCCGAGAGGACAGAGAGGCTGTTTCCAATCGACCCTCGGCGCAGAGAGGGATACGACTATAAAAGGAAATAAATAAGGAAAGGCTACGAGATGGAAATTACGGTCAGAAATGTTGAAGGCTGCTGGAGCCGAAGGTAGCGAGGGACTCCCACAACCTAGATTGAGTTTACCTGCAAAATCATACCAACCCTGTCATTAATCGATAATGGAATTAGGGTCCGAGCTACCGTTATAATTATGGATTCGGTCGAACATAATTATTTTGACTCAAAATCAGTATGTTAATTACTTTAATTAAATTATTTAATGTGCTTACATAATATTATCAGAACCTATTAAGCAATAAAATTATGGTACATAATTTATTAACAAAAAATCCTAGCTTCGCCTCATATTGGAACAAAATTAAGGTATACTAAACTGGAAAGAAACTCACAATTGGGAACGTTGCATGTAGGAAAAGTAAGAGGGCCAAATTGCATTTGTGTCCAACCAGGATCGCAAACGCAATGAAATCCAAGTCCCAAAAAACCTCCTCCCTCTATACACTTCCCTTTTCCACAGTCCACATGTTCACATGCTCCATCTGTGTATTCATCAAATAATAAATTGATTATAGGTTCAATTATATAATATAAGTTTGAATCTCAACAATTTAATTTAATTTAGCTCAGACTTCTTAGTCGTTGTTCATCAATATATTAAAAAAATTAGGAAAAGGTTAGAAGGCTCAGAATAAGATGAGTTTGAGATCCCGAATGACTTCATTAACTGATCACCAAATAAACAAGACACTTTACGCAGCATTTCAGGTCGGAAAACTCTATAAGCGTATCATCAAGTTAGGTTAGCCCAACCTCAAAACTAAATGTGGTCACCTTTCTGATCTAACACCACAGGCGATGACCAGGGATCATCCTTTCAATATGATAGAAAGAAGGAATCTTCTAAAAAAAGAGCCTAGACGGTTTCTAGAAGCATCTTAAAGGCCCGTGTAATACATGTCCTAGTGTCCAATATTACGGGTTCAGAACTATGGTTTGAAACACTAACTCATTATTTTGTTTTTGTTCTGCATTTATAATTTAATCATTCCTAACAATATTAAACAAATAAATTTAGGTTTAGGTTAAAAGTCATGTCCATAGTTTTGGAAGATTAACCATTAAATAAGTAAAACTTACAAATCAAGGTGGAATTTTCTAAGACAATTTTGTTTCATTTCCTATTCAATACGGTTTTAAGTTGTGTAAGGAGCCTCGGTTTCACTGAATCAAAACTTTTTTTTTGTTTTTAAATTCGACAAATGTTAAAATTAATGTACTAAATAATTTAAAAAAAAACATCACTATCAGGAACATAAATGTTTTAAACATATTTATATCACTTAAAATTAAGAAAAGAACATTAGGTTAGCATACCTTGCCCTGGAAAAGGAGGGAGTGGAAGGCTTGGTTGGGGACTCAGCGCCAATCCTTTACAATCTGGTCCGAAAACGCCTGTTCCATCATTAAGAACTATTTATTTTAGGTACTCAATTATTAGGTGTTAAAAAGAAAAAATAAATTAGTTCCAAATATAGTGTTGAACGCATGGTAGACACTTGACAACAAAGAATATAGGTGCATCCATTTTTTTTGAGTTGATAGTAGGCCAAATATATCCATGCACTATCATAAATGTTTAAATATAGTATTCGTTATAGTTTGGGTTCAAATATATCTTTGTCTTAATACTATTGGTTCAAATATAGTCTTATTCCATTAAGTTTGTCCAAGGTAGACATCTAGTCCTACATGACACTGATATTTGATGAGGTGAATGCCGCTACCTCAGTACCCTAATCCATATATAAATGACTAAAATTTGATATTTTTCATGATAGCGGTAAAAGTGACAATAGCGATGGAGGGGAAGAAAATTTTAGCGGTGGGAAAAAAGGGAGGGGTAAAATGGGTTAGGGGCACTGAGGTTGCAAACCGTGACATCCATCTCTTCAAATGACAGTGCCACGTAGAATTGAATATCCACTTTGGACAAACTTAATGGAAAAGAGACATATTTGAACCAATAATATAATGATAGAGATATATTTGGACTCATAAAATAATGACAGAGATATATTTGAACTTAAAATATAACGAGAGGTGTATTTAAATCTTTTCGGATAGTCCATAGATACATTTGGCCATTGTCCGTTGAAAGTATGATATAATTATCATGTACTCTAAGAATTCAGTGGCTGAGAAATCACAATTCAAACTATAATCACAATCTGAATTATTATGTTACAAAGCTTGAATTTCATAGCCTTTTTATTGCTTGAATTAATTATTTGTAAAAAAAATAATTGTTCATGTGGTAAATTGGTGTTTAAGATTTTCAATATTTTATTCTTGAAAAGGGAGAGAAAATGAAACTTACATTTATCGAGACAAGGTAGCTCAGACATATTCAAGTATTGGGTGGAACCTTTATTACATTGGCAGTAATGTCCCGTTCCGTTAACTTGACATTTTCCATTACCACACCATATTAAACTGCACGCTGTGACAAAATTTAAAAAAAAAAAAAAAAAAAAAAAAAAAAAGAGATTACTTTGTTTTATTCGCCTTCAACTGTTCAGATAACAAGTTACTTCTTCTTAACGAAAAAAAACAAATGCAAAATTATAAACTTTATCATTAGCACGGATTTTACGAAGTAAGTAATACAAATATGATACAAGGACCAACTAATTAATGGGAAAAAACAAGAAACGATGTGAATTGATAGGGACAACGAAAATTACGGTTTGATAAATTAGCTGACGGAGGTGGTGAGGGTGCATGAGTCCCGCAGCCGAAATCTAGCGTACCTGCAAAAAAATTTTTTATTTCAATTGAAAAAATATTGCAGTTTTGTAAGAAAAAAATTATTGTTACTTGAAAAAGAGGTAAAACACAACAACAATCCAGTATATTCCCACAAGGTAGGGTCTGGGAAGGGTAATATGCAGACAGGCCTTACCTCTGTCCGAGAGGACAGAGAAGCTGTTTCCAATCAACCCTCGGTGCAGGGAAAAGAAACTCATCTTTAAAAAAAAATTGAAACTATGAACTCGGTCCCATAATTAAAAGTAAAAATATTTTAATTTGCAAAACTATGTCTTATTGAATTGGAAGAGAAATCAACAAGAAGGAATAAATATTCTTATCAACAATAGAAAACTAGAGACTCACAGTTGGGAAGAGTGCATGGTGGAAGAGTAATAGGGCCAAGTTGCATTTTCTTCCAACCAGGATCACAAACGCAGTCCAATCCCATTCCCAAAAAACTTCCTCCCTCTACGCATTTTCCTTTTACACACTCCACATTTTCACATATTCCATCTGTTCAATAAAACAGTAGTAGCAATTATCTCATTATAGAGAGAGAGGGCAGGGGCGTACCTATGCTTGGGGTGGGGCACGGGCACCCGTTGGCCTCGGCAAAAATATTGTATATATATTCGATATTTAATACAAGATCGAAGGATCCGTATAAATATATTATGCTGCATCCTTAATCACAAAGATTAGATAAAAGAGTTGGTTTGTGGAGTAATTGTCTTTTTTAAAACCCAAGTTCGAATCTCCGGTTCAACAATAAAACTAATATTTTTGATTGGGTCTCATTTGGTAATTTCAACGCCCCTACTATAGTGTATTTGATTTAGTTTTTTTCAATGGACCCACCCATTTTAGTTAAATCCCTACATCAAAAGTTTTTTCTACAATTATCTCTCCACACAAAAACTTCTTCCTTAATTTTCAATGCCTATATGCAACCACTAGTTATTAGTCCGCCTAAAGTCATCGAGTAATTATTTCTGTCGTGACCCTACTGTCTATAAATATTGTTAAGATACTATTACAGTGCACCCGCTATCTTTAAATTCTGGGTCCACCTATGAGAGAGGGAGGGGGGAATTGTAATAAACTACAACAAAAATAATATCATTTATACCTGCAGATGTAGTTGCAATATTAAAGATGGATATAAAGATGAAAATGCCGAGGACAACGATATTGAGAGGAAAACCCAAAGTGTAATTTTTCATTTTTTTTTTCAATTGGGCTGTCTATCAGCAAACTTTCTTCGGTTATTTCCCGCAATTCAAACATTTATAGCAAAATTTAGCGGCCCAATAATCCGCATGAGGTTGTAATTGTATTGGATTGACCATTGAGGCTTTGAGAACCTCGCCTAGTTTATTGCCCCATTTGAAAGCTACATTCTTGTATTTTCTGATACAAGGGAGTATTTTTCTATGATATGAAATTTGTCCCATAATTTATATTCCTCCTCAATTTCACTTATGTTTCGACATGAATATAATGTTTTTTGAGATAAATTAAAATACTACTTAAGATATTATCAAATAACTAAGAAGATGAAACAACATTTTAATGTGTATTGTTAATTTTCTTTTTTAAATTTTACTTTTTACTTTTCAATTTTAGCAACATTAGGTATCTTACATTTGCATTTTTTTTATTTTTAAATAATGGTTATATTTCTTTTTATATAATAATAATAATAATAATAATAATAATAATAATAATAATAATAACTTATAATTTTATATAAATATAATATATACAAAAATTAATATATCAAAAAATAGGATATAAAATTAAAATTATAAAGAACTTAATATAAAAATTAGTTATATACCCAATATATGATAAATTAAAATTACACAAATAATTCAAATGTGTTATTGAATAATTCAAGTGTGTTATTGATAACCGAAATGAATTAATTAGATAACAACAAAATATAACTTACAACAGAAAGATGGCACTGTAATTCATGAAAGATGGCAAAAGCCAAAAGGTCTATAAAACTTACAACAAAATATTGTTATCTTTGTCACTATCATTGTTAACCACAAATACGAGGAGTTCCGTATAGGGCCCAAAAATAAGTAACTATACGAATTTGGCCTACTACCTGTACATACAATTCTACAAGAGCAAAAAGCCTCTGACTAAATCACTCCTATGAATCAACTTTGCGCACCATATCCATGACTCAAAAAATCTCAAATAATCATCAGCTAAAAGTGGAGATAGAACGAGCTCTCCTACTGTTTTTGTGCCCTTTAGTTACTCACATGCAACGCAAGGTTTTTTAGCGTTAGAATCAGTGTGTCAGATTCAACGCCAGAAAACGTAGCGTTGTATATTAACGGTGCTGTTATCGTTATTATAAAACGCCAGATTTTTTGACGTTATATATATAATAGTTATTTTTTTTATACTTATTTATGTCTTTTGAGTCCAAAATAACAACATTTTGGTTCCGGACACCCCTTGATAGGGGTAGTCAAACGAGGACCAATTACAGTTTGCCCTTTCTTTTTCCATAGGGAAAGTGGGAAACACGTAAAGTTCATAGAAGAACAAAATGAAGTATATCTTTGTACTCGACTGCAATAGAAAGAGAGAAGATGGTGCTATTTCCTTAGCTAGCTTGGACATCCATTATTGAAACCAATTCGAAGAGAAGAGGACAGAAATAGTATAATCATAAAGCTCATTGTTTGACTCAAAAGTTATCGGTTACTTTTTGAATTAAAGATAATTGAAGATTATATGAGAGGTTAAATCGGAATCAATGGTAATATATCCAAAGACAGCTCTTATGATTCGTATGTGGGTTGTTCTTATAAAAGTGTAAGAGATCTTAGTGAAGTGTTAAAGCTAGCTAGCAATAGAGACATGAAATAGATAGAATGATAGATAGAGAGAGATTGTATTATTATTGAATAATAACACTTACCTTACAAATGATGTAGACTCTTCCTTATTCCCCTCGCCAACACATTACATCATTTCAGAGACGATATCCTCTCTCACGTCTATACGACGAAAGGGGTACGCCCCCGACCATAGAGGCGTATCAGCACCCCGGCTTCCCCTCCCCTATACCGTCATTGTAATAATAGAAGCTCTGAAATGATGTAATATGTTGGCGAGGGAACCATCCTTCTATATAAGGAAGAGTCCCATCATTTGTAAGGCAAGTGTTATTAGTCAATAATAATACAACTCTTTCTCTATCTATTTTATCTCTCTCTGTTACTAACTTGCTTAAACACTTCATCAAGATCGATCTTTGAATATATTACCATTGATTCCAATTTACCCTTTTATAATCTTTAATTGTACCTAACTCATAAAGCAACCGATAGTTTTTTGGTCAAACAGTAACGTCATCCAATTTCAACTCTTGCCAAGAATCAAACTTTCCTTCGCCATGGAAAATACTTTCATTAATGGTGCAACGAGTTAGACGAAGAACAGTAAGGCATGTTGATTGAAAAATATACGGCAATGAGTAGTACAAATATCCAAATCTAAAATATACCTCATGAAAATTAATTTCGTCCATCAATCTCATTAGATCGTATGTATTCTCATGATAACCAAAGTGAAGGCGCAATACCTTTTTCTCAATCTCAGCCTTGATTAATAACTTACTTTTACAAGTCTCGAGAGAAGAAAGGATCCAATCCTTGAACTTGTTATGTGTACCTATTTTTTGAAAGAAAAGGGACTCATCAAAGTTTGAAGGTGTGTTACGATGCCAATTCTTGGAAACAAGGCTGACATTAACTAGGTCTCGACATCCAAGGAAGGAGAAGATCAAATGGAGAAGATGATCCGGTAATTGTAATGTCTGATCCAGGGAATTTGTACGAGAATTTGTTGGTTTTTTAACGATTTCTTCAACAGTTTGAGACATGCGGCAGTGTTCGGCCATGGCGTTGGAACTTGGAACTGAATGGCCACAAAACCCTAACCTTAGCTAATTAGGTTGCGGTTCTGAAAGGGAAGCCTTATAATTCTACCAAAAGTAATTCTCACACACAGTAGAAAAGGACAATTAGGTTACGTGTATATCATTAGTTTAAAAGATCTGATTTGCATAACCCGTTATTTTTTTTAAACAATAAATATACACCCGGTATATAACATTATATACTTACTACAATATTGTATCATGTTATACACAACAACAACAACAACAACAAACCAGTATAATCCCACTTAGTGGGGTCTGGGGAGGGTAGTGTGTACGCAGACCTTACCCCTACCCTGGGGTAGAGAGGCTGTTTCCAAATAGACCCCCGGCATCCTTCCCTCCAAGAACTTCCCACCTTGCTCTTGGGGAGACTCGAACTCACAACCTCTCGGTTGGAAGTGGGGGTTACTTACCATCAGAGCAACCCCTCTTGTCTTTATCATGTTATACACAAAACTGAATTTTATCTCCTACGAACTTCAACTCACGAAAACATACCAAATAGTTTAAATTTTCATCAATTAGCTTTAACTTTTAATAACAATAACATACCCAATATTATCCCACATCAAACAATATTATTATCGAACTTCAATCATCAATTTGTCAAATATTTCAACACATCAAAAAGCTCAGTTTATGAAAATTTCAAGCTTTTAGAAACCCCAACAATAGAGTTTTCCACTTTAATTCATCCAATAATATTTACATTTTTTGACCTTTTTAATATCTTGTTAATAGGTGAAAGAAGTTTTATATTATGTATAATATAGGCTAAATTAGGTATAAAAAAGAGGAATTTATTTAAACTTTTTGATGATAAAGATGAATATTAATCTCAAATCAGTTTATAACATAGATCTTTTTAATATCTTGTTAATAGGTGAAAGAAGTTTTAAATTATATATAATATAGGCTAAATTAGGTATAAAAAGATGAATTTATTTAAATTTTTTGATGATAAAGATGAATATTAATCTCAAATCAGTTTCTAACATAGATCTTTTTAATATCTTGTTAATAGGTGAAAGAAGTTTTAAATTATATATAATATAGGCTAAACTAGGTATAAAAAAGAGGAATTTACTCATATAACGTAACTTATTTAAAACTTATTTATATAAGCTACAACTACATTCAAAAAATTACATACGTACAATTTATTTTATAATCTACAAATTTTCATATCCCTAATATCTCTCTCTTCTCTCGCCTAAAACATATTCTTATATATCTATCTTTAGATTCTCTCTCACCTAAAACGTATCAATCCGTATTAATTTTTTCTCAATTTCTCCATTAACGGATTCAAGTATATCCCGATGTCCCAATCCTCTTCTCTATTATTAGAATGTATCTAATGCATATTATTAATATGGTATATAGTATATTATATAGTATAAACTTATTCGAAAATAATATATGAGTATACAATACAGCAGATCTTCATTGTATAATATCACTTTAGTTTATATGATGTATACATTAAGAAAAAATTTGATGTATACTACTTATAAATATCCTATACAATATATGATATAACATAAACTAATATAACATTGATATACTTATACAATATAATATATTTTTATTCTATAATATCACTTTAATTTATCCGATATATACTATTAATAAATATAGTATACAATAAATTATATAATATAATTGGTAAATATAATATACAATACATCATACCTTTATGATACATCATACCTCACAAGAATATTTACAATTTGTAACCAACTATAACTATAAGCTATTCTACTTTAGCTTACTTCTATGCACCCCTACTAGGTAGATTTGCTCTATAGTATATTATCTATAAAAGAGGTTTATTAATTCCTTTTCTTTCCTATTTTTCATATTTTCACCAATCAGTTAGAATTCTATGTTTGCTATCCTCTTTGATGCTTTGCCACATCTTTCCTGATATTGGCATTTTCTGGTTCAATAAAGCTTTATTTTTTGCTTTCCATATTCCATATATGACTGCTACTATGATGCCAATCACAAATCCTTTGCATATTCTTCCTTTGATACTTCTTCCTATGTTCCTCCATATGTTGTGCTGATCTAAATGGTTGATCTTTAGATCCAGCCATCTGCACAATTACTCGATAGTTCTTCTTGAAAATTGGCACTTAAAGTATAAGTGTTGTATTGTTTCATCATGCATACCACATAGAAGGTATGTCTTCTCCTGGCTTACACCTATCATGTGTAGTCGATTTCTTGTAAGCAATCTGTGTCTCATAATCAGCCACCCTATGAAGCAATATTTTGGCACATTCAATCTGTTCCAGATACATCTAGCATATTGCCATGTAGGTGCTTCTCCTCTTCTCCATTTATATCCATCTTTCACTGTGTATTATTTACTCATTTCTTTCCAGTCTTTTTATTCAAATTCAATTTCAAATCTACTTTTAATATCACATATCTTCTTCCAGTATCATCTACAGTTATGTGGTGCTTTATATTGCCACCAATTCTTGCCTTTTATATAGATATGATATAATGTCATGTTATTTCAGATTAATTTTTTTAATACTAAATTTTACATGATATATGTTAATTATGATGTATATCTTGTTCTTTTTTTTTTGGGTAGTTTTATTTGAAGAACATTTCTCTTACGTGAGAAGGAGAATTTGATAAAGAACGGATTGTTTGTTCAGAATAGGAAAATACAAATGAAAAGGCTATGGAGAGTTTTTCATATTTTGTTACCTTTTTATAGGAATTGCGATGGAGAATGTTTCAGGACCAGTTGATTTTATTAAATATCTTTCATATGCACCTTCCTCATTTATAGGAAGCTACCGTATTTAAGAGCTATCTGTTTTATTGTTTAAGTTATAGAATATGTTAATTACTTTATACAGTCAAACCTTCCTATAACAGTCTTATTTATTTCAAATTTGTTGTTATAGTGTGACGATCCAGTCAGTTGTCTCATGAGTTACCTATCAGTTTCCCTCATTTCTGCTTCTTATTAAATTTTTTATCGGTTCTATGTTTTATCTTAATGGTTGGCACGGGTTCAGAAAGACTTTGGTAAGGTTTGAGACACTTAGTCTCTTTTGAGGAAGCTTAAGTTGAAAAAGTCAATCAGAGTTGACTTATGTGTTAGATGGTTCGGATATGAGTTACGATAGTTTGGATAGCTTTGAGAAGTGATTTGGGACTTAGGAGTGGGATCGGAATATATCTTAGAGGTCCAGAGTATATTTAGGTTTGAATTGGAGAAGATGAAATTTTGATATTTTTCGGTTGGTAGGTGAGAATTTGATGTAGGGTCAGAATGGAATTCCGGGAGTTGCAATAGGTCCATTATACCATTTGGGATGTGTGTGCAAAATTTCAGGTCATTCGGACGTGGTTTGATAGACTTTTTTTATCAAAAGCGTAATTCGGAAGATTTTAAAAATCTTAGGCTTGAATCTGATGTGTTTCGGTTGATTTGGTGTTGTTCGAGCTATTTTGAAGATTGGTATAAGTTTGGATAGGGGTATAAGACTTGTTGGTATTTTTGGTTGAGGTCCCTGGGGCCTCGGGGTAATTTCAGATGGTTGGCAGAAAGTTTGGAAGTTGGATGTAGTAGCTGAAGTATTTTGTGGTTGTCATAACCACATAGGGAGGCCGTAGGTGCGACCCCCACAGATGCAGAAGACCACTCATAGAAGCGGAAATAGCATAGCAAGGCAGGAACCACAGAAGCGGTTGACAAACCGCACCTGCGACAGCGCAAATGCGGATGGTGCATCACAAATGCGGGTTTTGGCCCATAAGTGAAAACTGCAGATGCAGTGTCTTAGACCACAGAGGGGGTGGATAGATTGTAAGTGGAAAAAGCCTGGGCCAGAAGGTATAAAGAATTCCTTCGCAATTTTTGAATTGTTCTTCACTATTTCAATTTGGTTTTGGAGTTTTTTGGGAGATTTTGAAGAGGGATTCAAGAGATTACATCTGGAGGTAAGAGTTTTGAACTTAATAATCGATCCTATGGTATTATTTCATGGACTAAAGCTATAATAATGAAAATTAAGGTTTAAAATTTGGAAAACTAGGGCTTGGTCTTGGAGACCTTGACTTGAGGATTTGAGGGGTCATTTGTGGTCGGATTTTGGGACTTTTGATTTGTATTAACTCATGGGGAGATAAGGAATTGTCACGACCCGGGTTTCCTACCATCGGGATCTTGATGATGCCTACTCGTGGTAGCTAGGCAAGCCAATTTACTCACCATCTTTCCATTAATAAAAATTATCATGTTGTCAATATAATAACATGAATAATAATAATAACATTAACTGTGGAAGTCTACTTTCATAAGTTTGAATATAAATGTGAAATACTCAACATAAATCTTCTACCCAAGATGTGAAGTCACTAACTCACACAACTACTAAGAATAACTACACATAATGGTCTGAAAGAAATATAACAACCGTATGTCTCGAAACAATGAGACTATAGTATAAATGAAAATATAAGAAGAGACGGCGGGCCTGCGGATGCCTGCAAGCTACCTCAGCCTCGTGGATATGAAATCGTGCTATCGAACTACTGCTGCTGCTACTGCTCAAGACCTGGACCTGTGCAAAGTAGTGACAAGTCTAGGACCAGACACTCACATAAACCTGTGTAGTTCTTTATACATATATACCACAAAATAACATAAATACTGATTAAACAAATAAAAAGGAGGGAACATGATATGGGTAGCATAATTGAATATATATAATTCATCAATGTAATAGAAATAAAGCACAATAATATTATCACGAGATAAGAAATTTAATAGTTTCACGGCATCACTCTTCGTGATTTTAGTCCCATCCTCACCCAAACAATCATATAAAAGTGCACGGCATCATCCTTTGTACTTTTACTCTCATCCTCGCCCAAACAATCATATAAAATTGCACGGCATCACCCTTCGTGCTTTTATTCTCACAACTCTCATTCGTGGCACGGAATGACCCTTCGTGCAATATCGCTCTTCCTCACCCAAACAACTGTCACAATCAATGGGAAAGAAGAATGAAATGAACAACAAGTACCATCCTGGCAAGAGAGTAACAACAACACAATAAGGTCCTGGCAAGGGAACAATAACAACAACAACAATAAGGTCCCGGAAAGGGAACAATAACAATAACTTTCACAACCCGGTAAGGGCTCAATAATTTAACCATCCCGGAAAAGGATTAATCTCAATTTAGCTTAGGAGAGTTACACATTAGTTCACAACATGTACCAACAATGACTCACGGTCATGCTAGACTCCGATGCATAGACACTCGTCATCGCGCCTATACATCGCACTCGATCATTTAGCAAATAGCAAATTATTATACTCTAATCTTATTCCCTCAAGCTATGATAGATCAAACACTTACCTCGATGGCATATAGTCAACTCAATCCTCAAGCAATGCCTTTCCTTTCGAATTTCGCTCCAATTCAATCGTATCTATACACAATTTATTTAATATCATCAATTTTACTCAATAAACCAGCCCAAATTGCCTAATTAAAACCCTTTAACATGCTGCCCAAAAATTGCAACACCAACCCCGGGCTCGCTTGGTCAAAACACGAGGTTCAAACAGAAATAAATTCACTCATAACCCCACGAATCCAAAGATATAATTTGTTTTATGATTCGACCCCAAACTGGGGTTGAATTACCCAAAATTCTTAAAAACCTAACTTTGCTTAAAACCTATTGTTTCTACCTTGATTTCATGATTTATGCTTAGAAACTAGTTAATTAATAAAAGAAAAAGTGAAGAAAATAAGCGGGAAATCACTTACTCAAAGGGGCTTGAAGCTTGGGGGCGTTAATGGCTTCCTAAGGCTTAGAAGAGAAGAAGACTCGTGTAAAAATTATGAAATCCCGTGTTCTGTTCAGTTTTTAAACAAAAAAATTTCTGGGCAAAATTACCCTTCGCGTTCACGTGAACAGTGTCGTGTTCGCTAAGGGAAAACTGGGCAATAGCGTTCACGTAAAAAGGGACGCGAACGCGGAGAGGAAGACTGGGGGGTCCAGGGATACTCTACGCGAACGCGGGTAAACATATGCAATCGCGTATAAGGGAGCGAAGGGGCTATGCGAACGCGTGGACGAAGGACGCGAACGTGAAAGACAAAACGGACAAGGCACTGCGAACGCGAGCATAAGGCCGCGTTCGCAAAGAACATTTGCCAGGGCACAAATTGCAGAAAAATCTGTTGCATTTTTCAAGTGTAAAACATCTCGAACCATCCCTGAAATCACTCCCGAGCCCTCGGGGCTCCAAACCAAATATATATACTGACTCAAATACATCATACGAACTTTCTTGAGCGATCAAATCGCTAAAATAACATCAAATTAAAAGAATCACCCCTCAAAACTCATAATTTTATTTCAAAGTTCATCAACCTCTAATTTTTGATATTTAGGTCTGAAACACGTCAAACAACGTTCGATTTCGACAAAACTTTATAGATAGCGCTTAACGCATATTTAAGACCAGTACCGGGTGTCGGAACCAAAATATGAGCCCGATATCTATATTTTCTAACTCGTTTTCATTTTTATTTTTTCTTAATAATTTCAGAAAACAATTTAATAGAAAAATTCATATGTCAGGCTCTAGGCCTCAAAATTCGACTCAGGGCACATGCTCGAGTCCCATATTTTTCTATGGACCTTCCGGGACCATCCAAACTCGGGTCTGGGTACGTTTACCAAAAATATTGACCAAAGTCAACTATATCAATATTAATATCAAAATTCTTTAAATTTTTCATATAATTCACATGTTTCAACATAAAATATTTCTGGCTACGCCCATTGACTGTACACGCAAATCGAGGTAATGTAAAATAAGGTTTTCAAGGCCTCGAAAGCACAAAACAGATGAGGCAAATAGGTGATGACCATTTGGGTCATCACATCCTCCACTTCTAAAACGACCGTTCGTCGTCGAACGAACAAGAGAAGGAAGTACCTGAGTCGGGGAACAAATGTGGATAACGGCTCCGCATATCAGAATCAGACTCCCAGGTCGATGCCTCAGGAGGCTGACCTCTCCACTGAACACGCACTGAAGAAAAACTCTTCGACCTCAATTGTTGAACCGGCCGGTCTAGAATAGCTACCGACTCCTCCTCGTAAGATAGATCCTTGTCCAATTGGACAATACTGAAGTCTAACACATGCAAAGGATCATCGTGATACCTCCGAAGCATAGATACATGAAAAACTAGATGCACGACTAATAAGCTATGTGGCAATGCAAGTCTATAAGCTACCTCTCCCACTCGATCCAGAATCTCAAATGGACCAATGTACCTAGGGCTAAGCTTGCCCTTCTCTCCAAACCTCATCATGCCGTTCATAGGCAACACAGAGAGCAATACCCTCTCACCAACCATGAAATATACATTTCGAACCTTACGGTCGGCATAACTCTTCTGTCTAGATTGAGCTGAATGCAACCTCTCCTGAATAGTCTTGACCTTATCTAACGCCTCCTAAACTAAGTTAGCACCCAACAATCGAGCCTCTCCCCGCTCAAACCATCCGACTGGAGATCGATATCGCCTACCATACAGTGCCTCATATGGGGCCATCTGAATGCTAGACTGGTAGCTGTTGTTGTAGGAAAACTCTGCTAAAGGCAAAAACTGGTCCCACGAGCTTCAAAATTCAATGACGCAAGCTCGGAGCATATCCTCTAAAATTTGAGTAGTCCGCTCGGACTGGCCGTCTGTTTGAGAATGGAATGTTATGCTCAACTGAACCTAGGTGCCTAACTCCTACTGGACCGCTCTCCAGAAGCGCGAGGTAAATTGTGTACCCCGATCTGCTATAATAGATACTGGCACCCCATAAAGGCAAACAATCTCCCGAATATAAATCTCTGATAACGTCTCAGATAAGTAGGAGACTACTAGTGGGATGAAATGTGCTGACTTGGTTAGCCTATCAAAAATAACCCAAATAGCATCAAATTTCTTCCGAGTCAACGGAAGTCCAATAATGAAGTCCATTATAATCCGCTCCCACTTCCACTCGGGAATCTCAATTCTTTGGAACACACCACCAAGCCTCTGGTGCTCATATTTAACATGCTGACAATTTAAACACCGAGCGACATATGCAACAATGTCCTTTTTCATCCTATGCCACCAATAATGCTACCGCAAGTCCTAATACATCTTTGTGGCGCCCGAGTGAATAGAATACCGAGAACTATGGGCCTATTCTAGATCAACTCTCAAATCCCATCAACATTAGGCACACAAACTCGCCCCTGCAGTCTCAATACTTCATCATCATCTAAGTTTACCTACGTAGCACCTCCTCGCTGCACAATGTCTCTCAGGATACATAAATGGGGATCATCGAACTGCCTCTCACGGATACGCTCCAACAGAGAAGAACGAGCAACGGTGCAAGACAACACCCGGCTAGGCTAAAAAATATCTAATCTCACAAATCGATTAGCTAAGGCCTGAACATCTAGAGCAAGCGATCTCTGGCTGACCGGAATATAAGCGAGACTACCCGTGCTGGCAGACTTTCTACTCAATGCATCAACCACCACATTAGCCTTACCGGGGTGATATAAGATAGTAACATCATAATCTTTCAGCAACTCTAGCCATATCTTCTGTTGCATATTTAACTCATTATGCTTGAACAAGTACTGAAGACTCTTGGGATCCGTGTATACCTCACACGCCACACCATATAGATAATGCCTCCAACTTTTTAAGGCATGAACAACCACTGCCAACTCTAGGTCATGAACCGGATAATTATTCTCATGGATTTTCAACTACCTAGAAGCATATGCAATAACCTTTCCATCCTGCATCAATACCACTCCAAGCCCGGTACGGGAATCATCATAATAGACTGTGTAAGGCCCTGAACCTGTGGGCAAAATCAACACTGGTGCCGTAGTCAGAGCTATCTTGAGTTTCTGAAAGCTTGCCTCGCGCTCATATGACCACTTGAACTGGGTACCCTTCTGGGTCAACCTGGTCATCGAGGCTGCAATAGAAGAGAACCCCTCTATGAACCGACGATAGTAACCTACTAACCCCAAGAAGCTCCGGATCTCGGTCACTGAAGTTGGTCGAGGCCAATTCTTGACTGCCTCAATCATCTTTGGTTCCACCTGAATACCCTCTACTCATACAATATGACCCAGAAATGCAACCGAACTCCACCAGAACTCGCACTTTGTAAACTTGGCATATAGCTGATTATCTTTCTGAGACTGAAGAACCACTCTGAGGTGCTGCTCGTGCTCTTCCTGGTTGCGGGAGTACACCAGGATATCGTCTATAAAGACTATCACAAATAAATCTAGATAAGGCATGAACACTCGGTTCATCAACTCCATAAATGCTGCTGGGGCATTGGTCAACCCGAAAGACCTGACTAAGAACTCGTAGTGCCCATGCCAAGTGTGAAAAGTTGTATTAGGAATATCAGCCGCCCTGATCTTCAGCAGATGGTAGCCAGACCTCAAGTCTATCTTTGAGAACACCCTTCCTCCCTGGAGCTGGTCAAACAAATCATCAATCCTCGGCAGTGGATACTTATTCTTTATCGTCACTTCTTTTAATTGTTGGTAATCAATACACATCCGCATCGAACCATCCTTCTTCTTCATGAATAACACCGGCGCACCCCAAGGAGAAACACTAGGCCTGATAAAGCCCTTCTCTAGTAAGTATTGCAACTGATCTTTTAACTCTTTATAATCTGGCGGGGCCATGCGATACGGTGGTATAGAAATAGGCTGAGTGCCCGGTGCCAGATCAATACATAAGTCAATATCCCTATCGGGTGGCATACCCGGCAGGTCTGAAGGAAAAACCTCGGGAAACTCTCATACAATAGTAACCTAGTCAATAGAATGAACCTCTGCGCTGGAGTCGCGAACATATGCCAAATAAGCTAAATACCCCTTCTCAACCATGCGTCGAGCCTTAACGTATGAAATGACATTGTGGGTGGCATGACCTGGGGTCCCTCTCCACTCTAGTCGGGGTAATTCTGGCAAGGCCAAGGTTACGGTCTTTGCGTGACAATCTAGGATAGCATGATACGGGTATAAGCAATCCATCCCCAATATAACATCAAAGTCTACCATATCTAACAATAATAAATCAACATGGGTTTCGAGACCCGCAAACACAACCACGCATGAACGATGCACCTGGTCGACTACTATAGAGTTACCCACTGGCGTAGACACATAAACATGAATGTTCAAGACATAGCTAGACACGGCTAGGCATGTCGCAAAATAGGAAGACATATATGAATATGTAGACCCAGGGTCAAATAGTACAGAAGCATCTCTATCACAAACCAGAATGGTACCTATAATCACGGCATCTGACGCCTATGCCTCTGGCCTGGCTGGCAGGACATAAAATCGAGGATCAGCACAACCTCCTTGAACTATGTCTCTGGGACGGTCATCCAACGGCTGACCTCTACCTCTGGTAGGACAGCCTCCACCTCTATAGTCTCGACCTCCACTTCTATGATCCCTACCTTTGCCCCTGGCTGGCTGGGCAGGCTGTGGGTCAGTTGGGGCCTAAATCATGGGACGAGGACCCTGCTGCTGAGAACTGCCTGATGCTCAAGGGCAAAACCTAATAAGGTGATCGAGGTCACCACAACCATAACAAGTCCTCAGCTGCTTTGACTGCTGACTCTGCCAGCCCGAATGACCTCCACTAACACTCTGAAGAGGTTGAGCACTGATGGGCTGCTGATCTGAATACTGCTCACGAAAACCACGATCACCTGAACACCCTTGTGAAGCCTGGAGAGCAGACTAAAAAGGCATGGAAGACTGGCCCCTGTCATAAGATTCCTTGCCTCCAGATGAGGCACCACTAAATTTTCCAGAATGATGAGGCCTCTTGTCTGAAGTATGACCACCTCCCTGAGTAAGGGCCATCTCAACTCTGTGGGCCGTTAGCCGCCTCCTAAAAAGATATGTCACTACCAACTCCCATAGCCATATGAAGTCGGATCGGCTGAATCAACCCATCAATGAACCTACGGACCCTCTCCCGCTCTGAAAGGAGTATCACAACTACATGCCATGCCAAATCCACAAATCTAGTCTCATATTGAGTAACGGCCATGAAGCCCTGTTAGAGGTGCTCAAACTGCCTCTGAAGTGCCTCCTGCTGAGTAACGGGGAGAAACTTCTCCAAGAATAGCTCTGCAAACTGGTCCCATGTCAACGCTGGGGACCCTGCTAGTCGAGTTGAGCAGAAATCTCTCCACCAAGTCTTGCCAGATCCTGCAATACTGAAAGTGCAAAAATCAACATTGTTGGATTCAACTATTCCCATAGTCCTAAGAATCTCGTGGCAACTGAATAGAAAGTCCTGGGGATCCTCCGATGAAGCACCGCTGAAGGTGGTGGTAAAAAGCTTGGAGAACTGATCAAGTCTCCATAGAGCATCAAAGGTCATGGCCGCTCCATCTCCAGCCTGAGCTGTAGTTGTCTGAGCTGCCACTATGGGCTGAACTACTAGTGCCTGAGCCTGAGGAGCTACTGGCTTCGGAATACATGTAACATGAGTCTGAACCCCTCCTCCAGCCTGAGAATTGGTTGGTGCAACTAGCAGCAAGCCTGCTCTGGCGATACTGTCCATAAAGCTTGCTATCTAGACCAGAGCATCCTAAAGATCCCGGGTAAACATAACCTCTCCTAGGACCTGAGTTGTGCCCACTGGAGCTGCTGGGGCTGGAACCTCCTCATCATTTTTAACATGAGGCTCCACCTCTGGAACTGCTGCCTGGGGTTGAGTTCTGCCCCTACCACGGCCTCCGGCACAACCTCAACCTCGGTTTCTGCCCCTCGCGGGATCTACCTAAGGCTCGGACTGCTAATCAGCGGATGAGAAGCGCGTGTTCTCGCCATCTGTGAAAGAATAGAGTAGAAACTCAATCAGTATTTGAGGAAACAAATCACACGACAAGAAGAAACAAATAAGAGATTTTTCCTAACTCAATAGACACTGAGGAACAAGTACATACATCTCCGTACCTATCCCTCAGACTCTACTGAGTTTGTTCGTGAGTTGTGAGACCTATGTAACCTAGTGCTTTGATACCACCTTGTCACGACCCGGATTCTCTACCATCGGGATCGTGATGGCGCCTACTCGTGGTAGCTAGACAAGCCAATTTACTCACCATCTTTCCATTAATAAAAACCATCATGTTGTCAATTTAATAACATGAGTAGTAGTAGTAGTAGTAATAATAATAATAATAATAATAATAATAATAATAATAATAATAATAATAATAATAATAATAATAATAATAATAATAATAATAATAATAATAATTGTGAGCACGTGATTTTTGCCTAACATGAATTACTCCCACAAAATCAAAACAAAAATTGTCTATTTTTATGGTGTGTATTTTTGTGAATTTTTTGTGTTATTTTGGTATTTGTTTGCATTTGTATATATGTGATTATATGTGCTTAAATTAATAAAAATTATAATACAAAAATACGTCATGCTTACATTTCTTATCTAGTTTGAAATTAGGAGTAATTAATTTTATCTTACGAAAACGAAAATCACAAAAAAAGAAATAATTCATCTTTTACATTTTTTAGCATTTAAATGCCTAATTGTGTGACTTATATTTAATTGATGTTTTAATAGATCGTGTTAATTGTTAATATAACTTAATCAGTATTTCTTATAATTTAATTGATTTTGTAGTGTAATTAGAATTTTTGTTTTAATAAATTGAGAATTAAAATTAAAAGAGAAGAGAAGAGGAAATAATTAAAGCTTTGTTTGAAATTCGATTTGGGCCAAATTCAATTAAATCAAGAAAGGCCCAAAACACTACCCAGTCCAAACCACCAGATCCGTCTCCCTGACCCGGCCAATACAACCCGACCCATTCCCGTTTTAATCTGGACCGTTGGTTTTCATCCATCCAACGGTCCTAATTAAATCCCTAATTTAATTATACTAAACCCCCAAACCCTAATATTCCTCTTCATTTCTCCTTCTCTCTTCTCTCACTCTCTAGCCGCCCCTAACACCTCCCTCCTTCTCTTCTTCTTCAACGCGTCCGACCAGCCACCATCACCCCAGCCCATCGTCCAACCAGCCACCATCACCCCAGCCCATCGTCCATCCACACAGCTACCTTCGCACCACCGCGACGACCACAGCCTTCGAGACCTAATCCGAGCCCCCCCACGAACCCTAGAAGATTGTTCAAGACGGTTTTGAAGATTTTGGAGGTTTAAACAGATTTTAATCGAGTTGCTCTCACTTGAGAACACCCGATTAAATCCGTTTAAGCCTAAAAAAATTCCAAAACCCGAGTTTGAATCCGAGGCTGCCGATTTCCTATTTTCTCTGTTTCAAGGTATTTCTTTTCCATTATTATTTACTTACATTCGTCAATTTGGTGTAATTACTTTTCGTTAGTTTCGTTTATTTGATTGATGTTCTTCGGACATCTTCAAATTCTTCTTCTTTTGGGACCTTTTATTTGGTCGACTTGTTGTTTCTCTGATTTGTTTGTTATTCTTCGTTGTTAACATGTAATTGTGAATCGAATTCACTTCGTTGTTAATATCGTCGATTTGTTTGATATTTGAAATCCAACATGCTGCCCGAGAATGTGTATTATCACTGTTTGTCGATTATCGGTTATCGATTGCACATTATCGTAATTGTGTAATCGAATGTTGTCAAATACGTGTTCGCGTCGATTAGCGTCGTCGATTAGTTAGCTTCATTTTTTCTTCTTTTCTCTTCTTTGGCCGAGAACACTGTTTAGTGAATTTTCAATTCTAAAGTTCTGTTTTGTCTATTTGATTACCAATGTTGTTGAATACAGGTTCGCGTCGATTAGCGTCGTCGAACATCTAATTTCGTATTTGTTTCATTTTTTCTTCTTTTCTCTCGGCTTTGAGTGTTATAAATTGTGAATTTGTTTGTCGGCTTTATGTTATCGATTATACAAGTTGTAATCGACTGTTTGAATGTCGTCGATTAGATTCGTAGGTTCGTTTGTTAGAACATTAGAGCACAAGTCCGGCATTGGCCGAGATTTCCCGATTCACTGTTCCTGTGTTTGTTTGAATGTCAATCGCACATATTGTGATTCGACTCAACGAATGTTGTTGTTTAAATTCACGGAATTATTGTTTGAGAATCCCGGGCAGATTGATTCATGTTGGTTTGAATTGAACTATTCTTTTGTTTGCTTGATTTTGTTGATTGGTTCATGTTTGTTTGAATTGAACTTATTGTGTTTAGTTTAATTGTTCAAATCCCCTGTTCTTCATTAGGTTGTCTCCATGCCATAATTGATACCATTTTTGTTTTCTTTTGTTTTCCCGTGTGAATTTGTTTGAAGAAGTTTGATAAGAGTTTATAGCTATGAAGTTTCATAGTTAACAATCAAATGTCAACTATAATTCAGAAGGATCTTAAGTACAGATAAGGTTAAGAGTAGAACAGTAATTCTCAAAGGTTAAGGTTTAGTTTTAAGATGTCAAAATGGGGAGAATGGTCTTGTTGAGTGAGCTTGCCATTAGTACTACAGATTGCTAAACTAATGTGTTGCTTTAAAAAACAGTGGGCTGTCAGGGAATATAATGATCAAAAAGTTTGAATTCTTAATTGTTTGAATGCTTTTTGAGCTGGAAATGAGAAAGAACATGGGGTATGACTAAAAAAGACTAAAGAGTGCACATGAGTTAAGGAATAAAACAGGCTGGAAGGGGGAGTTGATGAGGGGGATAATGATTCTGTTTTTGTCATTTGAAGGATATAAAATGGGACTTAAGCTCACTGGAATAGGCAGATTAGAAGCAGAGAACACACACAAAAAACAGACAGAGAGCACATACTGTTACATTCTGAAAACAGACAGAGAGCACACTGTTTATACACAACAGAGAGTACACAACAGAGAGAACCATTTTTGAACAAACAGTGATATACTCTCAAATATACTCTCTGGCAGTATACATTCATTCACACACATACAGAGAGATTCAACAAAAAGATACTCTCTGGAAAACACCAGAAACACACACTCACTGGCAGAACACTCACATTTAGAATTCCAAGTCGATTTTGAAACCATTCTGGGAATTTTTGGTGGCTGTTTTGATGCTGTTTTGGATTTGATTATCATCCAATCTTTGGTTAGCTGAGTTTGGTTGGGGTTTCTTCCGTTGGAAAGTGTTGGTTACTGCTAGTTGCTGTTGGTGTTGCTGTTTTCTGTTAAGCTGTTACTATCAGAATACTGCGATTGATCTTTTCTTCATCCTTTGAATTCCTATTTTCAGGTACATAATTTGGATTTCGTTGTTGATATTAGACTTGAATTAATCTGGAAATAAGAATGTCCTGCTGACTTCACGCATTGGATCACTGTCTGTTAGCTTCAAATTTAGATCAAATCTTCCATATGTATATATTAGCTTTTGTAAAGCATATTTGGATAACTAGAACCGCTACATGCTTCGATTTAAATCATGGGTTGAAATTAAGTCGCCGTTTTTGATTAGCATGTAAATCTATTTAATTTTAGTGCTATGTTGGAATCATTGTCATATGTTTGTAACAAACTAAATTTTAAATAGAGTTTGAGTTAGTTTTGCAATAAGCATGCTTTTATAAGTTTTGTAGCAACACTGGTTCGTAGTAAAACTTTAGTGTTGGGACAAATTTAATTCCCTCAAAAGCCTGTAATAATAGTGGTGGTTTCAAAACTTTAGAATTAACTTGGCAATTCGTGAGTAAGTATCAACTGTCCTAATTTTACGAGTCACGCGCAAATAAATTCTCGATCTAGTTCGGCATTAGAGTTCAAAAGAATGTGTTAAAATCAGGATGTATACACTCGTATATCGATTAAGAGCTTTTATTTGAACCAAATGCAGTCTTTTTAAGAGTTTTCATTTGGCCCTAAGAAAATAAGTCATGGAATAAGGAATTATTTTGCATATGTTTAAATTAGAAAAAATGACAAAATTGTGCGTCTTTACATAAATTGAATTCTTGTTTAATCTAGAAATCAATCCTTTTTTTTGTTTTGATAGTTTCAAAGTAATCCGGGTACCCTTTTATTTCACCTATTTGTCAAAATCCGAGCCTATGTTGTAATTAATCTTTCTTTTGGTATGGTTTCAAATTAACAGAGCGGTTTAAAGTTTAATCAGAGCATATAATTTATAAGCATGTAAAAATCAGGTATTTTTTAGCCATTTATAATAATTGAAGCGACCGTGCTAGAACCACGGGATCCGGGGGTGCCTAACACCTTCCCTCGGGTCAACAGAATTCCTTACTTAGAATTTCTGGTTCGCAGACTTCATTTGGAAAGTCGAAATTTCCTCGATTCGGGATTTAAATAAATCGGTGACTTGGGACACCTTAATTTATTCCAAGTGGCGACTCTGAAATAAATAAAATAATCCCGTTTCGAATATTGTCACTTAAATTGGAAAAACTCCCTCGCGCATCTACCCTCCGGGGTAGGGGGCGCGCCAAAAGGAGGTGTGACAGCTCTGGCGACTCTGCTGGGGAAACAAACCCAGAACCACTGGTTCAGGGTTTAAGAATTCGAGCTTTGAATAATTATTTTATTTGGCTTATTTATTATCTGATTTTATTACATGTTTATATTTGATATGCTAAATGTTGCTTTACCGCTTTGATATTTTGTGAACTGTATATAAATTGTGCCGATACCCATTTTTTTTTCTCTTCTGAGTCTTTTGAAATATAATACCGGGCATTTGCTGGACATAGCCCGTTTTTCTCAAGATAGCCGTGGTGCTTGGCACCGGTGAAGGATTTTGTAGTCACACATGTTTAGGCGGAGAGTTTTGTCAATTAAGCCGGAAAGCCATGCTACCGGTGCACTGACACTCATCGGCTCGAGTTGTCCGCTCGAGTTAAAGCCAGTCTAGACACTTTTCCAACAGGATGATGACTTAGAATAACAAGACCTTATGCCGGATCCCCGATAGGAACGTTTATTTGCATCATGTGCATATTTGACTTAGGAGGCTCAACACAGGGGTTGGGCCTGTCTAGGACAGGTGTACCCGAAACAAAAAGACCAACTTGTTGCATCTTTTTGTGTGCATTTATTTGTTTCGATCTTACATGCCGACCGGTTTGTTAAAAAGAGGAAGAAGTGGAAAACGTCAGGGTATATAGTTAAAATAATTTTATGAAAATAGTTAGTTCTTTGAAAATAATTTCTGAAAAATGCAAAAAATTCCAAACTAAATTTTCTTAATTTTATGAAAATAGTTAATTCTTTGAAAATAAATTCTGAAAAATTGCAAAAATTCCAAACTAAATTTTCTTAATTTTATGAAAATAATTAATTCTTTGAAAATAAATTTTGAAAAATTGCAAAAAATTTCAAATAAATTTTCTTAATTTTATGAAAATAGTTAGTTCTTTGAAAATAATTTCTGAAAAATACAAAAAAAAAAAAAAAAAATTTCCACATAAATTCTCTTAATTTTACGAAAATAGTTAGTTCTTAAAAAATAAATTCTGAAAAATGTAAAAAAAAAATTCCAAATAAATTTTCTTAATTTTACAAAAATAGTTTAGTTTCTTTGAAAATAAATTTCCAAATAAATTTTCTTAGTTCCTTTGAAAATAATTTGTTTTAGAAATGCCGTTTAAAAAATAGTTCGTTTTCTTTTCTTAAAATGATTTAGTTCTTTTATTTTCGAACTACGCAAGTTTGATTCTCACCAAAAATGAGATACGTAGGCAACCCATATCGGGCTCAACTAATACTGATTTAAAAAAAAAAAAAAAATAATAATAATAATAATAAAAAAAAAATATTAGAATTAGGATTTTTGTTCTTAGTCGAGAGTTAGGAAATTTTGCAAAAAAATAGCCAAACGCCTCAAAAGGGGCGCCGGAGGACTAATTTTGCAAAACGGAATATAGACATCACACTGGTATCCTGTTATACAACCTTCAAATCTTCTTCAAGTGCTGAAAGGCCGTATTAACAAGATTCGTTTTTTTATATATAATAAAAAAATAAAAATTTAAAAATTTAAAAAAAAAAAATCTTAAATCCATTTTTTATCTTTTCTAGGATCAGCATGACTTCCTCGCAACGAATCGGCCAGAAAAGGGCAAGGGACGAAATGCCACCCATGTTCATGGTCCAGGACAAGACTCCAGATCGGCTCTGTAAATGGTGGACTAGTTTTTCGACTTGGGAAAGAAATCAAGTTCACAAGCATCTCAAGTTTCTTCCGGACATCATGATGATAAAATCGGACAAAAATGTGATCAGAGCTTTAGTGAGTTTTTGGGACTCAACAAGCAATGTGTTCAGATTCCGGGATTGCGAAATGACACCCACTTTGGAAGAATTGGGCGGACTCACAGGGCTAGGAAGAGATTTGCACAAGATGAGACCTGCAGCTCCTAGGCGGATGAGTGTGAATAACTTCTTGAAAAAGCTATGTCTCCGGTGGGTTCCAATCGGTTGTCTGGAGAACGGTTGGGTGCCACTAGATTATCTCTACGAAGATTCGGTGATAAGGAAGGGTTTGAGAAATTCTCAAACGTTGAATTTGTTAACCAGCTAAATTATGACGCCTGGGGAGATTTAAGAATCTATGCTTTTATGATCGCTTTTTTGGGAACCATGGTTTTTCCCGAACGTGGTGGACGCATCAGAATCCGTTTAGCTGCGGTGGTCTCATATCTACGGAGTAACGAGGAACACACTGTTCTTCCGATGATACTAGGAGACATCTTCCGGGCCTTAACTCGGTGCCAAGAAGGACAAGACTATTTTGAGGGTTGCAATATTTTATTACAAATGTGGTTTATAGAGCATCTCTACCATCACCCAATTGTGATAAACTTCAAAGCAGATTGGCTGAATTATATTCGCTGTCATACAAACAGAGCCGCCCGTTGTAACCTTCCAGAAGACTTGAGGACTTGGCAAGAACTTCTCAACTCTTTGAGAGCCGATCAACTTACCTGGAATTATTATTGGTTCCCTTCCGCCAAAATCACGCATATGTCGACATACCGCCCATTCTACATATTAATGGGTTTCAGGGGTTTCCAACCATATGCCCCGCTACGTGTCATGCGGCAGTTAGGAAGAGAATAGAAAAGGGCCCCAATTGAGGATATGCGATCATTTGTATGGGAATTTGTGACGAAAGAGACCCCGAGGGAGACTTATGCACAGAAGGTTTGGTTCGGTAGTCGACTCTCCGACATCAACGAAATGGTTGCCGATCGGGAACGGGGAGAAGTGAGTCTCGCTTATCTTGAATGGTTCCACAACCAACCAATACCAGAGCAAAGGTCAGAAAGGTCAGTGAAGTATGCCGTCGATTGGGAGAGAGAAATAGAAGCCAGAGTTAGAGAGGTTGAGCATGAAACAGCACAAAATTTCCAATCTTGCATCAACACTTTAAAAGAAGACAAAGGAATCCTGGAAGCAGCCATGGACATACAACAGGCCGACTTCGATCGGGAAAGGGCCGGTTGGGAGCAGGAAAGAGAAGCACTCCAAACTCGAATTCAAGAGATGCAATTGGCCGCAGAAAGGTCAAGGAGGAGTCGGAGTGATCAAATGCTGATAAACGATTTGGAAAGAAAAGCCTTTGAACACCAAGAAGACTTGGAGAAGGCAAAAGCGGCTTTGGTTGCAGTCCGAACAAAATGGAAGAGAGCGGCCCACCAAGAAGCACTCCGTCTACAACAAGTAGAGAAAAACTATGATGCGATCATCGTTGATTTGAGAAAAGCAAATGCCACTCTTAAAGAGCGAACTATCAGGCAAGTCCAGGATGCTAAAGCAGATAGAGACCGTTGTCACAACTTGATGGCACGGATGGAAAGACAAATAGATAGGCTCTTGGACCATGTCTCCGGCAACTCTCAAGTATTAGGGGCAAAGAACGGGCACATAGGGCAGCTGCTCAGAGAAAAAGACATAATCAGAACCAGGATCAATGAGATCGGGCACTACATTACTATGAAGTGTTTGAACTGCGAACAAGTACCTCGGCCTGCCCTCTTTTCTTCAATCATGGAATGTGTCCACCAGGTCATGGCGGAATTGGGAAGTATACAGAAAGATCTCACCCCAAGAACTGCAGCAAGGCCAAACAACGCCCCCCGGGCGCAAAGATTCGAGGCGTTGGAACATGCTTAGGAAAATCTTTTGTTTTAGAGTCTGTTTGTCCTTGTACGAGTTTTTCTCCATTGTTGACATTTTGCAAGTGTTTTAAGTTTAAGTTTGTTGAAATAAAATTCATGAACACTTCATCTTATGTCTATTGTTTCCGAACTACGCCCGGTCTGATTCATGCGGGGACATGATACGTAGGCAATCCACATAAGATTGGACCCTTACTAAAAAAATAAATAAATAAAAATAAAAATAAAAAAAGGGGGGGAAAGAAGTTAAGAGAAAAAGAAGATCGATACAAACCGGAATGACGCATCGCAAACGAATACATGTAGCAACATTGTCACCTGTATAAGTGCATCACACCCAACGTGAGATTACTTATCTGTTATGTTGTTTCGGACTAACCGTTTGTTTGCCAAAATTCAGGTTTTAGTAAAAGTGGTTGACTTTGCGGTAATCTGGCACCACATTCGTACTTCACAAGGTCCAAAGGAAAAGTTCGGCAGCCTGAGAGTACTCATTCCTATTTCACTAGATCGAAAAAGGGTGCCGACATGTCTTCAGAAATGCCTTTAGCAACCATCCCCGTTTCAGAGGAAAGCTCATTGACAACCATCCCGGCTACTGAGTCGGCAGCTTTGGAAGAGAATAGAATGCCGCGTTGCCGCATGCTCGAGATGTTGGACGATTGGAACAACGGGAAAGAGCCCCCGAGTCTGGTCCCTGGGTTCCCTGAAATTCTTCTCAGGTCAAGCGGTATTACAAATACCCCCATCAATTACCCGCCTACTCTGTTCGGGTATTCCAATGTTACAAACCTCTCTGAATCACCCTCCACATCCCATCCTCGGGTAGCACCACATGATACATCTGCAAGAACGTCCGTTGAATTGCCAGTTCCAATCACAACGCACCCCACCGCACATGCTCCTTTCTTCGACTCCTCATCCTTTACATTCCCAGCACCACCGCTCACACGGGACCATACCCAGGTTGCAACCAATACATATTCTCAGCCACCTCGATATGAGTTCCTACCGAGCCAAAATCCAAAGACCCCCGAGCAGGATGAGATGGCAAAAAGAATGAGGAGTTTGGAACAAAGCTTTAAGAACATGCAAGGTCTGAGTGGACAGAAGAGTGTATCTTACGCCGATCTGTGCATGTTCCCGTACGTCCATTTGCCATCGGGTTTTAAGACACCAAAGTTCGAAAAGTACGACGGACATGGCGACCCCATTGCTCATTTGAAGAAATACTGCAATCAATTGAGGGGTGCCGGCGGCAGGGAAGAATTGTTGATGGCGTACTTCGGAGAGAGTTTGGTTGGAATAGCATCCGAATGGTACATGGATCAAGACATATCTCGATGGCACATCTGGGATGATCTGGCCAGAGATTTTGTAAAACAATTCCAATACAACATCGATATTGCGCCGGACAGAAATTCTCTATCGAACTTAAAAAAGAAGCCCTCAGAAAGCTTCAGAGAATATGCCATCAAGTGGCGAGAGCAAGCGTCCAGGGTGAAACCCCCATGGACGAAATTGAAATGGTCACGACTTTTCTCCAAGCTCAAGAGCCCGATTACTTTCAAAATATGATGTCGGCAATGGGAAAACCTTTTGCCGAAGCTATCAAGATCGGAGAGATGGTAGAAAATGGCTTGAAAACAGGGCGAATTTTGAGCCAAGCGGCCATTCGGGCAACTTCCCAAGCCATTCAAGGCGGGTCTGGAGGGATGCCCCGAAGCAAGAAGAAAGAAGAATCTGCTATGGCAGCGGTAGAAGACAGGAGATATCGAACCTCAAGGCAGGTATTCTCCGACAGGGCTCCCCAACATTATTATCCACATCACGACATGGCTTATGCTCCTCCGCCTCTACCCTATGCAGTCATGAACATTCAACCTCAGGCACGGCCACAGCCACCAGCCAACAGGAATCCACCTCCATTCCAGAGAAACCAACCTCCTTACCCAAACTAGTATAATCCACGGCCAAATAACGCTCGCCACCGTGAGCAACCCAAAACGAGCTTTACACCGATTGGGGAGCCGTATTCCACTCTTTTCCCAAAACTCGGGCAAGAAAACCTATTGCAGCCTGTTCCGCAGAACAGGCAGAATCCAGACTCTCCTGCCTACCAGAGGGGGATATACTGTGCATATCATTCAGGTGTTGAAGGACACAGTACTGACAATTGTTGGACGTTAAAGAAGGCAGTGCAAGAATTGATCAATCAAGGGAGGATCGTCTTCGCAGATGAAGACGTCCCAAATGTGACAAACAACCCATTACCAGCCCACAACAACGGACCGGTGATTGGGATAATTTGTGACGACAAAGAATTTGACCCAGCTTTGAAAGCGATAATCGCCATCGCCAACATAGAGAAGCGTCCTGAGGCTACCCCGAAACAAGAGAAAATGGGGAAAAAGGTTGAAGCTCTTGAAACCAAATCCGAAAAGACGATTGAATTGAAAGCATCGTCTCGGAAGGGCGGAGTCCTTTACCTCCCACGAGGTAGAGTGGAAAAACCATTGTCCATAGGTGCCCCCAAGAAGTTCCATTTAAAGAGAGAAACATCAATGTATGTACCAAAGGGAACTTATGTGGTCCGAAAACCAGATGAACCTGTGGTTATTGCACGCGTGCAACAAAAACCAATGACAGATCCATCCGCAGTACCCTGGAGCTACCAACGAACACTTGTTATGCGCAAAGGGAAAGAGATCGTGGGAAATTCATCTGAGAGTGTCTTAGGACAGAAGTACTTAAACACACAGGAGGTAAATAACGCCACACAAAGGCGTTTCCGTCGAAGAAACCTGTAAGTGCTGAAGAGGCAGAGGTCTTTTTTCAAAAGATGCAAATGCCTGATTACGAGATGATAGACCAACTGCGTAAATGCCCAGAGCAGGTGTCAATGTTGTCCCTTCTAATGAAGTCTACTGAACATCAAAAGGTTTTGCTAAAAGCCTTGAATGAAGCATACGTGCCTATTGAGACTTCATCAGAACAACTTGAAAGAATGACAGAAAGATTCTTCGCGATCAATCGGATTTCCTTCAGTAAAGCTGATTTGCCTTTGGAGGGTGCCGCCCACAACAAAGCTTTGCATTTGACTGTCAAAAGCGAAGGCTACTATATGAAGAGGGTTATGGTTGATGGGGGTTCGGGGTAGACATATGCCCACTTTCCACTTTAGGCCGCATAGGAATCAGAGCTGAAAGGATTCGGCCTAACAACATATGTGTGCGAGCTTTTGACGGTGTGAAAAGAGATACTGTCGGAGAGATTGATGTAATTATGACCATCGGTCCGGTGGACTTCGAAGTGACATTCCAAGTCTTGGATATGGACACTTCTTACAATTTTCTTCTAGGGAGACCATGGATTCATGCGGCCGGAGCTGTGCCCTCTACCCTCCATCAGATGTTGAAATTTGAGCACAAGGGACAAGAGATCGTGGTCCACGGGGAAGATGAGCAATCAATTTATCGAGATCCATCCATACCTTGCTTGGAAGCGGAAGCGGGAAGCGAAAACATTATCTATCAAGCTTTCGAGATTGTGTTGGCAGATCAACACGAAGAAGGGAACCCTCTCCCCCAACCTTTTTTGTCTAATGCCTCCATCATGGTGGCAAAAGAAATGATTAAACATGGCTTCCAACCAGGAAAAGGTTTGGGGAAATCCCTACAAGGAGTGCCGAAGCTGATAACTTTACCTGTAGCTGAAAAGTTTTTTGGAGTGGGCTTTCGCCCAACCCCTGAAGATGAAAGATGGGCCAAAAAGAGAAAGGAGAAAGGATGGGTTCTGCCGCAACCATTGCCGCATCTGTACCAAACTTTTGTCCGACCAAGGTACAGTGAAGAAGAAGAAGACGAGGTCTTTACAGCAGAGGAAATTGAAGACATATGTGGGGCCATGAGGCAAATGCTCTATGATGTTAATATGGTCCGATCGGGAGAAGGAACAAGCACCGCTGAGGTGCTGTACGTGGGCCCTGAAGCTAAATTGCAAAATTGGAAAGCCACACCCTTCCCAATCAGGCGGGAGTTCTAGTAGATTTGTCCTGTCGTTTTTTCTTCATCACAAGTTACTTCAGGATGTAGCTTGGATGTTTTTCTTTGTTTTCTTGTATTTTTGGTTTCTCCGATGTAATTTTGTTTGTTTTCAGAAAATTCCAAGAAAATAAAATAAATATTTCCTTACTTTTGCACTCTTTCTAATTTTGTTATTTATTCTTCCTTTTCAGATCCTAATAATGCGGCTTTAAATAACATGACATGCTTGCGGAACTCATGCTCAAATCCGAACACGCCACCTAATCTGGAAATAATGAACCAAGAACCGGAATACGATGAAGACGAGGCTTTTAGGGAAATAAATCGAGAATTGGAACATTTCGAGAATAAACCTAAGCCAAACTTGAATGACACCGAACCGGTTAATTTGGGAACCGATGAAGAGGTCCGAGAGACCAAGATAAGCATCCACACAGTATGAGAAAACACGAGATGCAATAATCCAACTCTTGTTTGAATTTAAAGACGTGTTTGCTTGGTCTTACGATGACATGCCAGGATTAGGAGCTGATCTAGTGGTGCACAAATTACCAATCTACCCTGACTGTCGCCCAGTGCAACAGAAGCAAAGAAAGTTCAAGACTGACATCAGTGATAAAATCAAAGAAGAAATCACTAAGCAGTTGAAAACGGGGGTAATCCGAGTGGTACAATACACCACGTGGTTGGCTAATGTTGTGCCCGTGCCAAAGAAGGACGGAAAAACTCGAGTATGTGTTGACTACCGAGATTTGAATAAAGCAAGTCCTAAAGATAACTTTCCTTTACCAAACATCCACATCCTTGTTGATAATTGTGCCAAACATGAGATACAGTCGTTTGTGGATTGTTATGCGGGATATCATCAAGTGTTGATGGATGAAGAGGATGCCGAGAAGACCGCTTTTACCACACCTTGGGGGACTTACTGTTACAGAGTCATGCCGTTCGGTTTGAAAAACGCAGGAGCAACATACATGAGAGCTATGACTGCCATTTTCCACGACATGATGCATCAGGAAATAGAGGTGTACGTGGACGATGTGATCATCAAATCCAGAACTCAAGGCGATCATGTGCGAGACTTGAGGAAATTCTTTGAGAGGTTGCGGAAGTACGATTTGAAACCGAATCCGGCCAAATGCGCTTTTGGAGTCCCGTCAGGTAAACTTTTGGGTTTCATAGTCAGTAGAAGAGGTATTGAATTAGATCCCACAAAGATAAAATCCATCCGGGATTTACCTCCCCCGAGAACAAAGAAAGATGTAATGAGTCTTCTAGGCCGACTGAACTACATCAGTAGGTTCATCGCTCAGTTGACTTCCACATGTGAACCCATATTCAAGTTGTTGAAGAAAGACGCTGCAATCAAATGGACAACCGAATGCCAAGAAGCTTTTGACAAGATCAAAGAATATTTGTCAAACCCTCCAGTCTTAGTCCCGCCAGAGCCAGGGAGACCTCTTTTCTTGTATTTAACAGTCTTGGAAAACTCTTTTGGTTGTGTTCTCGGACAACGTGATGCGGCAGAGAAGAAAGAGCAAGCGATTTACTACCCGAGCAAGAAATTCACTAGTTATGAGGTCAAGTACACTTTGCTGGAAAGAACGTGTTGTGCTTTAACTTGGGTCGCTCAGAAATTGAGACACTACCTCCAAGCCCATACGACTCACCTCATTACTCGGTTGGATCCTTTGAAGTATATATTCCAGAAACCGATGCCCACCGGAAGATTGGCAAAGTGGCAAATCCTGCTCACCGAGTTTGACATAGTCTATGTCACTCGCACGGCAATGAAGGCCCAAGCATTGGCAGACCATTTGGCCGAGAACCCGATCGACGAAGAGTATCAACCATTGAATACCTACTTTCCTGATGAAGAGGTAAATACGACAGAAGTTGTTTCGGAAGACAGTCATGCTTGGAAAATGTTTTTCGACGGGGCGGTAAACGTTAAAGGTGTAGGGATTGGGGCAATCTTGATCTCTCCTGCTGGTCAGCATTATCCGGCCACGGCTAGGCTCCGTTTCTTCTGCACGAACAATACGGCTGAGTATGAAGCTTGTATCATGGGCATGAACATGGCAATTGATCAGGGCGTCGAAGATTTGTTGATCATGGGAGATTCGGATCTAATTATCAAACAATCTCAAGGTGAATGGGAAACTCGAGACGTTAAACTCCTCCCTTATCGACAGCACGTGAACATTCTTGGCAAGCGATTTGCATCGATAGAGTTCAGGTATATCCCACGATGTCACAATGAACTAGCCGATGCACTTGCCACTTTAGCTTCAATGCTACCTTATCCGGGCAACGCCCATGTCAATCCCTTTGGAAATTCAAATCAGGGAAAGCCACGGTTATTGCAATGCAATCGAAGAAGGACCGAGCGTCAAGCCATGGTATTACGATATCGGGAGATTTCTGAAAACGCAAGAATACCCAGAACATGCTACTGGAGATCAAAAGAGGACCATTAGGAGACATGCAGGTGGTTTCTTTTTGAGCGGCGAGGTCATGTACAAAAGAACCCCAGATCTTAACCTTTTAAGGTGCGTTGATGCCGAAGAAGCAAGAAGAATCATGCACGAAGTACATGCAGGAGTATGCGGGCCTCATATGAATGGTTATGTCTTAGCCAAGAAAATCCTTCGAGCGGGTTATTATTGGATGACCATGGAGAAAGATTGTTTCGGTTTTGTCCGAAAATGCCATCAATGTCAGGTACATGGAGATCTGATTCATGCACCTCCAACTGAGCTGCATCCTATGTCAGCGCCGTGGCCATTTGTCGCTTGGGGAATGGATGTCATCGGCCCGATTGAGCCGAAAGCCTCGAATGGACACCGATTCATACTAGTGGCTATCGATTACTTCACGAAATGGGTTGAAGCCATCACTCTCAAATCAGTCACTAAGAAAGTTGTGGTGGATTTTGTACACTCAAATCTTATCTGTCGTTTTGGTATACCTGCAACTATCATCACAGACAATGCTGCGAACCTGAAGAGTCATTTGATGGAAGAAATATGCGAGCAATTCAAAATAACGCATAGGAACTCCACCCCTTATCGGCCCAAAGCCAACGGTGCCGTGGAAGCAACGAACAAAAACATTAAGAAGATTTTGAGAAAAACAATCCAAAGTTCTAGACAATGGCATGAACAATTACCGTTCGCTTTATTGGGATACCGTACTACAGTACGCACATCGGTGGGAGCAACTCCATACCTGCTAGTCTATGGAACTGAGGCTGTGATACCGGCAGAGGTAGAAATTCCTTCGCTTCGTACAATTGTTGAAGCAGAGATTGAAGATAGCGAGTGGGTTAAGACTCGTTTGGAACAATTAACTTTGATCGATGAAAAGCGAATGGTTGCGGTCTGTCATGGACAACTGTACCAACAAAGAATGGCTCGTGCTTACAACAAGAAAGTACGACCGAGAAATTTCGAAGTAGGTCAGTTGGTTTTAAGACGCATTCTTCCACATCATGAGGAAGCAAAAGGAAAATTCGCTCCTAATTGGAAAGGACCATACATCATCAGGAAGATACTGCCAAGAGGAGCATTATACTTGGGAGACATGGAAGGAAAAGATCCCGAAACGGCTGTGAATGCGGATGCTGTGAAAAGGTATTATGTCTGAACTTGCTTCAATGAGGTCCTCACAAGTCGAAATGATTGAAGGCTTTTATTCCCGCTACCCAAACACTACCAACCCTTTTGTAAACCCTTTGAGCTGGTTACTTTTCTTTGACTACCCTCTTTGGAATCCAAAAAAAAAAAAAAAAAAAAAAAAAACAACAACAACAACAAATTTTCTGAACTACGTTCTGACTTGATTCCGAAAGGATACGTAGGCAACCTCTCCCTGAGGTTCAGTCACACCAAATCAAAAATCCCGGTTTCCCCAAAAATGAAATTGGGGCAGATGATATTTTTGATTCGGTTTAAGATCCGTCAAGATGATTCCAAAGTTGTAATTTTGTTTACAATTCTTGTTACCCGAACCGAGTACAATTCCTTCAAGATTGATTGGAAGTTGTGAAAACATCATTGTTGCGATCCGGGGTTCTTGGAATGAAAAGAAATAAAATGAGAGAGTCTTATTGGTGAAAACCTTCGGGCACCATAAGACGATGGAAGTAGATAAATAAAATGAGAGAGTCTTATTGGTGAAAACCTTCGGGCACCATAAGACGATGGAAGTAGAGAAATACAAAATGAGAGAGCCTGTTGGTAAAAACTCGCAAAGAGTGCTATCCGGCGATGGTAAGAAGAGAAATGAGAGAGGTCGATTGGCGAAAACCCGCAAAGGGCGCTATCAACCGAAAAGTTTGTTTCACCACGAGAGGTCCTGGCATGGCTCCTTAGCTCGGAAATATAGACCCGCTTTGGTTCATAAGAAAATGGGAGTTTTGTGACGATCAAGCATCTAGTCCGAAGAGCATGTCATGTTGGTTAAAGTCAGCATATACCTCAGATAAGTCCTTCTTTTCTCCCTCGAAAGGGACTCCTCTATCTTTAATACGTTTTCCATTCTTTGATCCATTCTTCTTCTTTGAATCCCTTTCGGTTTAATTTTAATTTTTGAAACTATTACAAAGGAAGGTGACAGGACCCGGTTTTACAGGACTCCGCCTGGTAAAGAAGAAAAGAAAAACAGCCTCAATGGTGTATTGTTACAATCCACGATTGGATCGTAATGATCGATTGTTTCCAAAGGAAAAGAGTTTTAGAAAGGAAACGGAAATCAAAGGCTAAGGTCTTAGAAGAGACAGAATAAGGCAGAAGGATAGAACCTACACGGAAAATCCCCATGGAATTCCGGGAATGAACCCGGTCAGTTTGAAAGGAAGTCATTCCAAAGACAATTGGTAGCAAACTTCTCAATGGAAATGGGGAAACGATCAAGCAATGAAGATAACCAAGGCCGCAAAGCCAACCACTTTTTCAACTGATAAAATGTTCTTTGTTGAAAGCAGGTCTGTTTAATTGTGCAAGAAGAAGGTACCACTCGAAGAAGTGAAATACGCAAGCTTTGAAATGGCTTTGGAACAAGGAAAACACATAAAAAAAAGTAAGTTTCTTTTTAGAGATTTATCTTATGCATTTGTTGATGGTTAAAAAGAACGCCTAAAAGAAGGCCAAAAAAAGAGAATAAAAGAAAAGGAAAACTCGAAAAAGAGAATCAAATCATATCAGTCCAATATCTCTTTTTAACACCGGCCAAAAACCGAGGATCCGACGGCCAAAAACTCGTTAGATATTGTTTGAATTCGGCCGTAAAGCCGTGAAACTTTTATCCCGATCGAAAACCGAGGATCTCCCTAGTCGAAAACTCGCGGAGCTATTTACTTTTACCCCGGCCAAAAAACCGAGGATCCGACGGCCAAAAACCGTTAGATATTGTTTGAATTCCGGCCGAAAGCCGTGAAACTTTTATCCCGGTCGAAAATCGAGGATCTCCTCACCGAAAACTCGCGAGCTATTTACTTTTACCCCGACCAAAAACCGAGGATCCGACGGCAAAAAACCGTTAGAATTTGTTTGAATTCCGGCCGAAAGCCGTGAAACTTTTATCCCGGTCGAAACCGAGGATCTCCCGACCGAAAACCGCGGAGCTATTTACTTTTACCCCGCCAAAAAACCGAGGATCCGACGGCCAAAAACCGTTAGATATTGTTTGAATTCCGGCCGAAAGCCGTGAAACTTTTATCCCGGTCAGAAAACCGAGGATCTCCCAGTCAGAAAACCGTGGAGCCATTTACTTTTACCCCGGCCAAAAAACCGAGGATCTGACGGCCAAAAAACCGTTAGATGTTGTTTGAATTCCGCCCAGAAAGCCGTGAAACTTTTATCCCGGTCAGAAAACCGAGGATCTCCCAGTCGGAAAACTGTGGAGCCATTTACTTTTCCCCGGCCAAAAAACCGAGGATCTTCCAGTCAGAAAACTGCGGAGCCATTTATTTTTACCCCGGCCAAAAAACCGAAGATCTGACGGCCAAAAAACCGTTAGATATTGTTTGAATTCCGGCCAGAAAGCCGTGAAACTTTTATCCCGGTCAAAAAACCGAGGATCTCCCAGTCAGAAAACTGCGGAGCCATTTACTTTTACCCCGGCCAAAAACCGAGGATCTGACGGCCAAAAAACCGTTAGATATTGTTTGAATTCCGGCCGGAAAGCCGCGAAACTTTTCTTCCCGGTCAGAAAACCGAGGATCTCCCAGTCAGAAAACTGCGGAGCCATTTATTTTTACCCCGGCCAAAAAACCGAGGATCTGACGGCCAAAATCGTTAGATATTGTTTGAATTCCGGCCAGAAAGCCGTGAAACCTTTCTACAAAATCCCGGCTAGAAAGCCGTTGAATGTTTGTGAAACCATGATTTCTTACCCAATACCAAAGAGTCTTTTAATCACTTTCTGTGTTACAACTAACTCACGAAATTTTCCTAGCAAAACTGGAGCAGAAAAATTTCGTTCGTTTGTTTGTTTTGTTGTCTAAATAGGTTTGACCTCGGGATGCAAGGATCGAGATAACCTACAAATGGAACATCAATCCAGAGTGAAGAAAAGAAAAAAAGAACCAAAAGAAAAGAGTTCAAATGTTGGAGTAAACAAAGGCACGATTGCTCAGAAGATGATTGAAGTAACAAGCTCCGCCGACTCCGTTTCACTCAATGTTACAGAAATAAACGAGCACGTACAGCTTGTGGAGCATCAAGATTCAGATCGAGGTCTACATCAAATCAGCTAAGATTCAAGATCAAGTTTTCAAGAGAATCATAGATAGGAATCTTGTAACTCATAGTTTGATAGCATAGCTAGTTCAGCTTTAATTTCTTTTGGTGTAATAAGGAGATCGGTAAGCAGTAAACAGCAGCATGCAGCAACGATAGCAACAGTAACAGCAAAGTGTCAGTCCACGGTAGTCCCAGCTACCAAAACTTCCTGAACTACATTGACCTGATTCCTGTTTAGCCCAGGATATGTAGGAGGCCTCCGAAGCAAAGGCTCGGTCAAAACTCTTTCAAAATGCTTCCCACGGAGTATCCAAACGGGCAAAAATCGCTCGTATTTGCTCATTTATCTTTGCACGAAAAACTCTTCATGGTTTTCGCGCAAAGAGGGGCAGCTGTGAGCACGTGATTTTTGCCTAACATGAATTACTCCCACAAAATCAAAACAAAAATTGTCTATTTTTATGGTGTGTATTTTTGTGAATTTTTTTTGTTATTTTGGTATTTGTTTGCATTTGTATATATGTGATTATATGTGCTTAAATTAATAAAAATTATAATACAAAAATACGTCATGCTTACATTTCTTATCTAGTTTGAAATTAGGAGTAATTAATTTTATCTTACGAAAACGAAAATCACAAAAAAAGAAATAATTCATCTTTTACATTTTTTAGCATTTAAATGCCTAATTGTGTGACTTATATTTAATTGATGTTTTAATTGATCGTGTTAATTATTAATATAACTTAATTAGTATTTCTTATAATTTAATTGATTTTGTAGTGTAATTAGAATTTTTGTTTTAATAAATTGAGAATCAAAATTAAAAGAGAAGAGAAGAGGAAATAATTAAAGCTTTGTTTGAAATTCGATTTGGGCCAAATTCAATTAAATCAAGAAAGGCCCAAAACACTACCCAGTCCAAACCACCAGATCCGTCTCCCTGACCCGACCAATACAACCCGACCCATTCCCGTTTTAATCTGGACCGTTGGTTTTCATCCATCCAACGGTCCTAATTAAATCCCTAATTTAATTATACTAAACCCCCAAACCCTAATATTCCTCTTCATTTCTCCTTCTCTCTTCTCTCACTCTCCAGCCGCCCCTAACACCTCCCTCCTTCTCTTCTTCTTCAACGCGTCCGACCAGCCACCATCACCCCAGCCCATCGCCCAACCAGCCACCATCACCCCAGCCCATCGTCCATCCACACAGCTACCTTCGCACCACCGCGACGACCACAGCCTTCGAGAACCAATCCGAGCCCCCCCACGAACCCTAGAAGATTGTTCAAGACGGTTTTGAAGATTTTGGAGGTTTAAACAGATTTTAATCGAGTTTCTCTCACTTGAGAACACCCGATTAAATCCGTTTAAGCCTCAAAAAATTCCAAAACCCGAGTTTGAATCCGAGGCTGCCGATTTCCTATTTTCTCTGTTTCAAGGTATTTCTTTTCCATTATTATTTACTTACATTCGTCAATTTGGTGTAATTACTTTTCGTTAGTTTCGTTTATTTGATTGATGTTCTTCGGACATCTTCAAATTCTTCTTCTTTTGGGACCTTTTATTTGGTCGACTTGTTGTTTCTCTGATTTGTTTGTTATTCTTCGTTGTTAACATGTAATTGTGAATCGAATTCACTTCGTTGTTAATATCGTCGATTTGTTTGATGTTTGAAATCCAACATGCTGCCCGAGAATGTGTATTATCACTGTTTGTCGATTATCGGTTATCGATTGCACATTATCGTAATTGTGTAATCGAATGTTGTCAAATACGTGTTCGCGTCGATTAGCGTCGTCGATTAGTTAGCTTCATTTTTTCTTCTTTTCTCTTCTTTGGCCGAGAACACTGTTTAGTGAATTGTCAATTCTAAAGTTCTGTTTTGTCTATTTGATTACCAATGTTGTTGAATACAGGTTCGCGTCGATTAGCGTCGTCGAACATCTAATTTCGTATTTGTTTCATTTTTTCTTCTTTTCTCTCGGCTTTGAGTGTTATAAATTGTGAATTTGTTTGTCGGCTTTATGTTATCGATTATACAAGTTGTAATCGACTGTTTGAATGTCGTCGATTAGATTCGTAGGTTCGTTTGTTAGAACATTAGAGCACAAGTCCGGCATTGGCCAAGATTTCCCGATTCACTATTCCTGTGTTTGTTTGAATGTCAATCGCACATATTGTGATTCGACTCAACGAATGTTGTTGTTTAAATTCACGGAATTATTGTTTGAGAATCCCGGGCAGATTGATTCATGTTGGTTTGAATTGAACTATTCTTTTGTTTGCTTGATTTTGTTGATTGGTTCATGTTTGTTTGAATTGAACTTATTGTGTTTAGTTTAATTTGTTCAAATCCCCTGTTCTTCATTAGGTTGTCTCCATGCCATAATTGATACCATTTTTGTTTTCTTTTGTTTTCCCGTGTGAATTTGTTTGAAGAAGTTTGATAAGAGTTTATAGCTATGAAGTTTCATAGTTAACAATCAAATGTCAACTATAATTCAGAAGGATCTTAAGTACATATAAGGTTAAGAGTAGAACAGTAATTCTCAAAGGTTAAGGTTTAGTTTTAAGATGTCAAAATGGGGAGAATGGTCTTGTTGAGTGAGCTTGCCATTAGTACTACAGATTGCTAAACTAATGTGTTGCTTTAAAAAACAGTGGGCTGTCAGGGAATATAATGATCAAAAAGTTTGAATTCTTAATTGTTTGAATGCTTTTTGAGCTGGAAATGAGAAAGAACATGGGGTATGACTAAAAAAGACTAAAGAGTGCACATGAGTTAAGGAATAAAACAGGCTGGAAGGGGGAGTTGATGAGGGGGATAATGATTCTGTTTTTGTCATTTGAAGGATATAAAATGGGACTTAAGCTCACTGGAATAGGCAGATTAGAAGCAGAGAACACACACAAAAAACAGACAGAGAGCACATACTGTTACATTCTGAAAACAGACAGAGAGCACACTGTTTATACACAACAGAGAGTACACAACAGAGAGAACCATTTTTGAACAAACAGTGATATACTCTCAAATATACTCTCTGGCAGTATACATTCATTCACACACATACAGAGAGATTCAACAAAAAGATACTCTCTGGAAAACACCAGAAACACACACTCACTGGCAGAACACTCACATTTAGAATTCCAAGTCGATTTTGAAACCATTCTGGGAATTTTTGGTGGCTGTTTTGATGCTGTTTTGGATTTGATTATCATCCAATCTTTGGTTAGCTGAGTTTGGTTGGGGTTTCTTCCGTTGGAAAGTGTTGGTTACTGCTAGTTGCTGTTGGTGTTGCTGTTTTCTGTTAAGCTGTTACTATCAGAATACTGCGATTGATCTTTTCTTCATCCTTTGAATTCCTATTTTCAGGTACATAATTTGGATTTCGTTGTTGATATTAGACTTGAATTAATCTGGAAATAAGAATGTCCTGCTGACTTCACGCATTGGATCACTGTCTGTTAGCTTCAAATTTAGATCAAATCTTCCATATGTATATATTAGCTTTTGTAAAGCATATTTGGATAACTAGAACCGCTACATGCTTCGATTTAAATCATGGGTTGAAATTAAGTCGCCGTTTTTGATTAGCATGTAAATCTATTTAATTTTAGTGCTATGTTGGAATCATTGTCATATGTTTGTAACAAACTAAATTTTAAATAGAGTTTGAGTTAGTTTTGCAATAAGCATGCTTTTATAAGTTTTGTAGCAACACTGGTTCGTAGTAAAACTTTAGTGTTGGGACAAATTTAATTCCCTCAAAAGCCTGTAATAATAGTGGTGGTTTCAAAACTTTAGAATTAACTTGGCAATTCGTGAGTAAGTATCAACTGTCCTAATTTTACGAGTCACGCGCAAATAAATTCTCGATCTAGTTCGGCATTAGAGTTCAAAAGAATGTGTTAAAATCAGGATGTATACACTCGTATATCGATTAAGAGCTTTTATTTGAACCAAATGCAGTCTTTTTAAGAGTTTTCATTTGGCCCTAAGAAAATAAGTCATGGAATAAGGAATTATTTTGCATATGTTTAAATTAGAAAAAATGACAAAATTGTGCGTCTTTACATAAATTGAATTCTTGTTTAATCTAGAAATCAATCCTTTTTTTTGTTTTGATAGTTTCAAAGTAATCCGGGTACCCTTTTATTTCACCTATTTGTCAAAATCCGAGCCTATGTTGTAATTAATCTTTCTTTTGGTATGGTTTCAAATTAACAGAGCGGTTTAAAGTTTAATCAGAGCATATAATTTATAAGCATGTAAAAATCAGGTATTTTTTAGCCATTTATAATAATTGAAGCGACCGTGCTAGAACCACGGGATCCGGGGGTGCCTAACACCTTCCCTCGGGTCAACAGAATTCCTTACTTAGAATTTCTGGTTCGCAGACTTCATTTGGAAAGTCGAAATTTCCTCGATTCGGGATTTAAATAAATCGGTGACTTGGGACACCTTAATTTATTCCAAGTGGCGACTCTGAAATAAATAAAATAATCCCGTTTTGAACATTGTCACTTAAATTGGAAAAACTCCCTTGCGCTCCTACCCCCGGATAGCGGGCGCGCCAAAAGGAGGTGTGACAATAATAACTGCGGAAGTCTACTTTCATAAATTTGAATTTAAATATGAAATACTCAACATAAATCCTCTACCCAAGATGTGGAGTCACTAACTCACGAACTACTAAGAATAAGTACATATAATGGTCTGAAAGAAATATAACAACCGTCTGTCTCGAAACAATGAGACTATAATATAAATAAAAAATATAAGAAAAGACGTCGGGCCTGCGGACGCCTGCAAGCTACCTCAGTCTCGTGGGTATGAAATCCTACTACCGAACTACTGCCGTTGTTGTTGCTCAAGACCTGGACTTGTGAAAAATTGCACAGAAGTATAGTATCAGCACAACCGACCCCATGTGCTGGTAAGTGCACGGCCAATCCCGGCGAAGTTGTGACAAGTCTAGGACCAGACACTCACATAAACATGTGCAGTTCTTTATACATATGTACCACAAAACAACAGAAATACTGATTAACCAATAAAAGGGAGGGAATATGATATGGGGAGCACAACTGAATATATATAATTTATCAATGTATGGAGGGAACATGATATGCGGAGCACAATTGAATACACATAATTCATCAATGTAATAGAAACAAAGGACAACAATAATTATCACGAAATAAGAAATTTAATAGTTGCACAGCATCACCCTTCATGCTTTTATTCTCTTCCTCACCCAAACAATCATATAAAAGTGCACGACATCATCCTTTGTGCTTTTACTCTCATCCTCACCCAAACAATCATATAAAACTGTACGACATCACTCTTCGTGCTTTTACTCTCACAAATCTCATTCGTGGCACAGAATGACCCTTCGTGCAAATATAATTAATAATGGCACGGAATGTTCCTTCGTGCATAATTAGTTAAGAGATGGCACAGAATGACCCTTCGTGCAAATATAATTAAAAATGGCACGGAATGACCCTTCGTGCAATATCACTCTTCCTCACCCAAAAAACAGTCACAATCAACGGGCAAGAAGAATGAAGTAAACAACAAGTACCATCCCGGCAAGGAAGTAGCAACAACACAATAAGGTCCCGGCAAGGGAACAATAACAATAACAACTTTCACAACCCGGCACGGACTCAATAATTTAACCATCCCGACAAGGGATTTAATCTCAATTTAGCTTAGGAGAGTTTCACATTAGTTCACAACATGTACCAACAACGACTCATGGTCATGCTAGACTCCGGTGCATAGACACTTGTCACCACGCCTATACACAACACTCGATCATTTAGCAAATTATTATACTCTAATCCTATTCCCTCAAGATAGGATAGATCAAACACTTATCTTGACGGCTTATAGTCAACTCAGTCCTCAAGCAATGCCTTTCCTTTCGAATTTTGCTCCAATTCAATCGTATCTATACATAATTTATTTAATATCATCAATTCTACTCAACAAACTAGCCCAAATTGCCTAATTAAACCCTTTAACATGCTATCTAAAATTTGCAAAACCAACCCCGGGCTCGCTTGGTCAAAACACGAGGTTCGAAGCAAAATAAATTTACCCATAACCCTACTAATCCAAAGATATAATTTGTTTTATGATTCGACCCCAAATTGGGGTTGAATTACCCAAAATTCTCAAAAATCTAACTTTGCTCAAAATCCATGGTTTCTACCTTAATTTCATGATTTATGCTTAGAAACTAGTTAATTAATGAAAGAAAAGTGAAGAACATAAGCGGGAAATCACTTACTCAAAGGGTCCTTAAGTTTTGGGGCGTTAATGGTTTCCTAGGGCTTGGAGGAGAAGAAGACTCTTGTAAAAATTATGAAATCCTATGTTCTGGTTCTGTTTTTAAACGAAAAATTGTTGGGCAAAATTACCCTTCGTGTTCACATGAACAGTGTCGCGTTCGCGAAGGTAAAACTAGGCAACGCAACGCGTTCGTGTAAAAAGGGCCACGAACGCGGAGAGGAAGACTGGGTGGTCCAGGGATACTCTACACGAATGCGGGTGAACATATGTGATCGCATATAAGGGAGCGAAGGGGCTACGCGAATGCATAGACGAAGGACGCGAACACGTAAGACAAAATGGACAAGGCACTGCGAACGCGAGCATAAGGCCGCCTTCGCGAAGAACATTTACCTGGGCACAAATTGCAGAAAAATCTCCTGCATTTTTCAAGTGTAAAACATCCCGAACCACCCCCGAAATCACTCCCGAGCCCTCGAGGCTACAAACTAAATATATACACTGACTCAAATAAATCATACAAACTTGCTCGAGCGATCAAATCGCTAAAATAACATCAAATTCAAAGAAACACCCATCATAATTTTATTTATAAGTTCACCAACCTCTAATTTTTTATATTTAGGTCCGAAACACGTCAAAGGACGTCCGATTTCCACCAAACTTCACAGATAGCGCTTAACGCATATTTAAGACCTGTACTGGGCATCGGAACTAAAATACAAGCCCGATACCTATATTTTCTAACTCATTTTTATTTTCATTTTTCCTTAATAATTTCAAAAAATAATTTAACAGAAAAAATCATATCTCGGGCTCTAGACCTCGAAATTCGAATGCGAGCACATGCCCGAGTCCTATATTTTTCTACGGACCTTTCAGGACCATCCAAACTTGGGTCCGGGTCCGTTTACCAAAAATGTTGACCAAAGTCAACTATATCAATATTAATATCAAAATTCTTCAAATGTTTCACAGAATTCACATATTTCAACATAAAAATTTTCTTACTACGCATCCAGACTGCCCACGCAAATTGAGGTAATATAAAATAATATTTTCGAGGCCTCAGAAGCACGGAACAGATGAGAAAAACAGGTGATGACCCTTTGGGTCGTCATAGGAATATATTGATGTAAACTTTATTAAATTCGAAGATGTTGGCCCGAGGTTCGGGTTTTGGTTAATTTCAAGATTTATATTGTAAATTGATTATTTTGCATGGGCTTCGTTCCCTTAGCATATTTTGACATCGTGATTATGATTTTGGATAAATTCGACAAAAATGGAGGCTAATTCGAGGGGAAAAGGCGTCGCAGGTTAGAGTTTGGATCGGATTTAGGTGAGTAATAATTTTAGATATTGTCCCGAGGGTATAAAATCTCGAATTTTACATTGTTGAGCTATATTGAGGTGACACACACGCTAGATGACGAGCGTGGGATCATGCACCGTTGGGATTATGACTTAGTCCATATCGAATAACTGTTTTATCGCGTATTTGATTGAAAATTATTTGCTATCATCATGCTTGGGGTTGAATGCCATATTTGGGCATCGTGCCAAATATTTGGACCATTAAGGGATTTTTATTGCCATTTTCTCACTGTTTTGACTTATACTTGTACTCAATAAAGTTATATTTTACTATTTTTTATAAATCAACCATGTTTACTTTGTTTTTACACCTTAAATGATATTTTGGGTTGAACATCGTATTTTACTGTTGCCCGAGTGGCTTCAAAGATTCTGATTGAGTAAAGCCGAGAGCCTATGTTGTGAGGATACTTTTGGGTGAGGTTGCACGCCGGAACAATGATACATTGATTATGATTGTGAGGATGAGGGCCTGAGATTATACGCCACGAGGGTGCTTGTTGATATGAGGCCGAGAGCCTAATGATTATGCCATGAAATGGCTTGATATTGTACTTAGGCCTTAAGGGCCCCCTCCCGAAGTCTGTACACCCCCAGTGAGCGCGGGTATCCATTGTGATATGAGATATAGCCCGAGGGCTCGTATTGTTCCATGTTACTGCCCGAGAGGCTAAATCTATTGGTATTGTGCCCGGGGGCAGATTTTATGTGTTTATCTTTTAGCTGCCTTTCATTTTCTTTTTTAACAGTTAAAAAGGTGTTTTATGAGATTTTACTATTTTATTGTACTTTACTGGTTTTACTTTGCTTTTTTATAGCATATTGTTATGCTTTTATGTGATTTCTTATCGCTCAGTCTTCATTTGTTGTTATTACTCACTGAGTTAGAGTATCCAATTTACTTCCTGCACCCTGTGTGCATATTCAGGCGCTTCAGGTCCCACTAGTGAGTGTTGATCTCTTCCAGCTCAGGCGGTTCGGAGATTCACTAGGTAGTTGCTCGACATTCGCAGCCCAGTGCTTCTCCCCTTATCTTAATTTATCTTATTTTATTCTGTAATAGGCTATGTAGACTCTTCCTGTTTTTAATCGGTTAGTATATGCTCATGACTGGTGACATCCCGATGTCGGGCAATGTTGGCTTTTCCGCAAATTATACTATTTCGTTGTTTCTATTGGGATTTGATCATGTTAATGACTTAATTAAACTATTTTAACTGTTTAAAATAAATTGGGTGTTGTATTGGCTGACCTTGTCTTCACGAGAGGCGTCATCACGACCGGATCCGGATTAGGGTCGTGACATATAGAGAATATAGATTATAACATAGAATAAAATTTGGTTCCATATAAATTTGACTTTTATAATAAATGTTTGTTAGACATACTATTGTAGATTACATAATATTTTATGATTTTATATGTATTTATGAAAAGAAATTTTTTCATCCCTATACACTGTTTGAAACTTTACTATCCTTAATGTCCATGTTTAGCTAATTACCCGACATAAACAAGTTTTGTTTGCAAAATATATACAATCCACCTTTTATTTCTAATCACTTGTCCTTAACAAGGAACAATCCTGTCACTGCTTCTTTAATCGGATCTGGTAGATCTACCACTCTTGCTCCTCGCCTCACCTTACTTATATTGGTCCATTGCGCTCTGTGTTTCCGTTTAACTTCACTCACACAGCCAATGCCTCATTGCAAATTCAGATAGAGATATTTACCAGGCACTAAATTTTGAGCTCTTCCTCCGGAAATTTGAATATTGGTCTCATGAACAGGTGTCCAACTCCCTTGATTAGGATCAAAGTCCTCGCTGAGAACTACAATTTAAACTTTTTGCATAGGCTTCGGGTCCATATTTAATACGATTTAATATTACAGCGTCAACTAATACTATTTCCAAATTGGCAACTATATTTTCCCCGGTATATACCACTGGAAGAATATCCTGTAAGAATCGCTGTCACACCCCTTTTTTACCCCACCAAAAGATATGTAATGTTATGGATTATGGTTGAAAGAGATTTTCCGATTAAAGCGACAAATTTGAGTAGGGATTATTTTATTTATAGGGTCACCACTTGGAAATTAATTTTTAAGTGTTTCAAGTCACCTTTTATTTAAAATACATATTCAAAAGAAGATTTGACTCTATTATTATCGGGGGAATACAGATTGGTAAAATCATTTGCTTTGTTTAATATATCGATGACTGATAGGGCAAAGATTTCCGACCCCGGTGATCTTGCTTGGCTCTTCTTCCTCTTCTGCGCTGCTCTTGTGTCTCGCGTGGGTTGGGTTTCTCCTCCGCGCTTCTTTTGGTGAGTGATTGTGTTTCTTGATTTCGATGTGGGAGAATCAAGGAAATTTTTACTAAGAAATCCCCACAGACGACGCCAAATTGTTTGACTCAAAAGATATTAGAATCTTTTTGAACATAAATAAAAAATGAATGGGTAAATCATAGTCAAACATAATTAATTCTCAATTAAGAGGTTAACAATAATGACTGCAAAATAGAATGGAAGAGATATTATCGATCTTATTAGGCTTCAACATTATCTTTCTCATCAATCGGTGAGAAAGTCCATTTACAGGTTTTTTTTTGGTTTCATAATATTTTTTCTCAAAGATCATAAGAAAGTTTTCTTACCCCCTTTTTTTACAGAAGTCGCCGAAGCCCCCTTTATTGAGAGCTTTCTATGGCTATATATAATCATAGCATCTTTGCCTCCTCTTTCACTGGGCTTCCCATTGCCACTAAGATACCTTGGTAGTTCTTTCGGAGGTTGCTTTTACAGATTCGTCGGCCATCAGGAAGTTGGCATGGACGGGACTATATTACCGAAGTTGGCATGGACAAAACTATATTATGTGTCACTACCTAGTTACTTGGACAGGATGATGGTCAGTATGGTCGCGACTCGTGACGATCATATTTTGACCAGTACAGTTAGTCCTTTCATTTATCGAGGCCATCTTCTGTCGAGCTCGGCAAACGAATCATGACAATTACGAGTTCGAGAGAAATTTGACTCACGGCTCTTCACTCCTTAGCTATGTTTTGTGGTCTTTAGGCAGATTGTTGGCGTTATGTCCTTTCCCACGGATTGTCGTGACAGATTCGGAACTGAAACGTCATTGGGTATACGTTATTTGCGGTTATGGTTATTATCACACACATTCCTGGGGAACTAAAACGTTTCATACCCTATCAGATTTGATTAGCGACTCTTGAGTTTCGTGCTGTGGGGATTTATGTTCCTTATAAATAGTTGGAGTTGGTTATTTGACTGATACACTTCTTTATTTTTTTTTTGCTTGGGAGAGTTTTGTAGATATATCTTTTCCTCTGATCTTTTGAATCTCCGCTTACCTTTTTGCTCATTGAAATCTTTCATCTCTCCTTTCTATTATTTTTTGGCGCATTTTATGCTAAAAATGGCTGGTGATTATTCTCGCAAAAGCCTCTTTACCGTTAATCCGGTACTGGAAAGTGCTGCTTAGGTCGCCGGAAGGGCGGATGTGGTAGAAGATGAGGAAGTTCCCTCAGTGATTGAGATCTTGCCTCGCCCCGAGAGAGAGGCGATCGACTTCAACATAAGTAGCGGAGCATAACCAGAACCCGTCCACTCCGTCGTGGGGGAAATAGAAATTGTACAGTTGAAATAAAGGCAGGGAATCCCCAATTACGTCAATATGCGACTGACAGTGGGGAAAGATATAATTCACTTCGACCGTCCCAGATACTGCATGTTTTACGCATGCCCCTTCATTTTAGGGTACACACTTCTTTTTCCCTTATTGGTGGTGGACTTTTGCCGTTTCTACGAAGTGTGACCTGCCTAAATTTAGCCATATTTGTACAAGTTATTCCTTATGTTGCTCAAGTATGCACAACTTGCCGGTCGTGAGGTCACTTTGGACCATATGCTCAGCATTTTTTCTCTCAATTGATTCGCGGTTCGATGATTCACATGGGTCCTCGGGGGTCGAGGAATCTGGTGGTGAAGATGGATGACAACCGTCGTTTCTACGAGAACTACTTTTATGTGCGGACCGAATACATTGTGACGGACCCAACAGGATTCCCTGAGAGTTGGAACTTCGCACGTATGTTTGCATCTTTAGTTGGTGAAATGTTAGACCAATTTTTGTGAGTATTAAATTGTCTCATCTTTGCAGCTGAGAGATTGCCCTTGCCGCCTATCGAAGGCATTCGTGAATGGGTAGAGGCCATTCTTCCCCATACAGTGGGAATTCACACATGGTCGACCTTCCATAAGAGGTTTGGACGCATGCCCCTTATAGGTGAGATGACACATTTATATACTGTTCTCTTTTTTTAGCCTTTTATACAACATTCATCGTTACCAGGGAGGGTGCGAAGAGCAAGGGACCCTTGGCGAGCTTTTCTCCAGTCGGCCGCATCTACTCGCCCTATCGCAGTATCCACTGTACGACCATCGTTGAGGGTTGCTTCAGTTAAATCCGCGGCGTTAGTTACTCCAACGAGGGTCGCTTCCCAGGACAAAGTCCCGACCAATGTCGTTCGCTCAATGAACGAGTCACCATCTACTAGAGAAGAAGAGGGGCTATCAAAGAGACTGAGAGTAGAATTTGAGACGGCCCCCCAACAGTAATTCATCTGGATGACTCTCCCCGATGAACTCGAGAGAGGATGTTATTGCGGCTCCCCCATAGGGGTGAGCAAATCGTTGGACTTTCTGGTGCCCGCAATCAACAATCAAAAACTTATGCCGCCGTCTTGTCTCAATCAGAAATCACTGCTGTTGTTAATGATCAACCCCTTGTTATGGTAGAGAACCAGACCTCTAGGGCCGCTGTTGTGACTTCAGACGTGTCCTCATCTTCTGCAGCGGGTCATGCTTCCTCTTCAGCAGCAAAAATAGGAAAAAACATGGTGATTGATGACTATGAGTCCGAGTTAGACCTGGACGCTGAAGATGTCAGGATGTTTGAGAAAGGACTCACTCATTCGGTGGTTAATGCAGGGGGCTTGGCCCGTATCCTTCAGATCCCTTCCGGCGTTAATCTCTTGGCAGAGGAGGAATATCTGGTATCGCAATTTAGCCTATTAGGCTCCAAAGCTGAGAATGAGTCCCTTTGGGATGTTCCCGATACTGAGTTGAGGGATGAGGCAGTCGTATTGGGCTAAAGGGTACGTCACATTTTGTTTTTGCTTTATGCTTTGGCCTTTTTGAAAAATACTGGTTTAACCCCATCTTTATGTTTTCCAAAGATACATGGTGGAAATGGAAAGCATTCGCAGAGCCAACATCTGGGCAAGGATTTTCTTGAATATGCTAGCGAAATACCGTCACTACCGTGACAAGTGTCGCGAGATGCATGAGCCATTGAGGACAGATCCCCGTAATCGGGCTCTTGGTGAGGAGTTGGAGAAAAGGGACTAGGAATTGATGCAGAACATCCATAGCAAGAGCGAACACAAGGAGCAACTTGCATTAAGGATGAGGAGCTCGAGTTGGGTAAGTTGATCACAGCGGAGTGAGAGCACTTGTAGAGTCAAAGATGGACCATAACTTTGTTAAGGTCGAGGTGATGAGCATGGAGTGGATAAGAAAATTGACTGCGATGGAGAGCAAAGTCACTCGATTGGAGAATATTGAGAGTGCCTGGCTCTAGGCTTTAGTGAGGGCGATGGACCTGGAGAACAACATCCACGTATTTCAACCCGAACAGGAATCGGAGAGAGTGACAACTACCCTCAGGGAGGCAAGGCTCAAGGAGAGCATTAGCATGACTAGTCAGGAGGCATCGGTTTTGGGAGATCTGGTCGCGGCCCTAGAGGCAGAAAATGAGCGATTACGAGCTTAGATTGAGTCATCTTTTGCTACCGTTCCTCACCAAATCCATGAGCTCTAGGTTTATACGAAAGCCTAGCGAGACATATATAAGAGTTTGTGGGAGGCGGTCACCATGGCTGAGGCTGATTATGAAGAAGTGCAAGTGAAAGCTCGGGAGGCTCATATTAACTATGGATATAACACAGCGACGCCCGAAACTAATGGGGATGCGGATGATGGTAATGGATAACCTTTTGGAGACGGCGGTGATAGTGGTGATGGTGATGGCGGTGATGACTCCGAATGAAGAATGTTTCCCTCTATTTTTATTTTCATTTTATTTGTTGACTGTCGTTTGTTCATTTTTTTTGTTGTCCTGAGCCATATGCAGCAGTAGCCCGCACTGTGACTTTGCATAAATAAGAGTTCTTTTCTTTGCTATTTGCCTTGTACTTCACTTTTTATTTCAATTGTTCATGGCTTTGGTGTAAGATAGAGGCTCGTCTGTCGAGTCCCAGTTTTTCATTTAGTCCGGTGGTTGCCAAACTTTAGGGGTGTCATCTCAAACTTATAGAATTATCGACGAATCATCGTGCGATCGAGGTCAAACTCTTCTCTTTTTTGGTGAAGGAATTTGGCCTTGAAGGATGTTATTTCAAATTTATCAAAATAGCAGCCCGTCATCATTCGATCGAGGTTGAATTCTTCTTCTCTTTTGGCAGAGGCCCTTAGCCTAAAAGGGCATAATTTCGAACTTATCAAAAAAATAGCCTGTTATCGTTCGTTTGAGGCCGAACTCTTCTTTTCATTTGGTGAAGGCCCTTAGCATTAAAGGGTGTTATTCCAAACTTATCGAAACAAAATCTCGTCGTCATTCGGTCGAGGTCAAACTCTTCTTTTCATTTGTCGAAGGCTCTTAACCTTAAGAGGGTGTTATTTCGAACATATCGAAATAACAACCCGTTGTCGTTCCATCGAGGTCGAACTCTTTTTTTCATTTGGCGAAGGATCTTAGTGTTAAAGGAGTGTAATTTCAAATTTATCGAAATAACAGCCCGTCGTTGTTCGATCAAGGTCGAACTCTTATTTTATTTGGCGAAGGTTCTTAGCCTTAAAGGGTGTTATTTCGAACTTATTGAAATAACAGTCCGTCGTCGTTCGATCAAGGTCGAACTCTTCTTTTCATTTGGCGAAGGCTCATAGCCTTAAAGAGTGTAATTTCAAACTTATCAATATAACAGCCCGTCGTCGTTCGATCGAGGTCAAAATCTTCTTTTCATTTGGCGAAGGCCCTTATCCATAAAGCGTGTTATTTAGAACTTATCGAAATAATAGCACGTCCTCGTTCGATTGAGGTCGAACTCTTCTTTTCATTTGGCGAAGGCTCTTAGCCTTAAGAGGGTGTTATTTCGAACTTATCAATGTAACAGCTCGTCGTCGTTCGATCGAAGTTGAATTCTTCTTTTCATTTGGCGAAGGCTCTTAGCTTTAAAAGAGTGTTATTTCAAATTTATCAAAATAACAGCCCGTCATCTTTCGATCGAGGTTGAACTCTTCTTTACATTTGGCAAAGGCTCTTAGCCTTAAAGGGTGTTATTTCAAACTTATCAATATAACAGCCCGTCGTTGTTCGATCGAAGTCGAACTCTTATTTTCATTTGGCAAAGGCTCTTAGCCTGAAAGAGTGTTATTTTGAACTTATCGAAATAACAGCATGTCGTCGTTCGATCGAGGTTGAACTCTTCTTTTCATTTGGCTAAGGATTTTAGCCTTAAGAGGGTGTTATTTTGAACTTATCGAAATACCAGCTCGTCGTCGTTCGATCGAGTTCGAACTCTTATTTTCATTTGGTGAAGGCTCTTAGCCTTAAAGGATGTTATTTCAAACTTATTGAACTAACAGTCTGTCGTCTTCGATCGAGGTCGAATTCTTCTTTTCATTTGGCGAAGGCTCTTAGCCTTAAAGGGTTCTATTTGGAACTTATTGAAATAACAGCCCATCATCGTTCGATCGAGGTCAAACTTATTTTTATTTGGCAAAGGCTCTTAGCCTTAAAGGGTATTATTTCGAACTTATCAAAATAACAGCCTGTTATCGTTTGATCGAGGTCGAACTCTTCTTTTTATTTGGCGAAGGCTCTTAGCCTTAAAGGGTGTTATTTCGAACTTATCGAAATAACAACCCGTCGTCGTTCAATCGAGGATGAACTCTTCTTTTCACTTGGCGAAGGTTCTTAGCCTTAAGAGGGTGTTATTTCAAACTTATCGAAATAACAGCCCGTTGTAGTTTGATCGAGGTTGAACTCTTCTTTTCATTTGGTGAAGGCGCTTAGCCTTAAAGGGTGTTATTTCAAATTTATCGAAATAACAGCCCGTTGTCAGTCCCAATTTCTGGAGAGTTGGTCATCTTTTGTTGGAGTCCCAGTCTGTTTGGTATTGCTTGCACTATATGTTACAACGTTGGTGAATACGAGGTGTTTATGTTTCGTTTAGGTTCGTGCTATGTAAGCCTTCTGGTTTTCGTGTCTGACTGTTGCCGTCCAGCTTGAAGATGTTGCCGGCCGGAGGTATTTCAGCTCCGTTAAGCAATTTTTGTCTTTCACTCGAGATGTTCCTATGTACGTCCACGCGGGTCTTATGTGCTTGCCTGGACAAAGAGTGAGAGGTGAGGATGAGATTTTTTTTCGCCCCCACCCGATGATCTGATGGGGGAATATAAGTTGGTAACATCATTTTTCTTTGTTTAATATATCGATGATTGATGGGGCGAAGATTTCCGAGCCCGGTGATCTTGCTTGCCTCTTCTTCCTCTTCTGCGTTGCTCTTGTGTCTCGCGTGGGTTGGGTTTTTCCTCCGCTCTCCTTTTGGTGATTGATTGTGTTTCTTGATTTTGATCTAGGAGAAACTAGGAAATTTTCACTAAGAAATCCCCACAGACGGCGCCAAATTGTTTGAATCAAAAGATATTAGAACCTTTTTAAACAAAACAATCAAAGATGAATGGATAAATCTTAGTCCAACAGAATTAAATCCTGATCGAGAGGTTAACAAAAATGACTGCAAATTGGAATGAAAGATATATCATCGATCTTATTAGGCTTCGACATTATCTTTCTCATCAATCGGTGAGAAAATCCATTTATAGGTTCGTTTTTGGTTTCATAACTTTTTTGTCTCAAAGATTAGAAGGAAGTTTTTTCCCCCTTCTTTTACAGGAGTCCCCGAAGCCCCCTTTATTGAAAGCTTTCTATCGCTATATACAATCATAGCATATTTTCCTCCTCTTTGACTCGGCTTCCCTTTGCCACTAAGATACCTTGGTTGTGCTTTCGAACGTTTCTTTTGCAGATTCGTCGGCCATCAGGAAGTTGGCAAGACGAGACTATGCTATATGTCGTTACCTGGTTACTTAAAATATTATAGTTTCCTTCCCGAACTATACCCGGTCTTGATTACCTCTCTTAACTTGGCTTTTTGAGAGCCATTACCTCCTAGATGCTGATGTGGAAAAAAGTGTGGGTGCACTCGCTTGCCACATGGATTTTTCTGTCTATGTGGCTTTTTTTTTAACTAAAATATTTTTTTACCATTTTAAGAATATTACTTTTTTTATAAATTTTTTCGAATAAAATTTATAATAAAACTTGAATATAACTATATTATTCAGGCCAAATATTTTTATTTGGTCAAAATCAATAAAATTTTAGTTAATCTTTTGTAGAATTTTACCTGAAAATAAAAATTTATATAATTGAAATAAATAGTCAAAGCATCTAAAAAAATAAAAAAAAATACATAATTGATAAAGTTTTATGCATTAGTGGTGAAAGAAAATTACATATCAGGTCATTTAAAAGGTAATTGATCTATTTTTTACATTCATTTATAATATAATAAGTTATTTATATACCATCAATGCAATTTAACCTTATCATTTAGAAAATATTAATAATCAATGTTATTAATCCCCAATTGTTTTTAAATAACCTGATTGTAAGAATATATCAAAATATATTGATAGAATGTTTAGAAAAATCATTACAATTTTCTAATATAGATAACTTAAATCATTTTTTCTTTTACGAAGAAGTGGACATTCATGATATACTTTGGCTGACCAAAAATATTCAGCACAATACTTTGCAAAACTTAACTAGTCATAGTCTTGAGATTCAGACATAGTCGTATTGATGCTCTCATAATTGATTGCAATTATCACATAAGACCAGACAAAGGGTGATGTTATGTAAAAAAATCTAATCTGAGCAAAATAATTATTTCCATACATCAAAGTGGCAAGTTCAAAGAGTCGATGATTATCTATTAAAACAAACTAATTAGTCTCACCGTTGCATCACACTACATAACCTAATTTTAAAACAAATGGCAATCAATACAATTAGGGTCCATTTTTTTTTTGAATTTTCATTACATGTGTTGGTAGTGTAACAAGTTATTTATACCATCAATACAATTTAACCTAATATAACAAATTACTTATCATTTGTAAAATATTATTATCGGTCAATGCTAATTGCTTTGTAAATGACTTGATTGTATAAATATTTTAAAACATATCAATAAACTTATTTTAAAAATATTGGCATTTATGTAGTATATATATAACTTAAATTATTTTTCTTTTATGAAGAAGTGGACATTCACGATATTACTTTGGGCGAGAAAAATAAATATTCGGCACAAAACTTAATTAGTCATAGTATCGTAAATGCATACGCCAATTTCAACAAGCTTGAAATTCAGATATAGTCGCATTGATGCTCTCATAATTAGTTGCAGCTATCACATAATACTAGAGAAAGGGCGATTGTTATGTAAAATTATTTCAAACATCAAGTTCAAAGAGTGGATGATAATTTTCTAATATTCTAATATTAGTCTCGCCCTTCCATCACACTTCATAACCCTAAAACAAATGGTAATCTTCAGGATTTATAAACTAATGAAACCAGAAGAATGAAACCAGAAACACCATAACATGAGTTGGAGAAGCAACAACGTTAGCCAACTGAGTTGCACCACTTTTAGTAGGTGATGATGATGTTCCACCAGTAGTCTGATTAGAAACTTGAGGTGGGGTTTCTAACACTTTGACTATCATTTTCATACCCTTGTCGCAGTGTCCTGATACTCCACTGATGAAGTAGAACAAGCCAGGTCTGTCCAGTTTCACTATGGATGTTCCATTGTTGGAGAAGAAGATTGGATGTGCTGACTTGCACTTCTCGTACTCTTCCTCACTCACCACCAACACCGAATCCTTTTTGTACTCAAACCCTACAAATAGACACACATGTCATAATAAATGTCTTTAGCAACAAATTCATTTAGTTTATATATACTCACCTCACCTGACAGTATAAATATTTTTAAAAGAATTGTGCTACTATGAAAATTTCTTAAACAAGAAATTGTGTATGGAGTACCATTGTACAATCAAGTTGACGATCGGACTAGGAGTCTAAGTGGTATTATCCTATGCTATACATACTACTAGTAACTTCTTTTTTTCTTTTCCTATTTGTTGACCAAATGGTGTCAAATGACACCTCTATCTTTGCTTATGCTTGACTAAGTCTTGGACCTAGTCTCATTATAGTAAGATAGATAATGGAATCTATCAAAAAAACTGAGACTATTGACAGCAAAGTGTCGGTATACCCACTACGAAAATTTTAAAATATATTTATAACTCTGAAATTATTTCAATAAAAACAGTGGGTACGATAATCTTTTTTTTTTTTTGGTTGCTAATTGGTACAATTATTTCTGTATCTACTGACTATGCATCTTGGATGTCTCTTTTTGAGTAAGCATATTAAAGTTTAATAATAGTGGTAAGATGAAGATGCACTTACTTAAAGTGTCATCAACCTTGAACCTATTCTTTGCAGCCCACTCGTTGTATACTTGATCATCTTTTGCTTGAGGGACAACCCATCCTTTGTCACCACCAACAGTGAATTCAGTAGAAAGAGCAGTGAAGAAATGAAGTGAAAAGACGAAGACCAAGTAGAGAAAAGCTTTGGAGGAAGACATGATTTTTTTGGACTAGAAAGAAGGGAGCCCTTAATTGTATGCTTTGTTATGAGTTGTGAAATGATTAGCTGAGAAATGAAGATAATAACAATATTGTGATATGACGGTTTGTTTAAAAAGGAGAATTTGTTTCGAAGTTGGTTAAGTTTTTGAGTTTGTGGGGGAGTGTTCTTAGCAAAGAGTTGTGGAGAATTTTGAGGTGCATGTATTGTGGCATCAGTTGAGGAGTAGTTCTTCGTTTGACTCGGTATTACTGTTTTTCAAACTTAAATCCAAGGCGGTGAGAATAATTTTTTCACGTGATCATTATCAAGCTAAGTTATTCGTACAAAAATAGGGAGAGATAACTTTTCGAATCCAAGTTTGGCTACAATAGGGGTGGGGGTGTCAAAAGCGGCGGTTGGGTCGGATATGGACAAGTTAAAAACAAGTAATGTAAAAAATGAATAAATTATTCGATTCGATCTATATTTAACATGGATAAAAAATAGATTAGCCGGCGGATATGGAATATCTATATTATCCATGATTTTTTGAATATGTTCACTTTTGAGAGAACTAGTATCCTAAACTTGAGACTCTAATTTAAGATTTTACAAATGTAATAAAACTCATTAGTTATCCATTTTCTAAATAGATAATATGATTCTTCATCCATATTTGACATGTTATTAAATAGTTTATTGTTCGATCTATTTTTAATGGATAATTATTTTCCTTTAATCATTTTGGCACCACTAATTACAGTCAATTATTGGTGGGGGAAAATGCAGTCATTTTTTAACAAGAACCTTTTTATTTTATTGTTCGGTTATATTAGCAGAAAATGCATGGTTACAAACAAATATTCTTGCATACGGTCGATATCGGGGTCATCTATTGTATGACAGGTCGAGGCTAAAATGTGATAGGTTAAAGATCGTCCCTCGATTTTATCAAACCAAGGTATGAAGTTAGAGCACAGTTTAAGGTCATCGAGCCCGTATCTCCAGAGCCGACCCCGACTCCAATCGAGCTCAAGGAAATATTATCGGACCGAATAACGGAAGACCGAAATATCTGTAACCAGTTGGATATCAATGGCGGGAATCTAGGCACGTATCAGCTATAGACCGACTAGTTAGCAAATCATGAAATTTCTTACCTTTTGTAAAATTGTATCTAACGTAGGAGTCCCCAACTATATAAAAGGGGTCTGATTATTTGTAATGGACATTGTAACAGGCATCTAAAGGCAATACACTATTATTTCTAGTTCTCATTATCTTGTTATTCTGTTCTAACATTGATTGAGGCCTTTTCTGACTCGAGAGTCACAACCTTCAAGGCTAACAATGTTCAACATGTGTGGTTTGCATTCACTTTTCTGTTGTAAATTTCAATATTAATCTATTTTTAAAATTTCTATCAAATTATATAAAAAAGCGTACAAATTCAATTGTTATCCAATTTTAAGGGTAAACAGTTTAGCACTCACCACGGGGATAATTAAGGAAAATAGTGGTTATTTGATATGAATTGCCATAACACATGCTATTTTTCACTTGTTCTTCGAAGTGTCTTTGATTTCAGGCTTAAGCTCAAAATTTCAAACTCACAATTAGCACCTCTACCTACTGACGATGAGTCTGGTCACCACCGTGAAAATAATAACATAGCGCCCGATAACGAGGTACCGCCCGTTGATCCGATTGAAATTCCAATTGCGGACCAGTTTGATGCTAATTCGCATATGGCTATCAATACAAGCCTCTCTATTGACCCCGAGAATATAATTTGTAGTGGATACCGATCAACGACACGAAATACTCAAAACAACAAAGGAGACGGGGCCAATCTACGAATGATCTTTGAAATATTGCAGGCTTAACAAGTGGCAATAGCTCAGTTACAACACTAGAGTCGCGTACCGAGAATGATCGAGCATGACCCGTCTTGTGAGATCACTCGCAGGGAGGAACCGGACGTGGAAACGTCGAATGGGAACGATTCATGTAACAACCCCGAAATCATAAAAATGCTCGAGAACGGACAAAATAGATAGAAACGGGGGAAAATAAAATTGAAGCAAACGACAAAAAGGTGGAATCCTACAATTCTAGGGTCGACCAGATCCCGAGAGCACCTCCAATATTTAAAAGCTTAGATTCCAAGAAGTTTTTGTAGAAGCCTTTCCCTTTGAGCGCGGCCCTGAAGTCGATCCCTAAAAAATTTCACACGCCCGAGATTCCTAAACGGAACGGAATAACCCAAACGAGCACGTCACTTCAAACACATATATCATCAAAGGAAACGACTTGGAGGATGATGCAATCGAGCATGTCTTACTGAAGAAATTTGGAGAAACCTTGTCAAAGGGATCCATGATATGGTATCACATGTTACTCCCTAATTATATTGACTCATTTGCTATGCTTGCAAATTATTCTGTGAAAGCACACGCTGGGACTGTCAAGGTCGAAACCAGAAAATCGGACCATTTTAAAGTGAGGCAAAAAGATAATGAAATGCTTAGAGAATTCTTATCATTTCAAATAGAACGGATGGACCTGCCACCAGTCGTTGATGATTGGGTCGTCCAAGTTTTTACCTAGGGATTCAATGTTCGAAGTTCGGTAGCTTCATAACAATTCAGCAAAATCTGATAGAATATATGGCTATCACTTGGGCTGATGTGCATAACCGATATTAGTCGAAGATCAGAGTCGAAGATGATGATCGACTAGGGCTCCTTCTAGGTCCGTTTATCCTGTTAAACCTGTGGACAGAGTCAAAAGAGATATAGATCGTAAACGAAGGTCGAACAGGGATCAATATCAGCCGTACATTAAGGATTGAAAAAGCAATGGGTCCGGACGGAGTCCTACACGAAAGAAAAGAAGAAATGATTGAGGCCAGAGCAACTAGGGACTCATGAGCAAGAATGATTTCGACGAGCCTATCAAACCTAAAGAAGCACCAAGGTTATTAGAATATAACTTTAGCGTCTATGTTGCTACTATCATATTGGCTATCGGACGCATCAAAGATACCAAATGGCCTCGACCTCTACAATCCAACCCAGCCTAAAGCGATCCAAACCAGATGTAAAAATAGCATGGCACTCACGACCACGAAATAGAGGGTTGACGATAGTTGAGGTAAGAGGTATCCCCATTCAACAACGGGCATCTTCGAGAATTCCTAAGGGACCGAGCCAAGAATCATTTCAGAAATAGGGACTCCAATAAACAATGCAAGCAAGAAGAACCTTAACACGTCATTCATATGATCATCGGAGGAGTCAATTTTCCTTAAGGCCCGATGTTAAAGCGCACCAAAGTATCCATCACGAGATAGAAACAAACTTGAGATTACATACTAGAAGGAACTTTGTCTTTCCACGACGAGGACGCAGAGGGAATCATGCATCCCCATAACGATGCACTGGTAATATCTGTACTCATGAATAAATCTTGAGTTAAACATGTGTTAATTGATCCAGGTAGCTCAACCAACATCATTCGATCAAGGATCATAGAACAACTTAACTTACAGGACCAAATCATGCATACAGCCAAAGAGCTAGATCGATATGGCTAGTTTTCTTGTGAGAGCTAAACAAATTCAACATGGCTTGTGAAAATACTAAGGGGAAAAGAACATTACTAGTAAACGCAGCTCGGACCATCCAGGAAACCATGTTTTACCTAATCGAAGGTAATATGAGGTACAACACCCTGTTCGGGAGACCATGGATCCACAACATGAGGGCAGTGCCTTCGACCCTTCACCAGGTGTTAAAATTTCCAACGCCAAAAAGGATTAAAACGATCTACATGGAGCAACCGGCCGCAAAGGAAATATTTGCAATCAAAGATGTTATTCCAATATCAACACTGACGACATCGAAGGAACTAAGTTCAAACACAAATGAGGAAACTAAATAGCAATTATCGACACCAGCCACGAACCAATCGAATAAATAGGGGAACAACGAAGAGATAAGTACGGGGTACCCAGATTGTTTATAGTACCTGATGATTCCAATGCTATAAATTCAATGGTCGAAGAGTTGGAGCAAGTCATTTGTTTTATCTGGGCAGGGGGTTAACCTCCAAGCTCATGAAAAAACTCATTAAATTTCTCATAGCTAACATAAATTATTTCTTGGTCTCATCTCGACATGATAGGCATCCCACTAGAAATCACTACCCACAAGTTGATCCTGGATTAGAAATTTCATCCGGTCAAGCAGAAATGGAGATTCAGCCCGAGATCAAACATGTTTTCATCAAGGACGAGGAACTAAACTCCTTAAAATAGGGTCCATTAGGGAAGTTAAATACTTAGAAGTCCCTAAAAAAGAAAACAAACTGAGAATGTGTGTGAATTATAATGATTTGAATAAGGCAAGTCCCAAGAACTCTTTCCCTTTGCCTAACAACGATCGCATCATTGATGCCATGGCTGGCAACGAGATCCTCAGTTTTCTCGATGCATACTCCGGGTACAACTAAATACGAATTAGGCAATAAGATCCTCAGTTTTCTTGATGCATACTCCGAGTACAACCAAATACGAATTAACCTGGATGATCAAGAAAAGACCTCCTTTATCACTAAGTATGGCACATACTGCTATAACGTAATGCCATTTGGATTAAAAAATGCAGGTGCCACATACCAACGCCTAGTAAACAAGACGTTCGAAGAACAAATAGGAAAATCCATAGAAGTTTACATTAATGATAAGTTATTTAAGTCCCTGCGAGGAGAGGACCATTTAAAGAATTTGGAAGAAACCTTCAGTATATTCAAGAAGTACAACATGAAGCTGAATCCGATAAAATGTGCGTTCGGAGTCAGATCAGGTAAATTTCTCGAGTTCATGGTATCCGATCGAGTTATCAAGGTCAACCCCGACAAGATCAAAGCTATCGAGGATAGCACAGTTGTGGACAACATGAAGGTCGTGCAAAGATTAACCGGGCACATTGCTTCCTTGAGGTGATTCATCTCGATGTCCTTCGATAAGAGCCATCAATGTTTCTCATTACTAAAGAAGAAGAAAAACAACTTTACATGGACCCTAGAATCCCAAGGGACTTGGAAGAATTTAAGTGATATCTATCAACATGCCACTTCTTCACACGTCGAGGGCAAACAAACAACTATAATTGTATTTGGAAGTATCGAAAATAGCGCTAAGTGAAGTCTTAATTAAGGAAGAAAAAGGTACATAATTTCCAATTTATTATGCTAGCACAACCTTAGGTGAGGTCAAAACTAGATATCCTCACCTAGAATAATTGGTGCTCGCTTTGCTAAGCACCGCTAGGAAACTGAATTCGTGTTTTCAGTTCCATCCTATATGTGTTGTGACAAGTTACCCATTACAAAATTTTACGCATAAATCCAAACTCTTGGGATGTTGGCCAAATAGGTCGTGGAAATTAGCGGCTACGAAATTGAATATCAACCCCGAATTGAAATTAAGTCTCAAATTTTGGCAGATTTCGTGATCAACTTTATGTCATCCCTAATACCCGAAGCCGAAAGAGAGTTGTTGGTAAAGTCGGGGATGTCTTCAGCAATCTGTACCTATTTACGAATAGTGCCCCAAACGGAAAGGGCCCGGACTTGGCATTTTACTGAAGCCACCCACATGCAATATAGTTATACGATCCATTAGAACTATGAAATTAACTAACAACGAGGCTGAATATGAGGCCATGATTATTGGTCTTGAACTGGCCAAAAGCTCGGGGGTACAGGTGATCGAAGCTAAGTGTAACTCCCTCCTTGTGGGGAACCAAGTTAATGGAATGTTTGAAGTCAGAGAAGAGTGGATGCAAAAGTACCTTGATAAGTTGTAGGCAACATTACATCGTTTCAAAGAGTGGACTTTGCAGCACGTACCTCTAGATCAAAATAGCGAGGCCGATGCTCTTACAAACTTAGGGTCATTAGTTGAAGACGATGAGCTCAACTTAGGGGAAATCGTATAGCTCATGAGATCGGTAGTGGAAGAAAGTCACATAGAAATAAACTCCATAAGCTTAACTTGGGATTGGAGAAATAAATACGTAGAGTATTTTAAGACCGAGAAACCGCCCCCAGATCCACAATAATTAAGGGCCCTACACACAAAGAAAGCCTGATTAAGCTTTTCCATACTCATTTACATCATGAATCCATGAATTTATGGAAGAAAAATCAGATTTTTTGAAAAATCTTCCAAAAATGAAAATTTTAGATTTGGAGGTCGAGTTGTCATCGGAATTCGATAATTTTTGTATGGTTGAACTCGTATCAGAATGGGTTGTCAGATCGTAATTTGTCACACTCTGATATGTGGGCCCCACAGGCAATTTTGAGCTAAATTTCAAATTTTAATTCGAAAAATGTATAAATTCATATGGAATTAGTTCCTATGATTTGTGTTGAGTATTTTAAATTATTGTGACTAGATTTGAAGCTTCGGATGAATTCGCGAGACAAAGGCATGTTGAATTTTTGAATTGGTAGCAAAGCGAGGTAAGTGTTTGGTCTACCCTAGCTTGAGGGAATAAGAGTTGAGTATAATTGCTACTTGTTATGTGTTGTGTCCGACGTATAGGCATGGTGACGAGTATCTATACATTGGGGGTCGAGCATGACCGTGAGTCCTAAATTGCTAAATTGCCGTATTCTTATTTGATGCTTATGAGAACTTGTTTGAAGATATTTGAAGCTGAGCAAGTAATTGTTATGATTGAGTAATTGTATCAATTGTGTTAAATAGAAATTCATAAGTTTGGTTATAGCTGGTTCTTCTTTGCCAAGAATATATTATTGATTATTTGTTATTGGTTTCACACCGGTAATACATACATATTGTTGATTAATTATTATTGGTTTCATACCGGTAATATATATTGTTAATTAAAGATTATTGGTCTCATACCGATAATATATATATATTGTTGATTAAAGATTATTGGTTTCATACCGGTAATATATATGTTATTGATTAAAGATTATTGGTTTCACACCGGTAATAATATATATTGTTGATTAAATATTATTGGTTTCACACCGGTAATATATATGTTGTTGATTAAAGATTATTGGTTTAATATCGGTAATATATATGTTTCATACTGGTAATATATATGTTGTTGATTAAATATTATTGGTTTCACACCGGTAATACATACATATTATTGATTAATTATTATTGGTTTCTTGCCGGTAACATATTAAGAAATGGGATCGTGTGGCACGCCGACCACTTATATATTAAGAAATGGGATCGTGTGGCACGCCGACCACTTATATATTAAGAAATGGGATCGTGTGGCACGCCGACCACTTATATATTAAAGAATTGGGATCGTGTGGCACGCCGACCACTTATATATTAAGAAATGGGATCGTGTGGCACGCCGACCACTTATATATTAGGAAATGGGATCGTGTGGCACCCCGACCACTTATATATTAAGAAATGGGATCGTGTGGCACGCCGACCCCTTATATATTAAGAAATGGGATTGTGTTGCACGCCGACCACTTATATATTAAGAAATGGGATCGTGTGGCACGTCGACCACTTATATATTAAGAAATGGGATCGTGTGGCACGCCGACCACTTATATATTAAGAAATGGGATCGTGTGGCACGCCGACCACTTATATATTAAGAAATGGGATTGTGCGGCACGCCGACCACTTATATATTAAGAAATGGGATCGTGTGGTACACCGACCACAATTTATATGATTGTTAGCATTGGCCATAGTTGCCAATAGCCTATTATGTACTGTTATTGGCCATAGTTATCGGTGACATGTTGAAAAATTATATTATATTGAATTGGGAGCGAGTGGTGCGCCTACCACAAGATACGAAATAAAATGGGACCGGGTTGCACGCTGCAATGGTGTTAAATAAGATTGGAACGGGTTGCGCTTACAACGAGATGTGATCTGTAAGTGACATCCGCCTTTGTTTTCCTTATTCTTGTTAGTGGCTGGATTTTGATTCCTTATAATGGTGATGCCGTGCACTTTCCACTGTTGTGTTTATTTGTAGTTATCAATTCAAGTGTTTAAAATGTTTGAATTCTTTTTCTATTGTGACCCTTCGTGTTAGAACCTACAGTGTCTACAATATTTCACCGCATTTATATATATATAGTTCAATACTTCAAGCTTCAATAATTGTACTTTAATTGAAATGGGTATTTTCTTTATCAAATGATTACTAAAAATAACTTAATCTTTTCTTGTTGATTTACTAATTGGGTTGGAAGTTGTTCTATACTTTATGTTAAGTAAATGAGGCTCGTCGAACATTCTTAATTGTATTGGGTCATGGACCCTGTGAAATGAGCAACAAGAGTATATTGATGTGCAATGTGAAATAGAAATATGTTGGTACAAGGTGCCGGGGAAAATGTTATAATTTTATTTAGTTGCACGTGAGTTGTCCGTACAGTTGTGATATAAATATGGGCACGAGATGCCGCAAAAATATGAAAGTGGGTCGAGACCTATATTATTATGATTTTGAAATGAGGCGTCATAAGGTGACCTTTACTCAAAAGAATTATATTCGAAAGATACTTATTTGAAGGAAATATATTCGAAACATATTTATTGAAAGCATATTATTCTAGAGATTATTACTTTGAGAATTTATAGGCGAAATATTTATCCTTGAAAGACTTGTTTAATTGATTGCACTTGTATTTTTTATTTGTTGAGAAATATTTGTGATGTTCTTGTTGCAAGCTATTTATATCTCTGGTAGATCATTGTTGCCATTATTGTTATTTGCTTCCCATTATTTTGTACGCTATAAACTGCACATATTTATGTGAGTGTCTGGTCCTAGCCTCGTCACTACTTTGCCGGGGTAGGCTAGACACTTACCAGCACATGGGGTCGGTTGTGCTGATAGTACACTTCTGTACATTTTTGTGTATAGATTCAGGTATTTGATCGATGGTAGTTATTCGTTGCGGTGGAGACTCAAGGTAAACCTGCTATAGAGTTTGCAGTCCTCAGAGTCACCTTCAATTGTACTTGTTTCCATTTGTTCCCTTTGTTTCGGAACAGTGATGTAATTATATTGTATAATTACTCTTAGAAAAGCTTGTGACTTGTACTACCGGTTTTGGAAATTGTAAATCGTTTAGAGAAATTTCAGTTGAAGTTAATAAGTATCAATGTTATTTCGGTTTATGTTAGGCTTACCTAGTTTGAAGACTAGGTTCCATCACGGCTCCTTCAGAGGGATTTTTGGGTCGTGAGAAGTTGGTATCACAGCTCTAGGCTCATAGGTGCTACAAGTCATAAGCGACTTTCGTAGAGTCTTGCGGATCAGTACAGAGACGTCTGTGCTTATCTTCGAGAGTCTACAGAACTAGTAGGAAAAATTTCCACCTCATTCATTCATTATCGTGAGGCATTTATTCACCTTGAAGCATATATCTTATGTTCTTTTGCATCCACTGATGTATGGAGTTGCGCACTACATCAATGGTTTGTGATATCATAAAAGGATTGTAAGAGAGCCAGAGTTGCTCAATCGTTGTTACCATGTGTCGATCAGAATTAAGTATATGGAAGTGCAAAGAGATCTTTTTAAGTTATATGCATGGGGGTGCATTAGATCTTGACATCTGGTTGATAAGTACAATCTGTAAAAGGTTTAATTGGTTTCATAATCAGCACAGGTGGATGTACATAACAAAAAGAAATTGTCGTATTTGAGACTATGTGGTTGTAACGGCCCGGCCCGTCGTTACGGGAATTTACCACCCCGTCATGTTGCAATTACATGTTTTATGCTTTTATATCAGTGTTAGAGCCTATCGGGTGAGTTAGGAGTGAATTGAATTGAAAATGAAGCAAATAGCATGTTTGAAGAAAGTTTAAATATGAAAAGTCAACCTAGAATTGACTACCGAGTTAGAGTGCTCGGAATCAAATTCTGATGATTCGACTAGTTTCGGGAGATCATTTATGACTTAGGAGAGCAATCGGAATTGAATTTGGAGGCCCGGTGTAGTTTTAGGCTTGAATTGGCTAAGGTTGAATTTTGGCAAAATCCGAATGGTAGGTGAGATTTTGATCCGGGGGTCGGAAGGGAATTCCGACAGTTGCAGTAGCTTCGTTAGGTGATTTTGGATATGCCTGCAAATTTTCAGGTCATTCGGACGTCGTTTGGTCGGGTTTTTGATTGAATGAGCAATTCGGAAATTTTGAAGAAACTTAGGCTTGAATCCGTGTGTAATGGGTGATTTTGATGTTTACGATGGTGTTTTTATGTTACGAGCAAGTTTGAATGAGGTAATGTGATGTATTGGTGGCTTTGGTTGAGGTCCCGGGGGTCTCGGGATCATTTCGGATGCCTAACGGGCAAGTTTTGATCATGAAGTTGCTGCAGAAAATTGCAGACAGTGATTGCTCTATGCGATCGCATAGAGTCATTGCGATCGCATAGAAAAGCCTGGAGGGATGAGAAAAATGTGCTATGAGATCGCATAGCAAGGGGTGCGATCGCATAGGCTTATCAGACTGTGCATTGCGATCGCATAGCCAGTGCTGCGATCGCAGAGAAGAAAAGATAAGGCCTGGAAGGTTGTGCTATGCGATCGCGGAGGTGCATTGCGATCGCATAGAAGGGGAATTTAACTCTATGCGATCGCATAGGGCCATTGCGATCGCATAGAAGGAATGGTCTCGCATAGGGCCATTGCGATCGCATAGAAGGAATGGTCTGGGGTTCATATACCCAAAACACCATTTTTGAGCCCTAGAGAGAAGAAATCATGGGAAAACGCTGGGAAATCATCGGGTATTCACCGGAGGTAAGTTTCTTGACTCAAAAACATCATTTTATGGTAGAATTAACATCAATCTTCATGAATTTGGGTAGAAATTGTGAAGGATTGTGGCCTAGATATTGAAAACGAAAATTTGGGTTTTGAAAGGCCAATCGAACTCCGATTTTGGTAAGTTTTATATGTATGGACTCGTGGCGAGACGAGGGTTCTGGAAATATGAGTTTCAAAATTTTTCGAGATGTGGGCCCGGGGCTCGGGTTTTGCAAATTTCGTGATTTTTGATATTTTTCGAGTTCTTTCGATTGGGTTATGTTTCATTAGCCTATTTTGATATATTTGTACTGATTTTGGCTAGTTTGGATGTACGTGGATGCCGGTTCGAGGAGCTAAGGCGTCGCGGGCATGAGTTTTCGTCGGTTCGAGGTGGGTAATTCTTGTAAATGATGTCCTGAGGGTTAGTAAACCCCGGACTTGCACATCTTAGTGCTGTATTGAGGTGACTTACACGCCGGATAACGAGCGTGGGGTAGAGCACCATTGGGGATTGTGACTTGGTCCGTCCCGCATAATAAATAATAACGCCTAATTGTTGAAATGAATTGGACTAATTATCATGTTTGGGTTTCGTGCCAATTATTTGAATCCTTCAAGGATTGATATCACTGCTTTGATAACACTGTGCATATTTTATTCTAAATTTAAGGTTTAAAATGGAATATTTGCTATTCAGCATTTTTATAAGGTTATGAAAAACTTGAACAAGGTCTTAATAACATTTTTGTTGTGAGCTAATGTGATATTGTTGCCCGTAGGGTTTTCTTGATTATCTGTTAAACTGATTAGGGCCGAGGGCCATATGTTAGGGCATGACATTTTATGTGAGCATATGCATACACATGCATGGATCGGACCGCACGCCGCAGTGGTATACGGATCGGGATGCGCGCCGCAGCAGGTGTGATATTAATATAGTGCTTGGGCTGTAGGAGCCCCTCCAGAGTCTGAACCCCCACAGTGAGCATGGGTACCCAAATTGGATCGGGCTACGTGCCGTAGCGGTCATATGCATTGCATGGCATACATAGATTGGTTTACGTGTACTATGTGGCATAACATTCAGCACTCATATATTACTAACACACATGCATTAGTTGCCTTATTAACCAGATCTCCTGGTGGTAATTGATAAGGAGTGCTAGCCCGAGGGGCTGATTTGAGTGCGGACTTGCACTGCTTGAGATTGTATCCAGGTATTGGTATATTATTATGAAAGAAAGTAGCTAAAAATTGAGATTTTTAATAATCTACTCACATATGCTGGAAAAGAATAAAAAGATAGTTCTGTATTGTGTAGCATGAGATAGTGCCTATCGTGGTTTTCTTCCCTTCAGCATTATTTACTTTTATTACCGCTGAGTTGGAAGTACTCACACCCGACTCCCTGCACCTTGTGTGCAGATCCAGGTACATTACAGCAGAGCTGATTCCATTGCGGCTCGGGAGTGCTTTTGGACGGTCGAGGTAGCTGCCAGCGTTCGCAGGACCTGATTCTCCAGTTTGTCTATATTTTTGTTCTGATCATCCCACACTTGTGCACAATTATATTCACTATTTACACTTGTATATTCCGTAGAGGCTCATGACTCTTGACCCTTCGGTCTATGGGAGTTGGTATGTGTTTGGGCTTAGTTCCCTGTTTTGATATATCTATCACCGTTGTCTTTTAACTTGTTATGCTTAAATGGGTTAATGCAAGCTCATACCTCCGTAAATTGTTGTTAATTGGTCGGGCTGGCCTAGCAGTGTGCTGGGCGCCATCACGATCGGATTTGGGGTCGTGACAAGTTGGTATCAGAGCCAGGTTTACTAGGCCTCGTGAGTCTTGAGCCGGTTAGTAGAGTCTTGTGGATCGGTACGGGAACGCCTGTACTTATCCTCGGGAGGCCGCGAACCTTTAGGAAACACTCCACACTTCTTGGAATTCTTATCGTGCGTACTTGATTCAGCTTGAGATATAATTTTGAAATTTCTTCCACACGTTCGTGTACGCATCGAGCGCTCAGTAATGTAATTGCCTTATGGATTGTGATTTCCTCGAACGAGGGGCGAGATATAATCTCCATGAGTTCATGTTGGGCCAATCGGGAGGACTTGAGGCCGGATCCTTGTCTATGGCTCGAGCACCAAGGTATTAATTTTGCGAGTCGGTATTATGAAGTTCATACGATCGGTACTGATCCTTATTGTGCAAATGGCAGTTTGATAATGGGAGAGCTGTAAGGTATTCAGTTCTTATTGTGATTTGATATGTAGCCCTAGCTATGGGCGTGAGAAATAATTATCATATCTCGTAATTGGAAAGTAAAGTGCCTTATGTGTAGTGGAACGAGTTTAAACTCAGGAAGACTAAAGTGATTTTGATATGTGTTATGATTCGAGCAGGTACAGCGCAGGTTCAAGTATAAACTATGATAATATGATTCGTATAGTATTGAGACTTAATGTTTTGTTGAAATACATTGTGATATCTTGTTGAGTTGTGGATGTATTGCTAGAATGGTTTGGTGATTCTCTGGCAGGTGGATAGGCCAATTTACAAAGGAAACTCTGCCGAAATTTTTGGAAAATTTGGGACTTAGAAAGATTTCTGTCACCTAAAGAGAGTGGGCTTATTGGTGGTGCATGTATATCCGCAAGAATTGCAGAAGAGCTAAGGTCTCTGATGATTCGAGTCTCTGTCAAGGCTTGTAAATGACTTGAGTTTAATCTCATATTAACATTTCGGCATCACTTGAGTAAAAATGATATGAGTGGTTGAAAGTGCTTTGATGTATGACTCCGAGCTAAGTTGGGGAGGTTGCTATTGATTAACTTATTGCACTATTGTGTGCTATGTTGATTCTGTCTCTAAGTATGTTGGGAAATTTTGATAAATGTTATGGTGCTTCGTAGATATGAAGAAATACTAGGATGTTGTGAACTTATGTTGGTAAAGAATGTTCGGTGTATAGAAAAGAAAGATAGCTAATTGGATCTGTATGTAATCATGTTCTGCGATGTCAAAATTCTAAAAAGGCACGAGCGGTCCTACTTAATAGGACAGTTGAATTACAGCTGAATAAGGGTGAATGATGTCCAAGAATGGTTTTGCAGTGTTCAAGATTTTGCTTGAAACAGTCAGGTGCCTTAAGTTTTGTGTATATGGCTAAAGATGGCGGTTTCGTTAGAGAAAAAAATCAAGACTAGTGTTATATTATGTGAATGATGGGATTCTATGTAACCGTATGGGAGGGTAATGATAACGAATTCAAATCGCAAGAAGTTCTTCGAAATAAAGTATTGTAGAATGTGGTACTTTTGGGAAACATTGAGAGAGTATTCAGTGGCCTATGGGTCTTAGACCGTGTGGTCTTGTGTACGAGTCTTGTGAGGTAAAAAGGGGTTGAGGCATTGTCGTACTACAATATAGACTGATATGAAATTAATGATGAATCAGAAAGGAAACTGGGTAAATGGAACAACTTGTTAATAAACCAGAATGGTATAAAAAGGAATACGATTGATTCCTGGTATGTGGTTGAAGTAATGAGTCTTGCAGACAAATGCAGCAAAGCTCTTGAGTGCTGGCAGTTGTGTAACTTGAAATAGGTATAAGGACTCAGTCCTGGCAGTTAAACTTATGCAATGAATGGGAAGAAATAGTTTGTGATGTGTTTTATCATGGTTTGAAGATGAGTATGTTCCTATCGGTATGCGAAGCGTGGAATGTGTAATGAGTTTTCTTCTATATGGGGTTACGAAAGTCATTGACTAGTTGAGTGCGCCGATGTTGAGGCGGAGGAAAGGGATATGAATTTCCATGTTGTCTTAGTGTGATATGGTATACACGATGTGTTATGGAAAGTTGATAATGGTATATTCTAGGTTTTGAGATCAGCTCATAATATATGGGAAGTCAATAAAAGTTATTGAGCAGCGCGGACAGCTGCTGGTGATTTAAGAAAATGGTACTGCTATTCTAGTAATTTGGCAGGGTATATGGTGCAAAGGGACAAGGTAATGTAAACTGATAATATCCAGTGGTATGGTGGTATTCTCTTGTTGGATCGACTAAAATAATTGAGTCGTTGATGGCATAGTGAAATTTCTGAATGGCTGTCGTGGTATGAATGGACGCTTGATGTGCGTTATGTATATGTACGGTGAAATACGGAATCAGGCATAGTGATTCATATGTTATATATGTGTAGGCGACTTGAAATTCTCGTTAATCCGCCTATGCAGTGGTTGTATATCGTGTGCATTGGCACCGTTTAGCGGTTACTGGAAAAAAATTGGAAGCCCTAATGACTCTCTTATTACTTAATATGATGAATTTGGGTTATGATACCTTATTTCAGACTGGTTGACATGAGTCAGATCGTCTAGACTAATGTGATATGGGCTATGTCGGAAAATGGCACAAATTGCGTAGCAGAGAGCATCAGAGTATGCTCCAACAGAGTAGTTGTACCCAGGACCAGCGGACGGCTGGTAGGCATTGCTTTGTCAATTAGACCTTAGGGGCGGATGTTAGTGTAGAGGTATCTACCATTGATTCAGCTCCAGTATTTAGAAACATTGTTAGATGCGTTTCATATGGCCGAGCTTGAGGCTATATATATATATATATATATATATATATATTGAGAAAATTCGACTCGATATGCATTTCCTTTTTGCGAGATTTACGCGTGGATCGGGTGGCACGCCGCCACAGGTATGGTATCTGGATCGGGTGGCACGCCGCCACGGGTATGTCATTGGAGCGGGTTGCACGCCGCAACAGTATATTGTGAAAATATAGTTAGTTATAAGCTACATGGTATACAATACTTCCTAACTTCTGAGGAAAGTCCGTTTTGAGTATCGCTTGGCAAATGGCACGTCGGTTGTGTCCTTTTAGGATTTAATAGCATACGTTAATTGTTTCACCGTGGGTGAGATTGATTGCTTGGGTTCAAGACCTAGATCTGTGCGTGGCTGACCGTTTTGAGCTTGGTAAATTGAGGTGCTTCATGAGTAATAACGTTGGGATAAAATCACGAATCGTGGCAAGGCCATGTGATGTTATGACCTCTCGAAGAGGATTCAGGTACTCTATTTCTATAATGCGAGACGCGATCTCAGTTATATATTATGATGGCACAGAAGGATTAAATTGCAGCTCTATTTGCTGGAGACAGTTGTCATGATTTGAGCTGTCATGATTCGAGTGTGTGCAGACGTTTCTATTGGAGCCTATGTTGTGCTCGTCGTGGCTTAGGTCGGTGTTGAGGTGTCATATCACCAGTGCGATGTTATAATCAAAATGACCGTTGGAGTTATTAATGAATACGAGCATATTGGATCTTAGCTTGTTAGAAAGGTAAAAATCGAGGTTTGGCTCCGAAATCTGTTGTGGTATCAATTAAAAGTTAAATGGATTCATGAATGGTTGACTTGAGAGATGGGTTCGATATATTGCGTGCTTCAGCTGCCGTGGGCAGGATATGGAGGTGTTGGAATAAGACCCTATCTAATGAAAGAGGTTTTCGGCTAGTATTTGGTGATTGTGGCTAGTTGTTGATATTAGAGACTATCGTCTCGAGTGATTGGGTTGTTGATACATCATATGATCTCACCCGGAGTAGTGAATATGGGTTATTGCAGTGGATTCGAGTGTATCCCGAGTATAGGCATGGGATTTGCATTTGGCATATGATTTCGGAAAGTGCAATGTGATTTATGGTTCAGATGGTCTGTGAAATTTTGACTATATGGTGTTTTCGGACTTATGTGAGATAGGGTGACGTATGATCGCCCGAATATATTGCTTGGTAAGGTCATTCAGCTATTGGGTTGCTTCTAGTACAACTCTGAGTACGCTCGAGGACGAGCGATTGTTTAAGTTGGGGAGAATGTAATGGCCCGGCCCGTCGTTAGGGGAATTTACCACCCCGTCATGTTGCAATTACATGTTTTATGCTTTTATATCAGTGTTAGAGCCTATCGGGTGAGTTAGGAGTGAATTGAATTGAAAATGAAGCAAATAGCATGTTTGAAGAAAGTTTGAATATGGAAAGTCAACCTAGAATTGACTATCGAGTTAGAGTGCTCGGAATTAAATTCTGATGATTCGACTAGTTTCGGGAGATCATTTATGACTTAGGAGAGCAATCGGAATTGAATTTGGAGGCCCGATGTAGTTTTAGGCTTGAATTGGCTAAGGTTGAATTTTGGCAAAAATCCGAACGGTAGGTGAGATTTTGATCCGGGGGTCGGAATAGAATTCTGACAGTTGCAGTAGCTCCGTTAGGTGATTTTGGATATGCCTGCAAATTTTCAGGTCATTCGGACGTCGTTTGGTCGGGTTTTTGATTGAATGAGCAATTCGGAAATTTTGAAGAAACTTAGGCTTGAATCCGTGTGTAATGGGTGATTTTGATGTTTACGATGGTGTTTTTATGTTACGAGCAAGTTTGAATGAGGTAATGTGATGTATTGGTGGCTTTGGTTGAGGTCCCGGGGTCTCGGGATCGTTTTGGATGCCTAACGGGCAAGTTTTGATCATGAAGTTGCTGCAGAAAATTGCAGACAGTGATTGCTCTATGCGATCGCATAGAGTCATTGCGATCGCATAGAAAAGCCTGGAGGGATGAGAAAAATGTGCTATGAGATCGCATAGCAAGGGGTGCGATCGCATAGGCTTATCAGACTGTGCATTGCGATCGCATAGCCAGTGCTGCGATCGCAGAGAAGAAAAGATAAGGCCTGGAAGGTTGTGCTATGCGATCGCATAGAAGGGCAAATTGGGAGGAAAATTTAACTCTATGCGATCGCATAGGGCCACCGCGATCGCATAGAAGGAATGGTCTGGCAGTGAAATTAAAACCAGAACAGAACCGGTCGCGGGTTCATATACCCAAAACACCATTTTTGAGCCCTAGAGAGAAGAAATCACGGGAAAACACTGGGAAATCATCGGGTATTCACCGGAGGTAAGTTTCTTGACTCAAAAACATCATTTTATGGTAGAATTAACATCAATCTTCATGAATTTGGGTAGAAATTGTGAAGGATTGTGGCCTAGATATTGAAAACGAAAATTTGGGTTTTGAAAGGCCAATCGAACTCCGATTTTGGTAAGTTTTATATGTATGGACTCGTGGCGAGACGAGGGTTCTGGAAATATGAGTTTCAAAATTTTTCGAGATGTGGGCCCGGGGCTCGGGTTTTGCAAATTTCGTGATTTTTGATATTTTTCGAGTTCTTTCGATTGGGTTATGTTCCATTAGCCTATTTTGATATATTTGTACTGATTTTGGCTAGTTTTGACGTGCGTTGATGCCGGTTCGAGGAGCTAAGGCGTCGCGGGCATGAGTTTTCGTCGGTTCGAGGTGGGTAATTCTTGTAAATGATGTCCCGAGGGTTAGTAAACCCCGGACTTGCACATCTTAGTGCTGTGTTGAGGTGACTTGCACGCCGGATAACGGGCGTGGGGTAGAGCACCATTGGGGATCGTGACTTGGTCCGTCCCGCGTAATAAATAATAACGCCTAATTGTTGAAATGAATTGGACTAATTATCATGTTTGGGTTTCGTGCCAATTATTTGAATCCTTCAAGGATTGATATCACTGTTTTGATAACACTGTGCATATTTTATTCTAAATTTAAGGTTTAAAATGGAATATTTGCTATTCAGCATTTTTATAAGGTTATGAAAAACTTGAACAAGGTCTTAATAACATTTTTGCTGTGAGCTAATGTGATATTGTTGCCCGTAGGGTTTTCTTGATTATCTGTTAAACCGATTGGGGCCGAGGGCCATATGTTAGGGCATGACATTCATATGTGCATATGCATACACATGCATGGATCGGACTGCACGCCGCAGTGGTATACGGATCGGGCTGCGCGCCGCAGCAGGTGTGATATTAATATCGTGCTTGGGCTGTAGGAGCCCCTCCGGAGTCTGAACCCCCACAGTGAGCACAGGTACCCAAATTGGATCGGGCTACACGCCGTAGCGGTCATATGCATTGCATGGCATACATACATTGGTTTACGTGTACTACGTGGCATAACATTCAGCACTCATACATTACTGGCAGACATGCATTAGTTGCCTTATTGACCAGATCTCCTGGTGTAAATTGATAAGGAGTGCTGAGCCCGAGGGGCTGATTTGAGTGCGGACTTGCACTGCTTGAGATTGTATCCAGGTATTGGTATATTATTATGAAAGAAAGTAGCTAAAAATTGAGATTTTTAATAATCTACTCACATATGCTCGAAAGGGATAAAAAGATAGTTCTGTATTGTGTAGCATGAGATAGTGCCTTGCGTGGTTTTCTTCCCTTCAGCATTATTTACTTTTATTACTGCTGAGTTGGAAGTACTCACACCCGACTCCCTGCACCTTGTGTGCAGATCCAGGTACATTACAGCAGAGTTGATTCCATTGCGGCTCGGGAGTGCTTTTGGACAGTCGAGGTAGCTGCCAGCGTTCGCAGGACCTGATTCTCCAGTTTGTCTATATTTTTGTTCTGATCATCCCACACTTGTGCACAATTATATTCACTATTTACACTTGTATATTCCGTAGAGGCTCATGACTCTTGACCCTTCGGTCTATGGGAGTTGGTATGTGTTTGGGCTTAGTTCCCTGTTTTGATATATCTATCACCGTTGTCTTTTAACTTGTTATGCTTAAATGGGTTAATGCAAGCTCATAGCTCCGTAAATTGTTGTTAATTGGTCGGGCTGGCCTAGCAGTGTGCTGGGCGCCATCACGATCGGATTTGGGGTCGTGACAGTGGTTCATATGGGATTTCTAATTAGTAAAGAGTACATACTAGCATCCAAGACATTTGATGAAGTGAGTTTAACTGTCATGAGAATGACAATTGCCAAGTAAATAGCTTGAGGTGTCTTATGAGTGGTATCGTACGAGCAGTGAAGGTTACTATTTTGGATCGTCGGGAATGTGTTTTATGATTTCGCACCAAGTGAGGGAAGACCACTATTGTCACGACCCCAATCCCGGTCGTGATGGCGCCCAACACAACTGCTAGGCAAGCCCGACCATTTACCCTCTCATCCCGAGCATGAAGCTCAAATCAATTACCTGGATATTATTATCAACAATAAAGCTAAATTGAATAACCACCCAAAGATCTAGGGTCACGAGTCTAGAGCCTCTAAACATTATCGGATAACCATATCTAAACAAAATACTCAAGTATGAATAATGTATATACAAAGGAAAACTGGAATAAGAAGAGAAGCCGGGTCCTGCGAACGCCAGCAGCTACCTCAGCAACTCGGATAAATACTGATAAAAACTGGAGTGCTCGTCTATCCCTCCTGTGTACCTGAATCTGCACACAAAGGTGCATGGAGTAGGGGTGAGTACTAAGTACTCAGTGAGTAATAAATATATACAAGTAGCCGAAAGTAAGAAATCCACAGAATACCACATAATGAAGCTAAACTACAGTTCGATTCCTCCTCCGAACTAGAAACAACAATAGTACATTACCACTATCACAGATAATTTACAAACAAAGATGCAATGCAAAGCACATAACCGCTATGGCGTGTAGCCCGATCCATTTAACGTCGACGGCGCTCACTGGGGGTGTGTACAGACTCCGGAGGGGCTCCTACAGCCCAAGCGCAATATCGCTGCGGCGTGCAGCCCGATCCTCATATCATATCAACCGCTGCGGCGTGCAGCCCGATCCATCCTCAGTCCACAACAATCATGTAAGTCACACAACATCTTAAATTATTTATTTCCAGGTTCCCTTTCATTAATTTTGAAAATACGATAACTTTTATTTAATTTTTGCAAAACAGGTGACTTAGCAATTCAATACTGTGATTTCAACCCAGGACTGAGATCAGTGATTTAAGCAAGTATAGCTATCATATATATAACTATCCCCTAGGGATACTACAGGTCGGCACAAGGCCCCAAACATGGCTTACAGCCCACAATTATATCAAACACAGTGTTTTTCAACCACTAATATCATATTATACTCATTCGGGATGGACTAAGTCTCAATCCCCGGTCACCATCAATCCCGCACCTACCACGGGTGCGAGCCACGCCCTACTAGCGTCACAATGTGCTAAGCCGGGGTTTCGAACCCTCAAGCTACCATATACACTAACTACTCACCTCTAGCCGGTCGTAGACTCGTCCGCAATGCCCTTTCCTTTAGAATTCGCTGCCTTACGTATAGAATCTATTCAAACCATAATAATTATGTCATTTACGGGTCAAAGAAACACAACCCATTTCAATTTACATGAAAAACTCATAAATACGCTAAGTTGGTAAAAACCCGACCCTGGGCCCGCTATCTGAAAAATTTAGAAAATTATACCAATGTGATCCTCGTCTCGCCACGAGTCCGTGCATATAAAATTTGTCGAAATCGGAGTTCGAATGACCTTTCAAAACTCAAAATCTCGTTTTCAATGCCTAGGCCACAATTCTTCACAATTTCTACCCAAATTCATGAAGATTGATGTTAATTCTACCATAAAATTATGTTTTTGAGTCAAGAATCTTACCTCCGATGGATACCCGATGAATTCCCAGCGAAGAAATAATAATTTGGAGGAAACCGACCTATCGATGTCCACGAGTTACCTTTTGTTGAAAATACATGAACCACCATGTCATAATCGGCATCAGATTTACGTCTTGGTCTCAATATTTTGTAACTGTCGATAGAAGGAAAGTAGCAAAAATTATAAATACCAGAGGACTACGGCCTAAGAACTGGACTACTGATTTTTTTTTTGATTTTCTAATGGCCGGATTCCAAAGAATGATTGTATCATTAGGGTAATTTAGAGGAAGCATACCATTAGATGAGTGATAACTTATTCCACATGTTCTCCACTCATGATTGGTTGCAATTGGAAGATCAACAAGAGAGACACTGGAATCATGTTGATGTGGGGGATCCATGATGTAGTAGTATAAGCACTTAGCCAACGTTATTTGGGTAGAAACCATAAAGTACTTTTCACAATTTGTTTTGTCACTTTTGCGGGTTTCATAATGCTTCTTTATGAGTTGACTATCTTCAATTAGAGAATGCCATAATTTGCAACACTTTTGAACCTTAAAAGTGATTTCAGAGAATGTCTTGTGACTATATAATGATGACATTGTGAGGAAAGTAATTAGGCATCATGATATCTAACTGATGTTGGTGTTGAATTATTGTTTGTGCAGTCGAACAGCTGTTGCTAGGCTTTTATGGTTTTATTTTTATCTAAATTCCCTCCGATTTGCTTCTAACTTTCCCAACACATATAAATTAGCATATTGAAGTATTAAAAAAATAAAACGGGGAGATAACTCCCGTAACGAGAAGTCGGGTCGTTACATTCTCCCCAACTTAAACAAACGCTCGTCCTTGAGCGTACCCAAAGTTGTACAAGAAGCAGCCCAATAGCTGTATGACCTTACCAAGCATGTATGCGGGGTGGTACCACGTCACCCTCTCTATCATAAGTCCGATAACACAATATAGCTGAACTTCCACAGTCCATCTGCACCCTAGACCACCTTGCACCTTCCGAAATCATATTACAATTCCTAATCCCACATCTATACTCAGAATACACCCGAGTCAACTGTAATAGCCCATACTCGATATTACCTTTCTAACCAGCTTAAACCACATATGCCCGCACTCATTACTTGCTCCAACGATCATTTCGATTATAACACACCGTACTGGTGATATGACACCTCAACACCGGCCTAAGCCACGACGAGCATAACACAGGCTCCAATAAGAAACGTTTGAACATACTCAAATCATGACAACTAACTCAAACAAAAGAGCTGTAATTCAATTCCTTCGTACCATCACAACACATAACTGAGATCTCATGTCACATCATAGAATTAGAGTACTTGAATTCTCCTCGAAATGTCATAACATCATTTGGCCTTGCCACAACTTATGATTCCATCCAAACACTATTACCCATGAAGCACCTCAAGTCATCTCATCATGCTCAAAATAGTCAGCCACGCACAGATCTAGGTCTGAACTCAAGCAATCAATCTCACCCACGGTGAAACAATTAATATACGCCATCAAATCTTGTAAGGACACAACAGATGCGCCACTTGTCGAGCGACACCCAACACTGACTTTCCTCAGAGACTAGGAAGTATAGTACGCAAGGTAACCTATAGAAAGAAAAACTATTCTCCATGTCACACGGTTGCGGCGTGCAACCTGCTCAAACTAACATACCCGTGGCGGCGTGCCACCCGATCCAGATACCATACCTGTGGCGGCGTGCCACCCGATCCAAATAAATCTTGCAAAAGGAAATGCACACCAAGTCAATTGCTCATTGCAATAAACATATATAGCCTCAAGCTCGGCCACAAGAAAGGCATCCGACAAAGTTCCCCAATACCAGAACTGAATTAATGGTAGAAACCTCTACACTGATATCCGCCACGAAGGCCCCACTGACAAAGCAATACCTACCAGCCGTCCGCTGGTCCTGGGTACAACTACCCTGTTGGAGCATACTCTGATGCACTCTGCTACGCAATTTGTGCCATTTCCGACATAGTCTATATCACATTAGTCTAGGCAACCTGACTTATGACAACCAGTCTGAAATAAAGTATCATACCCCAAATTCATCATATCAAACTACGAGAGAGCCACTAGGGCTTCCAATTTCCAATAATCACTAAACGATGCCGATACACTCATTATACCACCACTGCATAGGCGGATTAACTGCATATAGCACCTGAATCACTATGCCTGATTCCACACTCCATTGTGCAAATACATAACACATATCAAGCATCCATTCATACCACGAAAGTCATTCAGAAATTTTTCCTATGCCATCAACAATTCAATCATCACCATCGATCTAACAAGAGAATACCACTAGATATTATCAATTTACAGTATTTTGCCCTTTTTTGATCATATACCCTGCCAATTCACTAGAATAGCAGTATCATTTCATTTTAATCACTAGAAAGATTGATTCTTAAATCACTTGCAGCTATCCGCGCTGCTCAATAATCTTTAATGACTTCCCATATATTATGAACTGATCCCAAAACCTTGAACATGCCATTATCAGCTTCCCATAACACATCGCATATACCATACCACACTAAGATAACATGGAAACTTCCACCCCTTTCCTACGCCGCAAACATCAATGCACTCTACTAGTCAAGGACTTTCATGATTCCATATAGAAGAAGACTCATTTTCACATTCCATGGTTCGCATACGAACAGGAAATATACTCATTTTCAAACCACGGTAGAACACATCACAAACTCTTTCTCCCAATTCATTGCGTAAGTTTAACTGCCAGGACTGAGTCCTCCTACCCACATCGAGCTGCGCAACTGCCAGCACTCAGGAGCTTTGTTGCACAATATCTGCAGGACTCATTACTTCGTACACATACCATGAATTAATCGTATCCTTATCATACCGTTTCAGTTTATTAACCAGTTGCTCCATTTACTCAATTTCTTTTCTGAACCATCTTTAACTTAGTATTAGCCTTTACTGTAGCACTACCATAACTCAACTCATGTTACCACATGAGACTCGTACATAAAACCACACGGTCTAAAGCCCATAGGCCACTAAATACTTTCTCAATGTTTCCCAGAAGCATCACATTCTACAATACTTCATTTTGAAGAACTTCCTGCGATTTTGAATTCGTTATCATTACTCTCCATTATAAATACATAAAATCTCATCATTCACATATCATTACACAAGTCTTGATCCCTTATAATGAAAACACTGTCTTTAGCCACATACCCAATCTTACTACACCTGACTGTTACAAGCAAAATCTTGAACACCGCAAAACCATTCTCGGGCGTCATTCACCCTTATTCAATTATAATTCAACTGTCTTATTAAACAGAACCACTCGTGCCTTGTTAGAACTCTGGCACCGCAGAACATGATTACATACAGATGCACTTAGCTATCTTTCTTTCTTATACATCAAACATTCTTTACCAACAACAGTTCAAATCATCCTAGGATTTCTTCACATCTACGAAGCACCATAACCCTTATCAGAATTTTCCCAACGTACTTAGAGACAGAACCAACATAGCACACAACAATGCAATCGGTTAATCAATAGCAACCTCCCCAACTTGGCTCGAAGCCATTCATCAAAGCACCTTTAGCCACTTATAGCATTCTTACCCAAATGAGGCCACAATGTTATAGTGAGATTAATCTCAAGTCATTTACGAGCCTTGACAGAGACTCGAATCATCAGAGACCTTAACTCTTCTGCAATTCTTGTATTTATACACACACCATAGTTAAGCCTACTCTCTTTAGGTGACATAAATTTTTTTCTAAGTCCCAAATTTTTCCAAAACTTTCGACAGAGTTTCCTTTTTAATTTAGCCTATCCACTTGCCAGAGAATCACCAAAACCATCCTAACAATACATCCACAACTTAACAAGACATCACAATGTATATCAACAATATTAATCGCAATACTACACGTGTTATATTATCAAAATTGATACATGAACATGCGCTGCACCTGCTCGAATCATAACATATATCAAATACACTTCAATTACACATCAGAATCAACCAACCTATTTTGCCTCAATCTAGTATTTCAGTACAACACCTTCCACCAGGATATACATAGCATAATCATTTTAGTCTTCCTAAATCTAAACTCATTTTACTACATGTAAGGCACTTTACCTTCCAACTAAGATATATGATAAATATTCACCACGCCCATAGCTTGGGGCTACACAACAAATTACAATAAAGATATAGCACCTGACAACTTGTACATTATTAAGCTATCATTTCCACAATTAGGGACAATACCGATCACACAAAATTTCATAATACCAGTTTGTAAGATCAGCACCGGGGTGCTCAAGTCATAGACAAAGATCTGGCCTCAAGTCCTCCCGACTGGCCGAACATGAACTCACAGAGACTATATCTCGCCCCTCCATCGGGGAATCACAAGCACTCAAGGCAATTATATTACTGAGCGCTCGAAACGTACACAGATGTGTGGAAGGAATTTCAAAAATTATATCTCAAATTGAATCAAGTACGCACGATAAGAATTCCAAGAAATGTGAAGTGTTTCCTAAAGGTTTGCAACCTCCCGAGGATAAATACAGGCGTCCCCGTAACGATACACGAGACTCTACCAACCGGCTCAAGAATCATGGGCCTAGTAACCTAGGCTCTGATACCAACTTGTCACGACCCCAATCCCGGTCGTGATGGCGCCCAACACAACTGCTAGGCAAGCCCGACCATTTACCCTCTCATCCCGAGCATGAAACTCAAATCAATTACCTGGATATTATTATCAACAATAAAGCTAAATTGAATAACCACCCAAAGATCT